>CAIGQW010054109.1:5860189-5885711 GCA_903798125.1 Danio choprae
TGTGTGTGTGTGTGTGTGTGTGTGTGTGTGTGTGTGTGTGTGTTGAGGTGTGTATGGAAGCTTCAGCATGTGTGCTGCATTCAGATGCTTCATTGTTGTTCAGGAAAGGACGCGTTCGGCTCTGCTGGAGACTTTATATGAGGAGCTGCACATGAACAGCCAGTCCATGATGGGTATAGGAGGAGACGACGACAAGCTGGAGAATGGAGGTGGAGGAGGAGGAGGATTCTTCGAGTCTTTCAAGGTAGAGTACACTTATAATGAGATTGCGATTGCTAACATGAATTAAAAAGAGTGTGTAGAATTCAGAAACCTGTTATTAGTGATTATCACCAGTGGACATTAAGGGAATTACAGCCTGCAACTTATTGCTCATGTCTGTGTAACATACTTTTGGAGTATGCAGGGATATACAGCTATGGAAAAAAAGATTAAGAGGATATTAAATTTCTCTTGATTTATAGTTGTGTAATTTTTTTTTATTCTTTGAACTATTAATGACGTCCCCCCCCCCCCCCAAATTTAAAATAATAACATTGTCATTTTAAGCTTTTTATGATTTGAGCATTTTTAGGAAATCGGTATTTCATGGAATGACCCTGATATTAATTCATATTTCTTAACTGGACATATTTCTCAAATATATATATACTAAATTATATTTAAAATATCCCAGTATATTGTGGCTGGAAGGGCATCCACTGCGTAAAACATATGGCGGAATAGTTGGCGGTTCATTCTGCTGTGACGACACCTGATATATAAGCCGAAAGAAAATGAATGAATGAATAAATATTTAAAATAAAAATTCAAAAAATATATATATATTATTATTGTATTATTATTATTATTATTATTATTATTATTATTATAAATATTTATTTATTTATTACATTTTACTTAAAACCCTTACCTGATAAAACCAGTTTATCCAGAGAGACTACGAGTTTTCAAGTGGTCTAAAAGCAATTTAAATGTACATTTTTAGAACGTAACATGTGTTTACTACCAAATTTGATCAATTTAATGCAAGTTAATTTCAATCACAAAATTGTGCACTGTGTATTTAAATGCTTTATGAAACTATCAAATCACCCAAACCACATTGTGCTACAGTTTTAATGAAAGGTGAAATCAGGCACATAGATAACAGTGTTTACATACCCACATTTTTGCCAGTGATTGCATATTAAAACTTGCATAGTCCAAAAATACAGGTCTTCCTTGTCCTTTACTTTTTCTAACGCTCCTATTTCTCATATAAGCAGTTGTAGTGCCCTCTAGTGTTTCATTGCAGTGATGCACACGTCTTGTGTACGTCTTGTGTATTTTCCTCTTTCCAGCGAGTAATCCGCAACAGAAGTCAGTCTATGGATGCTATGGGCCTCAGTAACAAGAAACCACACACTGTCTCCACAAGCCACAGTGGAAGCTTTACCCACAATCCACCAGAAACCCCCAAAACACCCGGCATTGTGAGTATCAACATTCTTCTCAATGTCAAGACACTTTAAAGTTGTTAAAGACACAACAACTTTATTAAAAAAATAAATGTACGCTGTCACGAAATGCCCCGAAACACCCGGCGGTGTCGCAGCTGGCTTGCATGGAGTGGCTTTGACCTCTGATGCTCGTGTCTTCATGGCACATCTGTGCTGATGGTAGACCAGGCCTTCTCTTGCCAGTTCTGATCTTCATCATTTTACCATTAAAAAAGAAAAAAGCCGATGTGTTATCAGATCTCATGATCCGTCTGGATGGAGGTCGGTGGAACAGATGGGGCTCTCCACAAGCGACAGTCTCTTCTCCATTGCTAGGAAAACAAGGGCAATAAATGAGAGCCTCTCATGATGACGGGTTGACATAACAGTCCATTAGCCATTAGTGTGAGAGGATTTGCAACAACTGTGCTCCTATTATGCAATTTTAAAGGTTCCTGAGAGCGTTCTTATAGTAAAAAAAGTATCTTATAGTGGGTTTACATCTATTCAGAAAACATTTTTATAATATGTAACAGTTTCATAATATACATAGCAGGTCTATACATAACAAATCTCATGTTTCCATCCAAAGATGGGAATTAGACTTATGCGCAAACTGGAATATCGCATAAAACATTTGCAAATAAAGCAGCGTTTCCATCCAAGAATAAAATAATCACTTCCTGATGAAGTGCCACCAAATGTCAAAAAGAAAAAATGGAATTTGATGTGGTTATTGTATAATAAATTACTTGTGCCTCAAAAGATGAAGATGAAATGCAATGAACACCAATGAGACCGCTTTTTAGGAGCACAGCTGCTCATGTTCTGGTAGGTCATAATACTGAACCACTTTGATGACAGACTTTGGCTGAGGTATGTTAGAATGATCAAAACAACATTTCAGATGTTTTACAATGTGGTCGCTCTGCTGATTTGTCCAATAATGTCATCCTATTGTGCCCATTTTTTGTTATCACATGATCTGTTAAAACCAAATCACATGACTTTTTTAATGCGCATGCTGGAATTCATTCGGTAAATGCGTTTCTGTCATAATTTATGCACTATATTCGAATAAAAAGTTCATCCTACAGTTTTTTTATGCGCATTTAGAAAATTTAAGCACACCATGGCATTTCGGTTAAGCATTTTGTAATGCAATATTCCAAAATGTGCATAAAAAGAGGAGGATGGAAACATAGCTATTGTCTGAAACGGCTCGTTTTAGAATCCATTCTCTCTAGACCCCTCCTTTCCGAGAGTTCACTCTGCTCTGATTGGTCAGATTATATAGTCTGTTGTGATTGATTGACCAAATACAGCACGTTTGGTAATCAAATGCTCATTATAACATCTGAATTTTAGCTGTAAGCACATTTATACAGAGTGAAATGAACAATAAGTGTTGTCAGTTTTACCATATCAGTTTAAAATTAGCACAAAACACACTGTTTTCCTGTTGTGCTTGCGTTTGTGTGGAAACTTGAAGTCAGCTTTGTTGAATCAAGATTTATTTTCATCCACCTTCATCTAGGCTGTGTTTCTACTTCAAGGCTTAATGCACATGTCTGATCTGCATTTACAATAAAGAATAATTAAATTAATGACGAATGTAGGAATAATGTAAAAATACCAAATAAGTTACTCAACAACTCTGATGATACTGAGAGTTTTGTCTCTTTCTCTGTTTTTACAATATAATAAATTTAACAATAAAAAGTTGTTACTGTGTTATTCAGAGTCTTCTTATGTAACCTTAGTGCTTGCATAGAAATAAAAAAATGTAGTGAATAATAATCTGAATCAAGTTCTGTTTTATTTTTTATTTCTTCCCAGTCCTTGATTATTCCTGGAAAAAGTCCAACGCGTAAGAAATCCGGTCCGTTCAGTTCCAGGAGGAGCAGCGCCATTGGGATTGAGAACATACAAGAGGTTCAGGAGAGAAGGTACAAAATAAAGAAGCTTTGAGTATTTGGGAAAGCGCTGAGTATTTCCTGTTAACAGTTTGAGGAGTTTTATGAGAAGATTCAGAACAGCCACGGTTTAATACAGTACCTAAAAATATGCAATGATTCATTTTATACAAACAATGGCTTGAAAACATGTTTTTCTTATTATAATGCTTTTCATCATTATTAATCTTAATTTGTACTGTTTTCATGGTGTCATGGTAACAAGTTAATTCAAAAGTTAAAACATCATGTAAGACGTAATTAAGATGTGTTCATGAATCTGTTTCAGTAGTCGAGAGGTGTCCCCGAGTCCACAGAGGTCATCTGATGGGGGACACATAACTCAGGACTTCCGGCTAGACAACTCGTCCAATCAGAGCTCACCTGAGATGGCAACCACCAAGATCGGGTGAGCAGAGCATTAATAAAAACACTGACTTCTGTTTGCCTGCGGTCGCACTCTAATGCAGGATCCTGGTTTAACCGCAGAATTTATAATCTGAGCACTGAATGTACATATAATAAGTAGTTTTTTATGTTTTCAAATGTTTGAAATACTACAAAGAATCACAGTGATCTCAAACAGCAAATGCAATACCGTGCACTAGCTTTACACTAGTAATGCTTTGTCTTTAATGGTTTATTTTTTGAATTTATTATCAGTAATTAAACATCCTCATATTTGAGTTTCATGTTCATATGCAGTCTGTAAATAGACCGACCTGAGGTTACGGCACTTGTTCAAAGGGAACAATTGCAGTTACTCATGAACCGCTCCTTGTTTACTCTTTATTATCCTGGACACAAAACCCCTCCTAACAGCAAATAACAGATATTCCTTTTATTGTATTTGAGCTCAAACGTTTATTAGACCTTTATTAGTTGTTGAGTGAGTCATTAGTTGCACAACAACTTTGATGTAATCACTAATCATGAAAGTGCTGTCATATTATTAGGCAATAGCAAAATACAGCCCAAGCAACACCTTACAACCACACAGATGAATTAGCTTGTTTCAGTAATAAATATGATGGTGGTAGTTTCCAGAAGCAAAGGTAAAAAAATGAGCAACTTTTGTTTAAAGGAAGTAAGACTGACGGAAGATGAAAAGTTGCTATTTTCCAGGCCGCAATGGCTAGGAACTATACTCTCATTTGTGTAATAATCATATTACGTAATAATGATATTACACAGCACTGTTTACTAGTTATCTGACTAGGGAATATTTTTGGGTGCTGCATAATATCATTGTGCCTGCTGCAGCCATGGTACAGCAGCAAAGTAAACCTTTAACTAACTATTTCAGGCATTGTGAGAAAAAAGAGCTGATGTGGATGTAAAATAGCATAAATAATGGTTAGTATCTCATGTTTATCTGACCTCGTGTGTGTGTGTGTGTGTGTGTGTGTGTGTGTGTGTGTGTGTGTGTGTGTGTGTGTGTGTGTGTGTGTGTGTGTAGTTCGGCCCTGTGCTGTCGAGCTCCATCTATCCCAGAGTCTCAGGATTTGTCTCGGTCCTCGTCCAACGCCAGCAGCTTCACCAGTGTGGTGGAGGATCATGAAGCGACAGAGGACTACGACACAGGACTGGTGCGGACACAAACACAGACCACTTTCAACAATACATTATGCTCGCACTTTATTTTACAGTATGTGTACTTCCATGAGAAAATACTGAGTTTCATATTAACTGGCATTGTGCATTGTACCAAATCTATTATACGGTGC
Organism: Danio choprae; assembly: GCA_903798125.1. Taxonomy (NCBI): domain Eukaryota; kingdom Metazoa; phylum Chordata; class Actinopteri; order Cypriniformes; family Danionidae; genus Danio; species Danio choprae. Next base: position 5,865,353 of record CAIGQW010054109.1, read on the forward strand.
ATATTAATGATCCTGAGTGGATAGTCAGAGTCAGTGTTATTTTTATATTGGCCTGGTTTTTACCGGGATTTTACACTCATGGGATTTACATGAGAACAAGGAAGCAATGGTGTTTGTGGCTCACTGCATGTCATTTCCACATACTGAACTCGTATTATTTAGTTATGCATAGGTATATCCAGATTTTCATTATATGGCACCTTTAAATGCAAGTACATAAGGCCACTGAATATGATGTGGGACCATGTAATAAATGCATAATATATACATACAAAACAGGACTGTAACATAAAGTGCTACCTATATAACTCACGCTATTAATATGTAAAGCAATTGTTTCAGTGAATAGAACTCTTAACGGCAAACAAGATAATCTGCATTTAAATAGCTAAATATATTTGCAGTCAGATGCATATTGGTATTTGCATGTAATTGCCTGAACAGAAATATGATTTGGCAGGACTGACTGCTTGAGCTGTTTGCATGTGTTTTGTACTTTTTCTGGCATTCAGGAGAGTCTGTCTTCAGCCGGTACGCCTCACAAACGAGATTCATTTCCATACAGCTCTGTTTGGTTGGAGGACGCTTCTGCTAGCTCAAGTCAGAGCAGTTCACATGGTGAGATCCAACAGACATTCACCTCCCAAGCAAATATTTGTGATTACATAATGATAAGATGTATGCTGGAGTTTGTGTGCAGAAACAGCTACTGGGTTTAGTTTTATAAATGCTAGCTTGAATAGTAGACTGATAAGCTCAAGTGTTTGATTTTGGCAAATGTGTAGATTCAAATGATGATGCTTGATAGGTTTTAGTAGCAAAAAAAGAAAGAAAAAGCTGATGAGTATACTACAGACAGACACCAATGACACCTATTTGGAATTAGTGCTATATATTCATTCATTCATTCATTTTCATTTCGGCTTAGTCCCTTTATTAATCTGGGGTCGCCACAGCGGAATGAACCGCCAACTTAACCCATCACTGGGAAACATCCATACACACTTATTCACACTCATACACTACGGACAATTTAGCTTACCCAATTCACCTGTACCGCATGTCTTTGGACTTGTGGGGGAAACCGGAGCACCCGGAGGAAACCCACGCCAACACAGGGAGAACATGCAAACTCCACACAGAAACGCCAACTGACCCAGCCGAGGCTCGAACCAGCGATCAGCGACCTTCTTGCTGGTATATATATATATATATATATTTCAGTTTTAATTTTAAATTTGAGTTATTTTGATGAACTGATTCATGCAAGAGGCAAGTGCTATTATTGTATTATTTGTATACTTTTACATATTTGATTGATATTTTGAATTATTTTCCATTTTTAAGTGTTTTAGTAATTTTTTATTTTAAACTTTTAAACTTAAACAACATAAGGTGTTCTTTTGGATATTCTATTCACCAAACAATCCTGAAAAACTATTCCTTATTTTATTTTATTTTTATTTTTTTTATTTAATAAAAATATATTTATTACTTTATTTTATATTATTTTAAATGAAATTTTTGTTTATTTTATTTATTACTTTAATTCTTTTACTTTATATTTTATTTTATGTTTTATTTTATTCATTACTTTATTTTCTGCATTTTTAAAAAAAGATTTATTTAGTTTTTACTTTATTTTATTTTACAGAAATGTTCCTAATAGTTTTAGATCCAGCTAAGGAGAACAATACCTATGAAGGCTGTATTAATTTATGACCGTATTCATTTTTATTTATTTTGCACTTATTGTTAAGATAGTTTGTGATCATCTGTTTCACAGCAGGTCCCTTTCGACAGCAGTCAGAACCTCTACGTCCAAAAACAGAGAGACAACACTCGGTGAGAAATATGCTCAAATTCCCATATGAAAAATGATAAAATTATAATTATTATTAGCATTGACTAATGTTTTAAGAGGATTCTAACAATAATTAAAATGACCACTACACACATATATGATTCATATATAATTTATGTTTGTCCTCCAGAACTGCTAGCTGTCCTGTAGGCCGTAGATGACTTCATGGATGTCCATCAGCAGGTTAGACAGAGCGAATAGCAGTGGGTAAATCTGTTAGGATATATTTATGGGTGCAGATCAATTATATTTTCATGGTTTATTTATATTTACTACCGTTTAGTGGGGATTTGATTTGATTTTTCTTAAATTTTTTGTTTTGTTATTCATAACAATGTAAATGTTAATATGTAAATAGTAATAATAATTTACAATATACATTTTTTTTTACAGAATTTTTCATTAAATGCAGCCTTGGTCAGGAGAGATTGTTTTCATAATTCTGTGCATCTGTTCACATTTAATATCTCTAATCATTATGAATGTGTGTCATTCTTAGCATTTTCATAAGCAGCCTCCGCAGCAGACACTGCTCGTGCTCACAGGAGAAACGGATGTGAAGGAGATGGAGGCGCTAGTTTCAGTCCTGTGGAGAACAGAATATGAGCTGGACAACAACCACTTAATCTTCTCTGTCATCAGGAGAAACAGCAAACCTGCCTGGCCAGAGCTGAGGAACAAGAGCTGGCAGCTGGGAAATAACCACGCATGATATTATGGCCTTTTCTGAGCCATCTTTCACTCTTTCTTTCGTTCCCGTAACGGTGGCCCTCGTTGTGTGGGTTCGTTTTTTCTTTGTCATATTTATTTATTTATTTATTGAGGCTCACTGGTGGAACGGGGCTTTCAGAATGACAACCGAGGTTCAACCTTAAACAATCATGCTTAAAATACACGCAAAACATCGTAATGCACATCTGTGTGTGTGTGATTCTGATTCGTTTTGTGTCAGTAATGGTGTTGAATATCGCTAAATGTTAAATGTCGTTCTTCGGTGTAGTTCTGATGTTACAAATCCAGGCCTTTTTCAGATCACATCTCCTAAACGAAACGTAGGCATTATTATAATTTATGACAAAACGTATCGATCCGGTGTGAGATGCTGTATACTTTTGAAATATTATTTATTATGTTTATGCAGATCGACATATTTTGTATGGCCATGGCTGCTCGTGGTTAAACTGACGTGTGTGTAAACTGTACACTAATGTAGTAGCTTCATGTTTGTAGTTTCATGTTTTAAAGCTAGATTTTAAGGGTCAGAGTCTCTCAAGTCCTGAAGCCTGTTTTGCTTATATGGCGAGCGAGCAATATGAATGTAAACCTGGACTAAAAACACTAGGTCAGAATATACTCCACAGAACAAATGTTGGATGTTTTATTTCCTTTTCAAACACAAATGCACGTTTTATTCATTTTATGTTTTTTTTTTTACGAAATGTTTCTATTTCAGATTGTATAATCAATGTGTTTTTTACTTAAAGAGATAGTTCATCCAAAAATGGAAATGTGCTTAGTTGATTGGCCACCAGCATTTTGAAAGGCAAAACAAAATATGTGGAACTGTATGCAGAAAAGTCTGCGCTGTGAAACCCATTCATTTCAATGGCTTGTGCCATGAAATGAAATAGCACCATTAACTAGCTCCTGTGCACTGTGGTCAAAGTTCATTCATTCATTAATTTTCCTTCAGCTTAGTCTCTGATTTATCAGAGGTCACCACAGCGGAATGAACCGGCAACTATTCCACCATATGTTTTTACGCAGCGGATGCCCTTCCAGCCACAACCCAGTGGGAAACACCCATACACATTCACACACACACACTTATACACTACGGCCAATTTAATCCAATTCACCTATAGCGCATGTCTTTGGACTGTGGGGGAAACTGGAGGAAACCCACACCAACACGGTGAGAACATGCAAATTCCACACAGAAATTCCATCTGGCCCAGCAAGGACTCAAATCAGCGACCTTTTTGCTGTGTGGCAACAGTGCTAACCACTGAGCTACCGTGCCACCCCGATAAAAGTTCAAAATAGCTCAATATTCTGCTCTGGATATTACACCCATCTATGCATAAAACCCACATGCTCACTGGAAAAGTAAAGTCCGCTCAAATAACCTGCCAAAAGGACATGTTTGTGTAGTATACTTGTTTCTGCATGCATTAGGCAACACTGGTAAATTGATCTCAACTCGTTCAGTCATGAAAAATGTGTTTGTATAAGCTTGTCATTTTTTTATCTGTGTATTTAATGTTCAATTTAAAACAAATCTAACAACATTTCGTTTTAAATAATGTTTTACAAACCATTTGCGGTTTTAGTTTTTGGCCTGGAATTTTTATTCGAGTGCATCCAAAGTTCTGATGTTGTAAATAATGTTCAGTTTCTTGCACAGAACAATCTTCAAGCTTGCTTCATAAGATCAAAAATTCTCGTTTTATTTTTCACTCCCCAAGTTTTGGAACACATCTGACAACCTAAAAAGCTTCTTTAATGATTTGCTGAACTAAAAACAACCAACATTTTGAAAATACTAGCACATTTTCATTTTTGGGTGAACTGTGCCTTTAAGGCCAAAGTATACTTTGCATTTGTTAATGAACATCCACAGCCCAACGAACAAAAATACTAAAATTGTTTTATACAGTAGCATGTGCAAACCCCAATCAAATGAGCATTAGCAGTTAGACACCTTGTGGACAAACTAAGAAGTGCACAAACTATTTACAGCACATGCGTGATTAAAGAATTGGGCTGTGAATGTACACACACTTTAAACTAAATTATACTTTGGGCTTTAGTACTTTGGTATCAGTGCCATAGATATATACACATAGATGCCTCATTAGTGGCTAGTATACACTGCCATATTGAAAAATCAGAGCCGTGAATATTTATATCTGCATTAGTCTTTGATTTCGATAATCTAATCTAACACGATATAACAAAGACATTAACTAACATGACATTAATAAGTTAGTTTAAAGCCTGTAATAGAGAATTAATAGCTATTATTCTTTGGGAATTTAAATATCATTAAATGTGCAATGTTTGCGCATCTTGGGAAAATGCAATGATTTTTACTGTGAGTGACGACATGGTGACTGTTCCAAGATGGCGGGTGTGTTGACATGCATGAAGTGGTTGAATGTGGCATCTACGTGTATACACATCTGCGGTCAATGCTATCTGTTTGCATTCCTATTCATCTCTTGTGGGATTCAGTTGTTGTTTTTTTTAAAATCCAATCGCATCAGCCATAAATGGGATGAAATATTCTTAGTTGTCAGAATAAGCAAAAGCCACAAGCAAAATATACACAAAATATTTCAGTTGGCATTCGTGGCCACTTTACCACTGCTTTAACTACTGTTGTAATTAATGCATTTGCTTAAGATGCCTATTTCAAAAAAATACCATGGTATTCCAATGCTTTCATGCCCAAAAATGATCACTTTCACTTCTGGTTTTAAGAGGTACAGTACAATTTCTTAAGAGATTTTTTTAAAATGGTTGTGTTTGTGTGCATTCTTAAAAGCGTACACTTGAGAAGGGAAATATTTAGTTGCGAGTATATTTGAGAACCCTAAACCTCAGCTGATTGGCTGAACTAAACATGATGCGTTTGCACATGCTACAAACATTAAGCACAAACTCATCCAAACAGCTTTCTGCAAGTGATTGTGTTCTTTTACAAGTGCTTATTAAGCTACTTTTATGAAACATTTCACTGTAAATAAGACTTTTTTTTGGTAATAAAACAAAAGAAATCATGTTTAATAAAGATTCAAAGGTTGGTGAAATGTTTATTTATTCCTGTATTCATGTATTGCTGTATTTATTTCTTTTTGTGGAAAATTGTGATCCATGGCAGTAAGTTTTCAGTCATTAGTAGTATTAAGGCAACAGAAAAATGTAAACATTCATTGCTCATAGATATGAAAACCCATACATTTTAAACATTGCTCATAGATTTATAACTATATTTTTAATTCTAATCCATAATCGTGAGCCCTTAATTTAAATCCATTTAAAGCTGCACCAGAAATAGCTGTAAAAAGAAAGTTGTACAAACAAGGTTGACAGAAAAGTTAGAAGAATTTTGAAATATCACTGAGAGGATATGAAAAGTTGTAATTTGCTCACAGTCATGTCCTTACAAAGATATGCGATTCTTCAGAAAATCCATGGCTCTCAAATATCAACGTGAGGGTGAAAAAATATATATAGAACAAACTTCAGAACAAATCACTTTGGTGTTTTTTTTATTGTACTTTGACATCAGAGAGCGGCTTGGACAACATGAGGGTGAGTAAATGACAAGATTTTCCATTCCTACATCAATTATCAGAGTGTTTTGCTCTGTGTTTATTTATTTCTTGCTATTTTAGACACCCATTAAGCTATTAATCCTGCTTTAGTCATAATAGGCATTTTGACAGGTCTAGTCTAATGTCTTACAGCTCGAGGTTCCACCATCTGACGGTGAATGGTTCTCGGAGAACATTGGACCCACAGTGAACTTCACCCATCAGTTTGTGATATGGGGCGAAATCGTCGATGAAGGTGCATTTGAGGCCCAGAGGCTCCAGAAGAGAGCACACCTCTTTCTCCAGTGCACACACACCCTTCACCTGCGGCCCGAACGGCTTTGGGATACCCAGCTGATCACCCAACACTATCATGTTCACCTGAGGAGAAAAAACACAGGTAATCAGGATTCTTACACCTTTTCCAGAGTCAAACTGAAGCACTTTCAGGTGTGTTTTCGTATATGTTGATGTGTTTTTTTTAATAATATTTTAGTAATATTTTGTGCTCTGAAGATTTGTACAGTGGCCCCTCGTTTATTGTGGTAGTGGATTTCGCCGGTTATTTTTAGAACGCAACTAAGTAGTCAGCTTTATTTTTTACAATTATTATAGATGTTTTAAGGCTGTAAAACCCCTCACTGCACACGTTTCTCAGACAGGCATTGACATTTTCACACTTTTCTCTCTTGTTTAAACACTCTCAAAGTTCAAACTTTAGTAAAACATAAGTCCAGTATTATAGAATGAAACCAAAGATCAAAACCTGTTGTCAGGCGCAAACATTCATCGCTGTCAGCAAAAGCTTTCTAGCTTTGTGCGGATAATGTTGGCATCCAGCGTAATGTTCTTTTTCCTGTAGTCACTGATCCACAAAGCAAAAGCAGACTCCATTCTTAAGGGGGTCGCACACCGGATGCGCCGCGCACATGACAGTTGGAAGTAACGCACACCGGACTCGCACATTTGCATTATTTAAAATAAAATTATTCAGATGGCGCTCGGTGGCGTGGCAGAAATATGAACAGTGTCCTGAGTCGCAGCTGGGCACCGCAGACAGCTGGCGATTTGCGGCGCCGGTGTGCGTACCCTGATAGAAACCAATGTTTACAGTGTGCGACCCCCCCTTCACGATGGTCTTGCTGCAGACAGTTACAACCCTTTTTGCATCCTTGTTAAAACTCACACTGCTAGCGATCGAAGATTTGTTAATTTGGCAAGCTGAACGCATTCTGTACTGTACAGGAGACACAGAGGAGATTGACTGACAATGGTCTACAGCCAATCAGGACGCAGAACACAATGTGCTGTAAAAAAAAAGCATGTCAAATTGCCCAAAAATAATAATCTGCGAGGCCGCGAAAGGCCAACCGCGTTATAGCGAGGGACCACTGTATACCCTTTATTGACATCTTTCATTTACATGAAGTACTTTTGAACTTTCTATTGATAAAAAAAAAAACATATCACGGTTTCTAAAAAAAAAAAAAAATAGTTAAGCAGCACAACTGTTTTAAACATTAATAATAATAATAATAATAATAACAACAACAACAACAACAACAACAACAACAACAACAAGAAATGTATCTGGAGCATCAGATCAGCATATTAAAATGAATCCTGAGGGATCATGACAATAAAGACTTAAAAATAAAACAGCTAATTTAAAGTTTATTATTTTTACCAATATTAATATTTCAGTATATTTAAAACGAATATAAGCAGCCTTAGAGAACATTCATACAGACTGTTTATCTATTCCAACACATAATGTTAGCATTGTTTTTCTATGTGAGCACGTGCTTGACGGACGTGTAACCATTACACACACACACTTTTAGAACACACTCACGCACATGAACACCGTGATTTTAAGATGCCTTGTCAATATGAGGGCCACTCATCAATGTCAGTAACAAAGTAGTGGACCAATCAGAAGAATCCTTTAAATAACTAGGTGTTTCAACCACTTTAAAGCAAAAGCAATCGGTCAAAATGTGACTTTTCTCATACTAAGTGTTTGATAATGTTGTGTACCATGTCAGGGTAATACGCCACAGCCCTGGGAACTGAATCCTTCTCTTCTATCACTTTAAAGAGGATGGGCAAGTCAATGATGTCCTCATCATCCAGACCCAGCTCTTTCTTCAGCACGTCCCTGTTCCAGTCGATACAGTTCTGAGTGAAACATTAGATGATACCAACATTATTCTTTCCCAGATCTAAAATGTCTGACTATAAAAGTATCTTCAGATACTAAAGGCATCTTAATGTTGCACGTGTTGTGCGTTTGACTGACCTGCACGTATCGGTTTTCAGCCTGCAGTTTTTTGTCACTCAGGAGGTCATTTACAGATATGGCCTCCTCCTTACCTGTTCAAAATGAAGTTAGCTTGGATAAATATATGAACTGGGATGGAAAGAGGGTGTTTTTCTAAAATAGAAAAGCGTTTACCTGGAAACAGTTCTGCTTTTCCAAGTCCGTTACTCTGTAGGCTTTTGAAAACTTTGTATCCGGCGTCAGGACTAGCCAACAGCAATCGGAATTTCTGAACAATGGTGAAATATTATGCAATCAAAGTTTTAGTATCAAGTTAAATTGTTTGTGGCATGAATGTGCGTACTAATAACATCCATCATGTCTAGATTTGTAATCCAGTTCTGTACAAAAATGTTCCATTGTTTTTTTTTGTTTTGTTTTTTTACTTTAATTTTATTCATTGTACTGTTTAAGTGGATTACATGGTTAATACTGAATTGTTTTATTATTTATTATTAGTTTTTATTGCAAAGAGATACAATTCACAGCATCAGTAGACATGTCACGTTTACAGCTTTTCCTGTTTAAATTCCCTAATCATGGATCAAAGAAGAAACAGAATTTTCTTCTTAACAGTAACAGAACAACGCATCCCTTTGCATTATCTTACATCATTTATACCAAAACTATATACAGAAGATTGGGGGGAGTGGAAGCAATATTTTCAGTAAAAATAAATCTTAAAGTTCTATAATAAAAAGACATTAGGTTGAATGGGAGTAATGTACTCAATCCATTTGAACCAAAAGTCAACAAGTGTATCTTTTTGGTTATGCGCACAGTATGTCATTTTCTCCATAATGAATCTATTTTTCAAAACATCAACCAAATCTTGCATTTGTGGTGGATTAGGTTTATACCAGCATCTAGTAATAGCTTTTTTTTTTTTTTTACTTGAAGCAAGGATGACTACATGCATACATATATTTGTTTTTTCCTTTCCAAGGAATCCATTGGCAGCATACCCAAATAAAGTAACTCAAAACTGAAATCAATAGAAATATTGAAGATATTTTCTAAAATGCTATGTATATCTGTCCAAAAACTTCTAATTTTAGGACATCCCCAAAATATGTGAAAATGTCCTGTGATCCGCAATGTCTCCAACAATTTGAGCTCCCATGAAATACATTTTCTGTTTTGGAGTAAGGAAAAAAACGAATATTATTTCTCCAGCATTTCTCTCTAATATATACTGATTATTTTTATTATTATTATTATTATTTTAATAGTTTTGTAAACTTTGTAAAAAGAATTTAAAATCTCACGGTCAACAAATCTGCATTAATTGATACAAAATAAAAACTAATTTTGTTTTATATATATATATATATACAGAATTGTTTTGTTGTTTTGCATTTAAATTATTAACTGTTAGTATATTCAAATTGTTTCAGAAGGATAATGTGAAATTGAACAGTGAAGTAATGATGCTTTGTAAATCAAAGAAATAAATAGCATTTATTGAAAATATACTAACAAATGTGTAATTCTGATAATAAATTTCATTATTATACAATACTATATTTACTCTATTTTTAATCAAAATAAAAGGGATCAAAAGCATATATTATTGCTAATTATACCGAACATATCGGTTTACCTTTCTGTCAGGGGCTGGAACAAAGCTCATGAACTCGTCCACATGACCCACAAACAGCCAATCAGAGTAAAGCGCTATTGGCTCTTGAACCTTCTGTGCCCACAGGAAGTCCTGGACAACTTTAGTCATGTTACGGCCTTTCCTTGCTCTTAAAATAAACACACATTAAAAAAAAAAAAATCTATGAATCTTGACAGGCAATATTTTAAAATCAATCAACATGTAAATATATATTGAAGCAACAAGAAGCCAGAACAATAACAATGTTTATTTCTAGGTCTTATTTAGGTTAGATAATAAAATTGTGGCACTTACGTAGGGAACGCCACCCCAATGATAATCCTTCCAAGCGGGTAGTTTTTCCCATTCACTGTGACCGGTGGACTGACCTCCAGATTACCGAAAGAGTCCAAACTGCTCACCTCCTCATTCAGCGCATTTCGCGTCACATACCCAAAATCTGGCCCCTGTCACACAATGTTATCATTTAGTTTAAAAAAAAAATGGTTTAGGCCTGTCATGGATAAATATTCATGTATGACACTAAAATCACCATAGGTGGTGAAACACCAAGCGTGAAACATTGAGTCAACCATTCAATTTATTCGTTCAAAACGGCTGATTCATTTAGGACTAAATCGAGTGGCTAAATCATTATTTATTTTTAATAAATGCTTGCCTTTTACCATTAAGTTGGCTGCTATATTTCCCCAAGTAAATTGTTGTAAAAGAGAAGTCCATTCCATCAAGTTACTTAATAATAACTTGTATAAAAATCACATTTGAGACCATGCTCACATGAAATGACACCCTTTGCTCATGTGACTTTACTTAACTATTTCGGTTCTTATAAGAAATACAAAAAACCCGTTCAGGGAGATTGTTTTGCCTTAATGACTTGAATTGAATAATTCTTTTAATTGATAGTCAGTTTGACTCACCAGAAGGGCATCATAGGGAAAATCTCCAAGATCTCCATCACGAGGAGAATCCAGGACAACAGGAAAACGATGATGAGGAGAGTCGATGTAACCAAACTCAAGCTCATCCTGTGAAGAGACACGGATGGGGAGTCATTTTTAGATGACAGTCATCTGATATGCTTGTCTAGTTAGATTCATAACACATCATTCTTTATCATATGAGCTGCTTATTTTAAAGGGGGTCAGGAAAACAAATTTCTGTAAATCTGACATAGAACAGGTCATACTACCTAAAACAACATCCTGTAAGTTTTGCACCACACAATTTTGAGTAACAGTTTTTATTATGTGGGCGATATTGCTTTGTCTGTTATTACAGATCAGTTGATATGCATTTTGTATTAATTCGTTTTATCCTAAATCATGCCAGTGTTCATCTGCACCCTGCTGTTCTTTCAGAATTTGTAAAATATTATTATTATTAAATATTTAAAGTACTAAAGGGATAGTTCACACAAAAATTTTAATTCCGTCATCATTTACTCAGCCATCACAAAGCTTCTGTTGAACATATTTTGAAGAATGCTAATTACATAGTAGGAAAAAAAAAATGGAAGTCAATGAGTGCCAGAAACGTGCATTCTTCACAATATCTTCTGTGTTCAACAGAAAAAAAATCTCATAAAGGTTTAAAACCACATGAGGGAGAGTAAACGATGAGGTAATCTTTATTGTTGAGTGAACTAACCCTTTAAATATATTTTAAATGTGTTCATAAAATATTACTTGTGATATTCAGCAGTAATCATGCTAGTCTTCAGTGTCACGATTACAATTATATATATTTTTGGAAATCATCCTAATGTTGAAAACCGAATTCTTTTGTGGAGAATAAAAAGTTCAACATGCATTTGCTATAGCAATATTCTTTACAATATTAAAGGTCTGTTACTTTTAATTTAATGCATCATTACTGAATAACCAAACTTATTTATTTAAATAAAAGTGCAGACTGAAAACCTTTGTACAGTAGTTGACATATATTTATTTTTATTTCAAATGCACATGTACTATATAGGCCTCACAGTGGCGCAGTGGGTAGCGCGTTCGCCTCACAGCAAGAAGGTCGCTGATCGCTGGTTTGAGCCTCGGCTGGGTCAGTTGGCCTTTCTGTGTGGAGTTTGCATGTTCTCCCTGTGTTGGCGTGGGTTTCCTCCGGGTGCTCCGGTTTCCCCCACAAGTCCAAAGACATGCGGTATAGGTGAATTGGGTAAGCTAAATTGTCCGTAGTGCATGAGTGTGAATGGGTGTGTATGGATGTTTCCCAGAGATGGGTTGCAGCTGGAAGGGCATCCGCTGCGTAAAACATATGCTGGATAAGTTGGCGGTTCATTCCGATGTGGCGACCCCAGATTAATAAAGAGACTAAGCCGAAATGAAAATGAATGAATGTACTATATAATACAAAATGAATCACAAACCTGCATCCATCGATCACCTCGGTTCATGTACTCGTGACATATTTTGAGTTTGTAGCCGCTCTTCTCCACCAGGTTTCTTATGCTCTTCAAGAACGAGTAGTTATCGTCAGTGCTGCCAAAACATCAAAGACTCAAGAATAATTCACAAGATGTAAAGCGGTAAGTTTGGAAGGTCATATTTTCATATATGTACAGTCAAGCTGAAATTGTTCATACCCCTGGCAAATTCTGACTTAAAGATACTTTTGTTCAATCAGCAAGTATTTTTTGACCAGAAATGGCACAGGCTTCTCTCAAAAGATATTAAGACGATGTACAAGAGGCCTCATTGTGAGAAAAATATATATTTCTCAGCTTTTATTTACATTTGAACAAACACTTTAAGTCAGAATTGGCTTTTTTGTTTTAGAATTGTAGTTAGTTATTTAATGAACCATGTAGTATCAAAGGCATAGTTCACCCACAAATGAAACTTCTATCATCCATTTCTAAGCCTCCACATGTTCTAAACTATTATGAGTTTCTTTTTTCTGTTGAACACAAAAAAAAGATATTTCTTTTCAAAACTCAGAGTTTTGAAACCACTTAAAGGAGAGTCAATGGTGAGTAAATATTCATTTTTGGATGAACTGTCCCTTTATTAGAGAGGTTTGAGTGAGTTGCTCCAGGCTCACCTGCACACATAAACCTCCATAGGCTTAAGGGTGTTTGGGGTCATGATCCATGGAGAAACACGAAAAACCACTTTATCTGTAAAGATGGGCGTCTCTGGGAAACCCTTTTTCAACAAAAACAAATGCAATTAGTATTTAATGTAATTTAATGTAATTAGTAGTTATTAGCATTTACTTTTTTTGGAAATTTTAAAAAAAATTTTATAATAGCTCATTTTACTACTCCCCTAGAGGTAAACAGTTGAGTTTTACCATTTTCGAATTCATTCAGCTGATCTCTGGTTTTGGTAAGCGCGTGTTTAGCTTAGCTTAGCATAAATCATTGAATCGGATTAGACCATTAGCATCTCGCTCAAATTCAAAAAAGAATTTCAATAGTTTTTCTATTTAAAGCTTGATTCTTCTGTAGTTACATCATGTACTGAGACTGATGGAAAATGAAAAGTTTCTTTTTCTAGGCAGAAAAATTAATTTAAAAAAAAAGATGCTAATGGTCTAATCCAATTCAATGATTTATGCTAAGCTAAGCTAAAGGTGCTCCCGGTAGACTGAGATTAGCTGAATGAAATAAAAAACGGTCACACTCAACTGTTTAACTCTAGGGAGTTGTAAATGAGCCTATTTAAAAAAGAAAAAAAAAGAAAAAGTGGAGTGCTCCTTTAAGAGGTTGTAGAATAATTGTAATGTCGCAAAAAATGAACTAAAAAAAAAAAAAAAAAGAAATTCACATGAACAGAAAACCAGCAAGCAGAGAAAGCTTGCTTGCATTAAGGATCATACAGCAGTGTATTTGACTAACCTTCCCACAGGGCTCGAGCAGACTGAGGTTGATGGTGATGAGTCCATCAAAGTCTTTATCAGGGAAACGAAGACCTTCTACATGGAACTCCAGTTCACTGCTGCCTCCCAAATATGGCACTTCCTGCGTCAGCGTGTCTGTACCCACCACCATCAGGAAATCCTTCAGGAACAGCTTCAGGAGTTGGTACTCTGGCGCACAAAAGAGGAACTTTTCAGTAAAGTATTGATTTTCCTTTATAATGTATCAGTTCATGCATGTTATATTTAAAGTGCTGATGTTGGCTAATGTTATGTTTCCATCACGTTACGTAGGTGGTGGAAATACTTTTCCCAAGTCCCATGCATCAGATATTTATATATACACAGTTATAGAAAAATATCAAGAGACCACTTGAAAATACTCTGGATTTACAATTTATCGATGTGTTTATCGTTATTTTTGCTTCATTCAGTAAACTACTTAGGACATTCATAGAAATTAAAAATTTAAATGTTTCCTTTTAGAGCTTTATTTTGCATATAATAACAAAAATATATGGATGTCTTTTATATTTATTTATGTATTTATGCCATGTTTTCAGACATGCTTATGTTCATTTACATAAATAAAACAATACAAATCTTTTTAGGCCAAAAGGCTTAATAAATCAGCATTTGGTGGAACCAAACCTGCTGCCATTTTCTGAAAGAAAATGCTCTAATGACAATATTTTTCATTTGAACTTTGGAAGAAATGTTATCAGACATTTTTATAATAAAATAAATATTAAGGCTGTACTCAAACCCATTTCTAGTAAACCTAAAACGATCAAGTAAGTAGTCTCTTAAATTTTTCCACAGCTGTGTATAAAAATATAATGTTTAAAATATTGTAAAGTCTTTTAAATAAAATATCAACATGAGGGTGACTAATATTATGATTTTTTGTGGTTAACTAAAATGTTAATTTGATAATAAAACATTGATTATTTTTCTTCTTCTTATACTTCACTCACTCAGCAGGTTGTCTGTTTTTTCATTTGTGCGAGGTCTAAAGACTCTGACGCTCTCTGAAGTGCTCTGCGAGATGTGCATGCTCAATTTATAGCCTTCAGGAAGTTGAGATGGCCCATTAGTGCGCAACACCATCTTGGACATGTCCTTCAAATCTGCCGAAAAAAAAAAATATATATATTTTTTTATGACAATACTCAGTTCTTCTCCACACCACTGCTTTTGAAAAGTAGATGTTAACTAAGCTAACAGCTTAATATGCACAGAAAAGGGCACAACTAATAGGAAAAAAATCTATTTAAAGGTATAGTCAGAAAGTAGATACAAATTTGTATAATTTCTCACCATTAACCTGTCACAAACATGGTTGAATTTCATTATTATGTTAAACACAACAGAAGTTATTTTGAAAAATGTTGTAAACCAGTATACATTGACTTCAATAGTATGTGTTTTTCCTACTACAGAAGTCAGTAGTTACCAGTTTTTAACATTCTTCAAAATATCTTCTTTTGCGTTGAACAGAAAAAAAATAAACTCATAATGATTTGGAAGGAAATAGTTGAGTAAATGTTTACTTTTGGGTGAACTATATTCTATAGACAGTTTTCAGTACTCAATGCTTTTTGGCTAAACAGTATTAATAATGAATGATTAATAAGAAAGCATCCTTTTGCATTTACAAAGCATTCCTGGGTTTGGTACAAAGTCTAAAGTATTTACACATAACAAACATCTGCGGCGAGACTTTAATCCTTCCCTTATCGAACACGAGACCTGCCCAGACATACCTGAGACTTTACCAATCTCACTGTCCTCATTGTCCGGTTTCTTGTTGTATGTGGACTCAGAGTCACAGTTGACCAGCAGAACTGCACCGTGGCCATTAGGACCCCATTTCCATGAGGCCTAGGGAAAAAAATGCAACGCTATCATACATTCTTCAATGTCTAATAGGGATACAAGATTGCAGCACGTCATGATTTTGCCAAGTACGATGTGATCCTGGATTAACATACATGTTGATCCTGGAACATCATTTATGTTCGAAAATGTAATCCATACCTATTCCCTGCCTCTAAACTCAACAATAACTGCAAATGATTCCCAAAATCAAAGGGTAATAATAGTTGGATAACAATCATGTAGAAGTGCATAAACCTAAAGTGCCTAACCATAAGACTAAACTTAACATAAACAGTAAACTTATTCCTTAATTCTGATTGGCTGGTTGGAATGTTGTTCCAGGATCAACATAGATGTTAATCCAGGAACATGTCCTACTTGGTAAAATTAGGTTGCCGACATTTTGCAACCCAGGCTCACTGTAAATATGTGACTCTGGCTAAGTTTCCTCAAAAACATACTTGTAATGTACACACATTTTGCTGCAGTTTGTAAGGGAAACAGTCTTTTTCTAGACATATTATGATCGCAGAGGCAGATTATTGACATATAAGCCTTATTTTTGTGCATTTCTTTGCATAATGCTATGCAAATACGTCAATAACTATGTGCATGATTGGTAAATAAATATGTTTGTGTTATATCCATCTTCATATGGATGACTTTTCTCACATGGTGCAGTGTTGTGGTCAGGAATGAGTCCTGTGAAACATGATTCGAGAAAAGTGCATAAAGCGCTGTAACATCAAGTTAAACTGGTTCCTTCAGTGAATGCGGATTTGTGCTACATTTGCTTTTGTTAGGGTTTGGGTATGTTTTTGCACAGGTGCTAATCAATAGTAATAGACCCCTTGTGGATATGTCATCAGAAAAGTGCAGAAAAATGTACCTTAGGTCAGCACCATGATGGTTGCTTAAACTCAGAATTACAGGATTTGTTTTGAGTTGACAAAATCATCAACTTTCTCTGTTAACTCAGGCTTTGATGCTGTGTTGATGAGCGTTTGCATAAGATGGCTGGACATCAGCAGCGAATTTAAAAAACATTTATTCAGCAAGATGGAAAGAGCGGTCCATGAAAGAGGAGAGCAAAGAGAAAACAGCTTGCATCATTAGTGAATTAACTTGTATTATTTATAATAGGTAGGTATACAGAGACTCAAAAATCTAAGCTCATATATATTTTTAAAGCTTTATCTCTTGATTCTAAATTATTCAAGCTTCAAATTGCATCTATATCTGTTAAACGTATACATAAATAAACAAAAATCTGTAATTAAACTAAAATTGCTTGGATGTAATGGATTATAAATATAACAATTATATAAATCGTCTAAAATAATTATAAGAAACTATCTTCATTAAAATCAGACGATTTTATCTTTTGATATGGTATTACTGGTGGCGCAGTGGGTAGCGCTGTGGCCTCACAGCAAGAAGGTCGCTGGTTCGAGCCTCGGCTGGGTCAGTTGGCATTTCTGTGTGGAGTTTGCATGTTCTCCCCGTGTTCGTGTGGGTTTTCTCCGGGTGCTCCGGTTTCCCCCACAGTCCAAAGACATGCGGTATAGGTGAATTGGGTAAGATAAAAATTGTGTGTGTGTGAATGGGTGTTTCCCAGTACTGGGTTGCAGCTGGAAGGGCATTCGCTGCGTAAAACATATGCTGGATAAGTTGGTGGTTCATTCCGCTGTGGCGATCCCTGATTAATAGGGACTAAGCCGAAAAAGAAAATGAATGAATGACATGGTTTTACAGTGAGAAACTGGAGGAGTGTCTATTTTGAGTCAGGGATGTTCACTTTGCTCAAAACGTTCCCCAGAGCAGGATAGCCATGCAGCAAAAGTTACCATGGCAACAAGGAGTGATTAAAGGGTTAACCCAAAAATGAAAATTCTACAATCATTTGACTTGTTCCAAACCAGTTTCAGTTTGAGTTTCAGAAAACTGTAACCATTGACCTCCATAGTATTTATTTTTTGTACTATAGATGTCAATGGCAAAGTAAGCTCAAACTTAAGTGGCTAACCATCTAATCCAGCTTCATGGTACAGGCCCCTGGCTCACAATCCACAGCTTCGTCGGTTGGAGGAGTTTTTAGCCGAATCCAGCACTGAACTGGGAGAGATTCTGGAAGCACTCCTTTGTCAAATGCTAGCTATATTTTTTTATAATTCTCTGGAACATTATTAAAATGAAACTGTAAGCACTTCTCTCTTTGTGTCGTGTCCTTTGGAAGCCCAAAAACAGAAACAGAACAAGCTCTGTGGAAATAGCAGCGTTTGGACAGCATTTCAGCTTTCTATGCTAGAATATTAAAGCGCATCTCTCCATGCCTCGTTGCTGCTCAGGGTGTATGCGCGTGGTGAATGCGCACAACCTGCTTGTGATCTCACTAGCCCGGATGTATTTTTTTGCAGTCCCCAAACTTTGTTAGCTGTAGGCTTTGCTATGCTAACTCTGTAAAAGCCAAGTCTCCCTTTGCATTGAACTTGCATTGAGCGTATTACATTCAGAGATGTTGTTTATGTTCACACAGCTACATTACACATCAACTAAAGTTTAAAATATGATATCGTAGTGGACCACCCCTTTAAGATTATTGTGGCTGCATAAACAGTGAAGGACCACCACTCCAAACACAGAATCAAATGGACTTTTGGTGACATCTTTTAAACACATAATTACAATCAAAATGTTCAATTATGCAGACTGTGAACAACATGATCGCCTTTGCCATCAGGACGAGATGTTTAGAATCAACTAATTAATTTTATCTGACTTCTTGATCCCCATCTCCAACCTAGAAACAATGCCGCAAAAATTAATCTCCCTAATAATGACGATACAGGACTGATCACAAACAAAGCTCACCTTGTTCGGATTGTTTTTCTCAACAACGCCATCTCTGTCGGCATCTACATCCAGAGATATCTCTGCAGAACACAGACAACAGATTAAAGAGACTCACTCGGTCGCAGTCGCGCCAGCATCATAAGACTGTTTATAGTTGCACCACAGATTCCGTTTACACAAGCGTTATTCATAAATATAGGCGTATGTCTTGCATTATGTGCAAAGCAAACACACCAGACACGTACCAACAGCTGTTAGATGCAGTATAGCGTCCCCAAGCGTCTCCGTTTTCTCACCGTAGTATCTCACAGACAACTGAAATAGATCAGATTCTTAGAAACAAGGATGAGCTGGATCATTAGGACAATTATTATGATTTTCTTAGAAAATTACAGCAGTGATTCATTTCGGCATAATAATGATTGCATTAATATATGATTAACATATCCAGAATTAAACTGCCAGTGCTGGACAGTGTTGTGAAAGTAGCGTATGACATGCAAACCTCAGTTTCCTCAATAGACGAATACCAACGTCAACCACACTGTGACTGAATAACTAACAAGTCAAGCTCTTTCCTGTCTGTCAAGTTAAGGTTTTTAGTTCCTTATTGTTGAACTAATTTCGATCAAATATGAAAATACGAAACTGCCTACATACAAACCAACAGAAATCCGCCTTTTAAATATTTGCACTAATTTGATAATGCCTAGTGTAAGCTTTGGCCCTTTTTCAAGCATTTTATCTTGTTGTTTACATTCATTAGGATTTGCAGAAATTGAAAGCACAGAAAACTTCCACACATTCTTTCTGGGTTTGCTTTTAATGTCAATAGTTTTCAGAGGGCAAGGGTGATTCTGTGAATTTACCTTGCTGTCAAATGCAGTTTCACTGACTGTGTCCATGGTGATGAGGAGGACGGTGTTTGGGCCGAGGGGATACGGGAGGGCGTTCTTGTCCGCGACTGGGGGTGTTATCTTGTAATGCACTTTTGGGGTGCATCTTATCGAGAAGGACTTGGATTGTGGTGGAGCACATCTGGAATAGGCATATATAAACACAGAGACATTATGAACATTTCTATTTCATAGTACAATATTATGCAAGAACAATTTGTTTTAATGTAAAAAAAAAAACTTCTTCAGAAAGGCAATTGTACCACTCTTGTACTATATATACATTATATATATTATATACAGTGTTGGGGGTAACGCATTACAAGTAATAATATTGTTAAGTAAGAGTTAATAATATTACTTTTCTAAGTAACGAGTAAAGTAATGCATTACTTTAAAAATGAAGTAATAATATTCGAGTTACTTTTTAAAAAAATGTAATGAGAGTTACTTTTTAGTTTAGTTCGTTCGCTTTTTAATTAATTTTAATTAATAAATTAATTAATTAATAAATAAATTGCTGAATTAAAATGATTGTAGTCACATTGAATCCCACACGCAAAGAGAGAATGCAGGAACCGGCAGAAAGGAAGAAGGCAGAACCTTACATTTCTGCGATAGAAATATTCTCTTTATTTTGAACACGTGGAAGAAAAGGAAAAGAGTTTGAATGGACAGTGATTTTACTTTTTAATAAGACAAAAAGTACAAAAGTAGCAA
>CAIGQW010054109.1:5886111-5916950 GCA_903798125.1 Danio choprae
AAATATATAAATCTAAACTCCATCTAAACAATTTTATTCTTGTATTTGAAAATTGTTGTATTAGTATTACCTCATATCCAATATCACAAACGTTTCTCACTATATAGTTAACATAGTGTGTTACCAGCCCAAATTTCAAAACGACTGCATTAGTAGATATTAACTAATGCATTTATATGATTCAGTTCTGTCAGCAGATAGCAAACGCTGACTGAACAATCATGAGGTTGCCAAGGGACGGTCTATTTCAGCATAGACTAATAGATAAAGCCTTCTTAAAACCACTACAGAAAAGACCTGTTTGTGGGCCTGAAAGCTAGCAGAGACAACAGCCAACAGTGGGTGTTACAAACAGAAGCATTGAGGCCGAGTTCAATGATGAATTTAAATAATGTCGCAGCACAACAACTGCATTCATCCACCGCTAGATCTGAAAGGAGAAATTCCTAAATAAATAATCACCCTGAATTCTCCAACAAACATAACATCTTATGACAGAGACTCTTTCAATTCAAGGATAACTTTGTTAGCATTTCCTAAATTATCTGTAGGAATAAACATATACAATTCAGTCTTATTAATAGTGTAAGCAACATGTCTGTGATATTTCAGTTATTGGTTTACGTCTGTATACATGCATCAGGCAGACATTGTGTTAAGACTGACTCATGTTTGAGTTTCCAGAGGTCTATAATGATACTTGTCAAAGTAATGACAGTCATTTTGAAACAAATCCTTTTATTTCCAACTCAGACTCCTTAAATATGTTCATTTAATCTAAACAAAACTTAACTGACAGACAGTAGTACTTTTTAATTTGCTTGACTATTCAGAAATCCAAGTGCTCATAGTAAAAGTCAAGTAAAGTTGAGCTTGAACAAAAACACTGTAGAATTGCACGACTACGGTATGTATAAAACTTTGTGTGTGTGTCTTATATCACAGTGTTTAACATTGAGGTTAAGCTGGCTTTATATTCACAGATTCGGACTTTCTCCTTAATAATATATTTTTAGAAAAGTATTCTTTGCAAATTCTACATCTATAGGGAAATTATATTAGCAGCCAATGACTATCAAAGTACAACATTATTCACAGTCAAATAAATAGTGCTAATATTGTTTTGAAATCATACTTACATACATGTGATTTCAGATTGAATATTCAAAGTACCATGGTAAACAATATAAGGAGCATGTCATAAGTTGTCACTGAACGAATGTGCTAATATAAAACCAACTTTACCTCACTCGAATACTCAAAGTACATTGGTAAACAATAAAGGGAGCATGTCACAAGTTGTCCCTTAACGAATAAGAGAATATAAAACCAACTTTACCTCAATATGTTTAACATTGAGCCACCGTTCATTCACATAACATTACACCGAACGAAACAAAGATGCAATTTAAGTCAGTGGAGATGCGTCTGTTAGACAGATCCCTTTGTTATCCACAAAACAGAGAAAGTCATAGAGAGTTTGAAACAAGCGTTTTAGAGTGAACTGCCCCTTTAAATATGTATTTCGGTCTTAATTCCTTAAGGCGTATCGCGCTTATTATTATACTGAATCAACTCGTCCTGTGTTTATGCCCGTTAAACATATAACAAAGTTTTATAGTTGTAAAAGTTTATTGTCGTGATATATGAAAAAGAATCTCGCCCACCTGATTAAGTTCACCGTTAACGTCGTTCCGAGCACGTATGTCGTCTTGGTCGCTTTCTCGGTGTCAATAGTAAGTGATCGACGGGACACCATCGTTTGTGAAGATAACGCGTCTTTCTTTCAGTCACTTCTGCTTGCCTTTAAGCCTTTAAGGGCGCGAGATGTGACCGTATCACAGAGCCAATTGACAGGCGAAAACAGGTGGATGGTGTCTAGGAAACTAGGAAGACTTCAGCTGACTGGAAACTATATGACTGGAACCGCCACAACTCGATGTGCCTGTGACTCAACGATAGAGGGAGCTGTTAAAGCCGTATGTGTTGCAAACGTGTTTTGTGTACATTTTAGTTGCTCAAGTACAAAGAGATGGCTTTTAATAAAAAAATAAAAAAACATTCGAATTGTAATTTTTATATTTTTCGTTCATGGTGCAACTGCCTTCAGATGAATCATTGTTTTACATTCAAAATATATTTTAGATTTGCTAATTCCATTTACAGCCATTATATATTGTTTTTTGTTTGTCTGTTTTCAGTGTGTGGGCCAGCTTTGGCCCGGGGACCCAGCCGGAACTGGACCAGAACTGAAGCAAGGGCAAGGTGGGCCAGACAGAGGTGGGCCAGATATATTTTGCTATCTGGGTGGTTGTTACAGTCATTTGCCTGTTTTATTATTGTAATTACAATATCTGTAATCATTGTAATCGTTTCATTGTTCCAGTCTACATAAAAAAAATACAACAGCAATATACTGTTGTTTTTGAACCATACTAATATAGTGTATTATTCTGTATATATTATTATTTGCAACTCTGTTATTAAATGCTACACCATACTGTAAAAAAAGTAAACTGATAAACTGTGATAAATAAATGTAGCCTACTTTCGGTTTCACTAAAGTGTGGTGAATTGTAGTGTAATATAATGTATAGTTGTGGAAAGCTTGTACAGTATTGAGTTGTTTATTTATCTAGTTATTCATCTTGTTGTATTACAATGACAACTATAGACAGGTTAATTCAAGTACTTTACTGTAGTATATGGTTCAAAAACACTGTAGTATTTACTTTAAATTGCTACGTTAATTTTTTCATGTGGGATTACTATAAAGGATTTGCAATATGCCTTATAAATACTAAAAACCATAACAATGAACACAATTTAAGATTGCAGGGTTACTTTTAAAGTGTTTCTAGTTGCTTTCTTATTACAAATATAGGCAGCTGAAACCACCAACCAAATTGTTACAACCTTTTAATTTAAAATGCTTTTTTTTAATAATATTATCTTTTGCATTTGTATGCCTGTATGCATATTTAAAATAGCTTCAACAGGTAGTTTTTGCACACTACAGATGGACTTGGCAACAGCTGCACTTCCTCAATTCATGTAACCAATAAAACAATGGAATGAAACATATATTTAGCCTCGAGTATTACTGTATTGCCTACCTGTCTAGCATCATCTTAAGTTCCGTCCCAATGGCAAGCACAATTTGAGTGGGTGCACTGATATCCAGTCGAAAAGTTCGCTGGTACATGTTTGTAGTATTGAAATTTTTCTTCTTTTGAAGAAACTCAGGTAAGTTGTGTGAGGCTGTTTGCTCCTGTGATACATTCATTATTACCGACTTCCACGTCTGCAGATCTCAAATAACCTGTTTCTTTTGTGCATTAGGAGTATATAATGCAGCGGGAGAGAAAAGACATGTTCTCACTTGTCTAAAAATTTGCTCAAAGCTAAATTTTAGAGCTTTTGCATAGAAAGCATTTGAAAGGAATGTGGACTAGTTTAAACTATATGCAGTTTTTTGTATTTTTTTAGCAAAACCTAAAGATATCATCAGTTGCCTTATTCACATAAAACTGATGTGTGCCAAATTATTATGTTTGTCATTTACAGTATCATGCATGTGAAATTCCTGTTCTTTTGCACAATATTTTGATATGAATATATATGTGTCTCATTATTTGAAAAAAATATAGTGATCTTACATGCTCGCAAGTGAAGAGTAAGATTTTCAGTAGTTTAAAATGACTAACAACAAATATTTTACAGAATAAGATCTTTTACAGTATAAATAGAACAATGTTTTGTTTGTCCAATTGTAGTTTGTCCAATTCGTGTTTGCTACATGCATTAATTAACATCAAATAAGTCATCATTGACCTGCTTGGGCAGTTTGGGTGTGACAAATAAAATAGCTGCAGGCTTCATTTCTACAAGCCATTATATGTTAGACAGTAAAAGTGTCTTATCATGTCAAAGCAGTTGTGTTTTTCCTTCACTAATGAGTTTCAAACAGGGCTTATCTAAAGGTTTATTGTGTCATTTTTTCAGTATTCTCTTGATTCTTTCTTGACTGCAGTCAACAGCTTTTTGGATGGATCTTAGATAAATGTGTTTTTATAGCTATCGCGAGCGCAATGTACTGATGTCAACATGTTAGAGTAGTTTAAAAATATCTCCTCTCACAATAGCGTCTAATTTATATTTTGAGTTAGATCAGGAGTCTAGTCAGAGAACTGGCTCTTAGCACATACATACGACTTAGATCATTACAGTGTTACACATCAATAAATAAAGTCTTTTCATTACTTCATATTTGAGACGTTTGCTGTAGGATTCACTCTTAGAAAACAACCAAATGCTCATTTTTTAAAATCTCTATTTATTTTGGGAAAAACATTGCATGTTCAAATTTTTAATGTCAGAAATGATGTCGGCAAAGATATTAGGAATGATGAACATTCAAAATCTAAATAAATACTATATGAATTTAAATTATTCATTCATTCATTCATTCATTCATTTTCTTTTCGGCTTAGTCACTTTATTAATCCGGGGTCGCCACAGCGGAATGAACCGCCAACTTTTCCAGCATATGTTTTACGCAGTGGATGCCCTTCCAGCTGCAACCCATCACTGGGAAACATCCATACACACTTATTCACCCTCATACACTATGGACAGTTTAGCTTACCCAATTTACCTGTAGGGCATGTCTTTGGAATTGTGGGAAAAACCGGAGCACCCGGAGGAAACCCACGCCAACACGGGGAGAACATGCAAACTCGACACAGAAATGCCAACTGACCCAGCCGGGGCTCGAACCAGCGACCTTCTTGCTGTGAGGCGATTGTGCTACCCACTGCGCCACCATGCTGCCCTGAATTCAAATTATTATTGTAAATATATATTTTTTGGTTTGTGCAGAGTAGACAGAGTAGAATAATGCAATGCAATTGAAAGGCTGTAATAATATATGCTATAATTCACTAGAATTACAATTTTAAAACAAAATAAAACATAACAGCAAAACAAACCTGGAAGAAAGCTGCAAAAGAAGTAATTTTTTGGTATTAATTCTTAAACAGAAGGTCAACACGTTCGATGTAATTCAATAATTACAAATACAAAAAAATTGCTAGGGGGAATAAAAACAATATCATAGGAATGATTGCACTCGAATAGTTTTATATGGACTCAATGTAATGCTTTACTTCATTTTTAAATACTATAAAACATGGATTCCCCTAAGAATTGCAGTTGTGAATAAGAAATTTGGCCATTACAATTATTAAAACATAAAATATAAAATGTTTTGAGTTTTCAGAAGTCAAGTTTGACGCACTATTCGACAGGCCAAAGACGAGAGTCCTTCAGCACCACGTGACCAGAGAGGCGGATCACGTGTCAACGGAAGAAGATGCTTTTGTTTTTCCCAAGGAAAAAAGTCGGGGAACAATGTTTGGAAATGCGATTTTTCAGCCATATCACACATTTATCCCAATAGCAAAATCGCAGTCGCATTCAGGACATGACTTCTTCTGGAATATTTGAGCGCCGTTTTGGAATCTTGAAGCCTGTTTGACGCTCCGTTTGGGAATTCCTTGAAGCTGCAGAGATTGTGCGGCGGAAGAAGAGAATTTCACAGGGACGAACCGAGTGATG
The DNA here is from genome assembly GCA_903798125.1 of Danio choprae. NCBI lineage: Eukaryota > Metazoa > Chordata > Actinopteri > Cypriniformes > Danionidae > Danio > Danio choprae. The sequence goes on from CAIGQW010054109.1 coordinate 5,891,731, forward strand.
GCTCCGGATTGATTTATGAACTCCTTGCAATGTTTCTCAACTCAATTCGGCTTCGTTTCAAATTGTGTGTATGTTCTAAATCACAGATTAGTCTTTGTGTGTTATTAATGTCATAATTTGAACCGAACGTTAGCGATCTAGAAGCTCAAAATGGCGGAGGGCAGGCCCATCCCCCAGGCCCTGTTCCTGCTCTTAGTGAGTGTCGTGGGCCTGGACACTTGTCCTTCTCCGTGTTCGTGTTCTGGTGGGCCGGGAGCAGCACAATTGCTGGATTGTAATAGGAAAAGACTGACTGCAGCAGCTCTGGAAGCTCCAGCCTGGGTCACCCATGCGTGAGTATCTATCAGCCGAGATGTTGTTTACATGCCCTGATGATGATGATGATCAGCCTCCAGCAGTTTGCAGGAGCTGCACATGTGCACCATAGTAATAATATACATTGAGGTAAAGTTGTTTTTATATTTGCACGTTCGTTCAGTGACAACTTATGACATGTCTGAAATCACATGTATGACTTAACATTAGCACTAATTAATTGACCGTGAACTTTGATAATCACTTTGATAATCATTAGCTGCTAATGTGATTTTTCTATTTAGAATTTGCAAACAATACTTTTCTGAGATTATATTATTAAGGAGAAAGTTTAATTGTGTGAATTTAAAGCCAACTTTACCTCAATGTAATATAAATCTGACAGCTGATTAGAGGAAAATGAATAGTTTAGTGGTGCAATTTTAGTAGTGTTTAACGTTAGTTGTTCATTAAATTGTGTTTTACGTCATTCCTTATAAGCGTCATAAAATTTCTTGAAGAAGTAATATTAAAAACATACTTGTTTTTTTTTCTCCAAAAATCGTAATTATACTAAAACAAACCCATAAGTGTCATTAAAATGGTAGAAAAAAATCTTTGGTTCCAATAAATGATTGTAGCAGAAATGCCATTACACTTAAGTTTGATGCACAAGTTTCTATGGCTTCCTCTTACTGATAGTAATTCATTATAAATAAATAGTTTTAAAAACTAAATAAAATGCACTGCAACTTCATGTTAATGATAATTTGATGGTTAATAGTGGTAAAATGTGAATAGCAATATAATAAAATGTGAATATTGTATGTTATATATTGGTGTTTTTATTCAGTTCCATAATCTGACTACAACACATTAAATCTGACATAATATCTTTGATTTGTAGTTATTAAACCAGTAATAAAGTGATTGTTCTCCCAAAAAATGTTTTCTCTCTCAAGCCATCCAAGATGTAGGTGACTTTTCCCAAATTAGAACGATTTTAACCTGAAACTGTGGTCCTTGGTGATTGATGAAATGCAAGCTAATGACTCCCAGCACAGGTAAAACTAAATTTAAGGCATAGTTCACCCAAATTTTAAAATTGCCTCATCATTTACTAAGTGGTTTTAAACTTTTATGAGATTCTTTCTTCTGTTGAAAACAAAAGAAGATAGTTTGAAGAATGCTGGCTGCTGGGACCCATCGACTTCCATAGATATATTTTTTCCTACTATAAAAGTCGATGGGTCCTGGCAACCAGCGTTCTTCAAACAATCTACTTTTGTGTTTAACAGAAGAAAAAAAAAGTCCAATCGATTTTTAACGGTGAGGAAATGAATTGTCATTTTTTGGGAGAACTATCCCTTTAAGCTAAACTGAGCTCTTATGATGTGCAAAAAATTGAATATATAACCTGATGAATTTATAACCTTATTAATTTCAGTACACAGCCCATATAAACAGTCCTGTGTGTGTTCACTACAGGTTGCAGCGTGAGCTTTCTTTCACATAATGATGTGTATCAGGTTTTTGAGGGTTTTTTTTTGTCATTTGTTTATATAAGGAAGTTTGATCAGGTTGTAAATGTTTGATTGCACTAGTTTCCATACTCCTTTTTAGTGTGCGATTACTCCCAGATAAGATTTTTCTATTTATTTAGACATTTTTATATGTTATTTTATTGTTTTCTTCTGGAGATTACTTTTTCAGGCTTCAATAGTTTGCTTTATTTGATTCTAGGTCTATAAATCAGAATGAACTTACAGCGGTGCCTTTTCTTGGAGACGCCTCATCCAACATCACTGTGCTGTCACTGTAAGTTTCCTTCTTCAGGCTCTTTATAACTGACAATACTGTTTAACACTACACGGATTGCATGATTTGTTTACTATTTTTTACTTTTCATTAGGAGTGATAAGTTGTGAATATTGTTATAGGATGTCTGTAACCATCTGCTGTTTATTTTCAGCGTTCATAACCGAATCTCTGAAGTGGTGGCGGAGCAGCTGTTGCCATATTCATCTCTGGAAAGTCTAGACTTGAGCTCTAATTCTATATCCGAACTTAAAGCTGGATCATTCCCTCCCATGCAGCTGAAATACCTGTGAGTTTGTTTGTTTTTTGCCAATGTTTTTGAACTCATGTATGTCAAGTGCTTTAGTAAAACTGAAGGGAACGTCTAAGTAGATTAAGAGAGCTAGTAGCTATCAGCAGGGCCAGACAGAATCTGTGCACATTTTTTGCTATGTCTGTACAGAATTTTATATTTAAAAGTCTGAGGATTTATGTGAAATGATTTTCAGAGTATAGTAACTAAAAACTTAGCACATAAAAAAAAAAATGAATAAACTTTTATTTAAGGTTTATAATGCAAATTCAATTAGAACTGCTACGTAAACAAAGTAAGTTTCTCATTAAATATATCTACTAGAAGACAGAAAACATTGTTTTCTTTGTTTGTTAGACTTTTTTCTTTGGGATTAATAATTCACCCATTGTTAGGGAAAGTTACTTTTGAAAGTAATGCATTACAATATTGAGTTACTCCCAAAAAAGTAACTAGTAATGCATTAGGTTGCTTTTGAGTGACTTTTGCGTTACTTTTCCTTACCTTTGCTGAGACTTGATCTCTTTCAGAACCTGCATTTTATTTTATTTTTTACTTTTTATTTTTAAATAGAGGAGCTCTGCATTTAACTTCAAACTGTATAACTACACTTACAGTTTAAAGCAATGTGTTTGCTATTTTTATACCTTTTGTCTTATTAGTGAAGTCAAATCGCTGTTCATTGAGACAATCCCCTTTTCCTTTTCTTTGATGCGTTCAAAACAGTGAGCGCATTCTCTCATTTTGGATATGCATATAAAAATATGGTGGATGGAAACACCAAGATCCACATTAATTTTGAAAATGTGGATTTTTTTGCACGTTTTTATGACTGAGTAGGTTAAACTTTTTATTCAATAAGAAAAAATGTGCATCAACTGCGATGGAAACACTTTTTCGCAAACAAATTCCAGGATTCACATTAAACAAAGTCATGTGATTTTGTTATAAGAGATCATGTGATAAAATGTGTGCGAATGGACAAACCAGCAGGCTGACCGAGATGTAAAACATCTGAAATGTTGTTTTGGTCATTGTAAAGCGCCTTAACCATTTCAGTATTAGTGTTATTATATTATTAATTACCTCCAAAATTGAAAAGAGCGTCTGCTTCGCATCTCACGCCTTCAAACGCCACCACGTGTTCATTGCGTGTCGGCATTGTCTTCTGAGGCGCAAGTAATTTATTAAATAAAGGAAAGATTCACGCAGCTTCTCCTACCCCAGCAAATTCCGTTTTTACTTTTGATATTTGGCGCCAGTTAATCAGGAAGTGATGATTTTGTTGTCTTTGACTCATTGGATGGAAAAGCTGCTTTATTCGCATGTCTTTTATGCAATATTTTAGTTTTGCGCATTAATTTAATTTGCATCTTTGGATGGAAACATAGCTACTGAGTGTGTGATTCAGCATGAATGTTCATTTTAATTCAGCAATAAATTATGATTAGCAATTAAATAGTTGTGGGTAATGCCTTACCCCCAACACGTCACAGCAGAGCTTACCATATAATACTACATGACATAATTAAAAACTGCATTACATACAATTTACATACTGCATCACTTACTTTACAAACTGTATTGCATATAAATCATGTAAACATTTGCCAATCATTGAATAATATTACTGAAAATAACATCAAAACTGAATAAATATTTACACACTCAAATAGACTCAGTGATGGGCTAAATAACATCTGTGGATTTCTGTGGCAGCAGATTCTGTGTGGGCCTACTTATCAGTTATCAGTTGACACAGCTCAAATATAATGATTAAATTGTTGCTTTGATCTTGATGTTTTGTATTTAAATAATTGACATTTTTTGGACTGTTTTTGACATTCATGGATGTTTGTTTGTTTCCTCTCTCTCCATCCTGACAGCAACCTGAGCAAGAACAAGATAAGTTCCCTGGAACCTGGCTGTTTTGGAAACATCAGCTCGCTTCTGGTGTTGAAGATAAACCAGAACAGACTCTCTCTGCTGCCTGATAAAGTCTTCACCCTCTCTCAGCTTCAAGTCTTGTGCGTATTTCAAGGCTAATGAATAGGATGTTATTGCAGCGCTCAATTAGATTGTATCTGACAGAATTACTGCTTGCTAAATGCTACTGATATTATCAAGCAGGGAGTTCATTTCCCTCGTTGTCTTTTCTCCGTTAGTGGCGCAGTTTAGATTTTCTCATTGTAATGTGCTCCTCTTTACACCCGGCTTCTGTTTCAGAGAGTTGAGGCGCAACAGGATCCGCGTTGTGGAAAGTCTCATTTTCAAAGAACTGAAGGCTCTTAAATCACTGAAAATGCAGCGCAACGGCATCACAAAGCTGATGGATGGAGCTCTCTTCGGTTTGGAAAACATGGAGGAGCTGTGAGTCAATGCTTTCATTTGATCATTTAAAATGTTAAAGTTCAAATACTGTTGTTTCCACTGAGGAAATGGAAAGGAAATCCATTCAAACAAACAAATATTTCTGTTTATAATAAACTGTGTATCACTATGTCGGAAATATATTTAGTTTGTTATTTATTTATTTTTTCAATCCTTCTTGTCTGTACAATTATTAGCCCTCCTGTGTAACATGTATTTGTATTCAAAAAATATAAAAGAATTAACATTTTAAAGGAATGCTAATAATTCTGACTTCAACTGTAAACCAACTTCAAATGAGACTTAATAAAATATATATAGTAAATATTTGAGGGTTTTTCTTAAAACCAGTTGAATTTTACCTAATATTCTTCACCTTAAATTGGATCTAGCTAAGATATAATTGAAAGTTTTTGCTCCATATAAATCAAATGATTTTATGATTGACAAGTGTGCGTTTCTTCAGAGAATTGGAGTACAATAATCTGACAGAGCTGAATAAAGGCTGGCTGTACGGACTTCACATGCTTCGGATTTTGCGTGTCAATCAAAACAACATCGGACTCATCCGAGCTGACGCCTGGGAGTTTTGCCATCGCTTGGAGGAACTGTGAGTGACCTTTTCCCCGAGTGTAACCTTTTAATCCATATGCATTCATATATTTTTTTGCCTCTAGAACTACTCTTTCTTTTTCATGTGGTGCTGTATTTGATTTCTGACACTTGATTAATGCATGAATTTTTTGTTTCTCAGGGATTTGTCCTTCAATCACTTGAGTCGTCTGGAGGATTGGGTGTTTGCTGGTCTCAGTCTCCTGCAGAGTCTCAATTTAGGGGACAATCAAATCTTACACCTGGGAGAAGGAGTGTTCAGCAGCCTGGCTAATGTCCGCACACTGTAAGATTATCCACAAACCTGCTGTCTTTCATTGACCTTATTTTTCCACGTACGAGTGGGTGCAGCCATTGGAATCTTTTTGACTTCCGGTCTTATTCACTTCCATTGATTTTTAGATGATAAAACCAGCTCATTATGTTGCAAACTGATATTTTTTATATTATATTATTCTACATTTTATGTAGAGTCATAAACACATTTGTTTGTAGAGCAAGTAGTTTGACCGTTTTCTGTCTTTTATTATTCCTAGTCATTTCTCCCAAAGGCAACTGAATCAGAAGTTCTAAGATGATCGCAAAAACAAGCGCACTTCTATTGAGGCTCAGAGTTTCTATCCAGTAGTTTTATGTGAGAAAAATCATTTTATGTGAACACAAAAATATTAGCTTTGTCCCAACAAAACATTAAAATAAGTTAGGGCTAACTTTACATTTTAACTTGACAATTTTTTTCAGTTTACAACATGCAAAGTAGTAATTGTAAAAAAAACAAAACATTAATTATATGGTTGTTCTTCAATATATTAATTTGAACAGAATATAATAGTTTTTGAAGAAAAAGTCATTTTTTTATACATAAAGTTCCTAAAATATTGTCTTATCTGTCTTCGTTTTAAACGGGTCTTCATTTTCTGTTGTTTATGTAAAGCTACCCAGTTTTAGATTTTAAAGAGTTTTTTTAAGTTATGTTGATTTTGAAATTTGAAATGTTGAAATTTGTGTGTATACAACCAGAGTCTGCTTGTTTTGACACATTATTAATGAAATAACTAATTTAAAATTAGTTTTTTGATGGTGCAAGGCAAGTACTTTTTTCCTGCTGGCCATTAAAAAATCCTTGGCGTTTAGGCCTATATAAGTCTGAAATTTCATTCTTCATGGTCTTAAAAAGGTCTTACAAAGTCTTACATTCAGGGTGTCTGCGGGGTCTTAAAAAGTGTTAAAATATTTTACAGATGAAAAACTAAATTTTAGGCCTTAAAATCTTAAATTCACTGAAATAGTGTTGTAGGTCTCAAATCATTTTAAACAGGTCTTCAAATCACCAACAATTCATCTTACATCAATCCATCTTATAACAATCCATCAATAAAATCAGTCAAGTAACCTAAAAACATTTACACAATTCCTTGTGATAATAACAGAGTAGACATAATATTTATAAATAGTCATGAAACTTTTTTTTTGAAAGTTTTATAAGAGAAACATTAGGTTAAATAGAAGTTATACTCATTCAATTTGGACCAAAATCCAACAAAAATTTATTTTTATTTATGTAATGTAATAAATTTACCTTTAACATTGTAAAAAAAATTTGTGGCAAGAAAAAATAAATTCCATTGGGCCAACCGGACCATTAGAAATAATCGTTAGTGTTTAGCCGTGTATAAGTCTAAAATCTTATTCATAATGGTCTTAAAAGGGTCTTAAATTTGACTTGATGAAACCAGCAGAAATCCTCAAAAATTATAATGTGTTTTGAACTCATAAAAATATTGTTAAAAGTTTCATCAACAGATGTCAATTAAATTGGCAATCTTTTTGACTATTAACATGCAATATAGAACAATTATCATTGCACAATATAATTGTAAATGTTTATTATGTTTAAGTTGCAGTAATTGCTTGAAGTATTAGTCAAAATTGAATGCTTACACATACATGCTTTTTTTTAAGTGCTTTTTGCTGGAAAACTATGGTGTGCGTTACTGATTTGTCTGTATTTTATCTCATTACGTTTTAAAACCAATATTTGCTCTCTGATGAAGTCTAAGCAGGTGTGTTAATGTGTGTACAGCTCGTCTAGAAAATAGATGTAGATTCTAGCTATATAATTTCTAGCTATATAATAATAACGCTGTCCATCCCATTAGTTTTGCCCTGTATGAATCCTTTTAGTTTAGCTTCTGCATTTCAGCTCACCCCGTAGAAAAAGCACATTCAAACGTGCCCGTCCCTCATACCCTGTGCACTGTTCTTTTGGCACAGTTGTAAAGAGATGTCAGCCTTTTACTGCCAGCAGTGCGTGAAGACAGTCTCACAATACTCCCACATACCAGCCTGTCCGTAAAAAACCTCCTATTATACATGAAAAGCAAACAAGCTGCTGTAGAGACCTACGACCTCAATTCTATGTATGCAAAAGTGCAATTTCTCAAAGAAAGCAGGTGGCCTCTCAGACATTTTTAGATTAATCACAGAAAACATGTTCTACTCTGCAGCGGTCGGATGTTTTGCTGTAATTCTGATGGTTGTCTTTTGTTTGTTTGTTTTTTTCCAGGGACATCCGCAATAATGAGATATCCCTTGCCATCGAGGACTTCATTGGCATGTTTGTTGGTTTGAAGAGGCTGAATTCACTGTAGGTTTTCTTTTTTTTTTTTTCACCTGTTGGTGGATATGAGCTTTTTCATTTGGCTTAGAGAGGTGCTGTGTGACTTGACATGAGCATTTGTGTGTTTTGTTCAGTGTGTTACAGAATAATAAAATCAGGACCATCACTAAGAGAGCTTTCGAAGGTCTGATGGAGCTGGAGCATTTGTAAGTCTCTTTTAGCCTTTAGTTTTTTTAATCTTTCATCTCACTTATCCAGAAACTATGTATACATCACCAGACCTTTTGACATTTTGATTCAATATTTTGGGTCAAAATATTAAGAAAAAAAAAGTATTCTTTGTTTAAAGTTTGATAATATAGCATAGTGAATTAATAAAATAGAATTCTGATGCCAAGAATACACTATGACAAAATAATTTGAATGAACAGATATTTTATTAATAGATTTGTTGTGATTTTGTAAAACAAGGTTAGTCCATCAAATGCTGGTTTCTTAACAATTCTGAAGTTAAATTATTGGTATTGTATTGTCTTAAAATTGATATAAACATGTCTGAAAACATGACACCTTTTTTAGACAAAAATATTTTTTTTCATAGTTCTTTTCTTTTTCTTTAGCATTTTTTATGTCTATGATATGCTTAAGATAATTATATAGGTTAATAACAACCTATGCATTTTATTGTGGGGGAAAATCAATTTAATCCATAAGTCTTGTTTATTTTTGTTTAATAAAATAAATCTGGGATTTATTTTTAAAAAAGGCCATATCGCCCAGCCCTAATCACCAGAAAGAAAGTCAACTGGAGGACCTTTTGACATTTTGGTTAAATGTCAAAACATTAGAAAACAAACCTGTGAACTGTTTAAAGTTTAATTAAATAGCATGATAAATTAATTCAGTTGAATTTTGCTGCCAAATATACAATGTAATTAAATAGTTCAAATGAAAGCTTTTTATATTTAGGAAACATCTGACTCTGACTGTTACATAAAAATAGTCTCTTTTGGAGAATTTTTTTTTTCTTCAGGAAAATGACAGTTGGTCGAATTTTTATATAGATGTAATTTAACAGATATTTTGTTAACAGATTTGATGTGATTAAAATATTGGTATTGTGTTGTCCTAAAATTAATAAACATGTCTGAAAACATGACTCCTTTTTTAGACTATTTAATAAACTATTTATTTTTTTAGCTATTTAAAAGGAATATATACGGTTGTTATATTGTTGGTGCTTGAATATGAAAGCAAATCCAAACCAAAAAACCACAGCAATAAGCCATTATTCAGAAAAACACAGTTGATTCACCTACTTAATTTTATCAATAAATCTCCTATTTGAATTTGTTTTTCAGGGACCTGAGTAAGAATGGCATCATGTCTATTCACCCGGATGCTTTCACACATTTAAAGCTTAAAACACTGTAAGTGATTATTTTATTTTTTATTTGACTGTGTATTGTTTTTTATTTTCTATGTATATCTTTATGTGACTTATTTTAGTTGTTGTCTGTAAGGATTTTGTTGATGTGTTAGTATTATATATTTGCATTGTGCTCTTCCTCAGTGATCTGAACAGCAGCAGTCTCCTGTGTGACTGTCAGCTTCAGTGGTTGGGCCAGTGGTTGATTGACAGCCACTTCCAGCAATCCTGCACTGCTGTCTGTGGTTATCCCGCCTCCCTGGCTGGATCTAGTGTGCTTGCTGTTAAGCCTGAGGCGTTTGTCTGCAGTTAGTGAATACTTTTTTTTTCATAGCACTGTAATTTAAAGGATTAACCAACCCAACAATTTAATTTAGTTTATACTGACCCTTATTCAGTTTTAATCCCCTGAGAGTTTTGTTCATCTTTGAAACACAAATTCAAGGTGACCTATTATGCCCTTTTTGCAAGATTTAAGAAGTATCTGATGTCCCTAGCATGTGTCTGACGATTCAGCTCAAAATGCCCCTTTGAAACTGCCCCTTTTAGGATTTGGTCCTGTTTTGGTGACTGTCACTTTAAATTCTAATGAGATTGTGCACCCAGCCCTCTTTTCAAAAGAGGGTGGGGCTACAAACACCTATGCATAAGCATAGTGGCAGATTCAAAACGGGACTAATATTATCTATGTAAAAACTGAAAATGATAAAAGAAGTGGTTCAGAAGAAGGTAGTCTATGGAGACTAAAACTTTGTGCTAGAGACTTGCACAGGATGTAAACATATAAATAGTTTTATTTTCACTTCTTCGTCTAGCTACTCAGTTATTTGTTTCACTTGCTTCACTTTTGAATATAAATGAAAAAGAAACAGAAAATAAATAAATATGTTTTGTTTTAAATAAATGGAATGATGACCCAAACGAAGAGCTTTTTTAGTACATTGAAATACAGTCAGAGCAGTTCGAAATAGTCTAATAATTTAGCAATCAATTTGGCAGAAAGTGCGTTAGCTTTTTTGTAGACAATCGGCTGCTTTTCATTCAAGTCTGTCTATGCTAATGAGGGCGAGATCGTCACTAATGGGCGGGACTTTCCCCCGCCTCTGACATGTACAAAAGGAGAATGTCAATCATAGTGTTTCTGCAGGCTGTTTTTATGAAGTGTGTTTTATTAAAAAATAATAAAAAATGTACCATTAGAGACACATCTTGACACATCTGTTTAAACCCTTATAAAATAGAGTTTTACATAATAGGTCCATCATAATTTGGATAGTGCGAGAGCTCCCTCATTCTCTATAGACCGCAACAGTCCTGAGACATTTGTAGTCCAGAAAAAAAACCCAAAACAATTAATGTGACTTCAGTGGTGCAACTGTAATTCTATGAAGCTTTAAAACATACATGTGCCAAAAATCTGCAAAAACAACTGCGCCAGGACAGGGTGGGAGTTTACAATGGGGCAATACTGTGCTTGCATGTTGTACTGCTGAATCTATTGGCAATACATTGTATTGCTCGTAGTAAACACACTATTAATTGATGTGGGAGAAAAGATATAGGTAAACAAAGTCATATTTACAGCTTGTTTTGCTCTCAGTGACTCTAGCTGTCTGGGGAGGTTCAGAGAGCTCTCGAGTTTTATCTAAAATATCTTAAATTGTGTTCTGAAGATGAATGAATGTCTCAGAGGGTTGGAATGACATGAGGGAATAATTAATAACAGCGTTACATTTTTGGGTGAACTAACTCCTTAAGGCCTTACTATTAGCTTCATTTTATGCCATTAAAATAGCTTTTTGTAGCATTAATATTATTGTTATTATGACATTGTTATTATGTCTCTTTTGCAGGTGACTTTCCTAAACCCCAGATCACGGCTCACCCCAAGACTGCTGTTGCTTTACGAGGGACAAACATCACTCTGAACTGCTCGGCCTTCAGCAGCAGTGACTCTCCCATGAGCACGGCCTGGCGCAAAGATGGAGAGGTGCTGTATGAAGCTCAGGTGCAGAACTACGCTCGCTACCAGGACCAGCGCCTCCTCTACACCACCATACTCCATCTGCTCAACGTCAATTTCACAGACGAGGGCCAGTACCAGTGTGTGCTCTCCAACCATTTCGGCTCAAACTACTCCACTCTGGCCAAGCTCACTGTTAATGGTTAGTACATCACTACATTTATTTGATTTATTTTTGAAATGAGTCTAGATGAGGTGTTTTATTATATGAAAGGGATTTAATTATTTATTTTTCTTTTACATTTTAGGTTTCAGATAGGGGTGTGCATATTTATAATTTATGATCAAATCATTGGTGTTTTGTTGACATTGAGTATGCCACTTATTTTGCAGAAAAACAAGCCACATTTTGAGAGATAGCATTGTTTTTGTGATAAAGCCTATTAGAATGCTGGGTTATAAAAGAGAAAGGACAAAAGAAGTCATTCAACTATTTATTTTTTATTTATTTTAGATTTATTGTACTTGATATAGTTCAGTAATTTAACAAAAGCAAGAGTGGTATTTTGATATTGATTGTCCACAACTTAATATTGAATTAGTTACATTTTAGAACCAAATTATCTAGTTTCTTTCTGGTTTACCAATGAAAATATTTCTAAACAAATCCAGAGCAGATCCTGTTTTGTTCTTGAGTCTGTTTTTGAGCAAATCAATGAAATGATTCATAACACTGTTACTTTATTAGATGAATCAGCCTTTTTGAACGAATGGTTTGAATGAGATAGGTGTTATCTCTTACTGGTGGTTTTAGTGTCATATTTTCTAGTCGAGGTCTACAGCAGTGCAAAAATACACCCAGCATAATAATTCTAATGAATAAAATTTAGATATAAATGATTATTTATAAAATAATTTATATTATATGATTTTTTTTCTAGTAGTGTTGTCATAAATATCAATATTTCTATAAGTATCGATAATGGAATAATTAAAACAATGCGATCTTGCTTTTGGTTAGTTTCCTCGACGTATCTAAAAGGGTATCGAATATCGATATTTTTCAAGGTATCGGAAGTTAGAAATTTTAGTATTGTGACAACACTATTGTCTACGTCGCTACACTCCTTGCAGCTTGTTTTATTTCTTTTTTCATACATCCAGAAATCTTTCCTTAAGACTGAAAAAGTATCTTTTCGTGAGATTGCAAAATTGTAGTTGCAATTGTACACCTTCAATTGTAGTTACAGTTGCTTATTGCGCGTGTGTGTGTGTGTGTGTGTGTGTGTGTGTGTGTGTGGAAAAGAGAATGTGTTGGATATTCAGATGAATGAGTACTCACTAATGTCACTAAATGCTAGTATTTGCATTTTCTTAGTTTTGCATTATGATTTTCATGCCCAGAAGTGATCGTTAAGACTTTGCTAACCTCTGTGTAAAGCTGCATTTCTCACAGATGTGTGTTTTTGATCTGACTAATGAAAAAGACACAATTATTGTAAATTTAAGAGAACAGCAGAAACTACACCACAGCTATAGCAGCAACAGCACAGAAGAACATTAGTGTTGGAATCAGTTTCAGTTCAAATGATAATTATGTAATCATCTGCTCTTTTCTACTGAAGTATTGCTACAGCACTATGATTTGATAAGAAGATTGGTATTAGTTTGATTTTATTTTTTTTTCCCTTGCCTTATATACCCTCATTTCTCCATGGTTGTTTTCATAGCTCTGTCAGTTTAATATTCCACGTTTGTTAAACAAGCATAACAGCCCTTTGGGATGCTGACCTCAGCAATGTAATTATACTGTTTCTATGAGTTCATGATACCAATGAAAGAGCGGATTTGTAACCCAATAATAGAGTATTACAAAAACAGAAGCATGATTCACAAAGCAAACACTGTAAATGGAAATGCCGCTGTTTTAAGGGTTTGAAAGGCCATTAAATTACATGTTTTGTACTGGATGTTTAATCAGAAGATGTATACGGCTGTCATATACAGGTAGAAAATTATGTTAAGATTACTGTCACATAACATTAGCAATGTATTTGCTTTTAAGGCAGCTTATACAGTTCATCGTATGTATTTTATGCCCTTACTACATATTGTATAAGGTAGAATAACAGGAATAATACTTATGAAAATAATGTAACTTATTATTTATTCAAATATGTTTTATACTATTATTTACTTCATTAGAAAAACAGTAATTGTTAAGTTTTACGGTTTTTTATTATTATTATAAATGCTATTTACTCTTCATTCATCAAACAATTTAGTTAAAAATATAATAATAATAATAAGTAATTGTAGCAAATATCATTCAATCAGTAAATATCATTGTCCTTAATTCATATTTATTTTTAATTCCAAAAAATAAATGGATTAATTCTATTTTTTTATTTCATAATTATCAAAATATAAAATGAGTGTTTTATTTGCTTTTATTTTGGCTCTCTACTTCTAGTTGTATCAGAGGGTATCATATATATCTGTGGTCCTCGACCACCGGGCCCTGGACCGGTACTGGTCCGTGGATCAATTGGTACCAGGCTGCACAAGAAATCATTAATTATTTCAGTTTTATTTATTATTTGAGTCTGAACAATCTTTTATTTTGAAAAATTACCGTATTCTCTCGCTTGCATCTCGGTCACTTGAGTGCCCAAATTTAACCCACAAGCAGCAAAATGAGTAAGAAACAGACGTCTTAGAAAAGTTTTTTTACTAAAGGGAAAAGGCCTAGTGAAGGACCCGTGAACTGCTAAGTAAAAGATCTAGCTGCTAAGCTTGTATAGAATATACACATTTCGGTAGACTAATTATCTTGGACAAATTATCTGATCTTTTGTCAGCTTGTCATCCTCTGAGAAAACGGTTGATGGCAACCTACGAACCACCGCTCCACTGGTGGTTCACGGTGATAAAATGTTGGCGATATATATTATAGTATTTAGGTTTAACAAGAATAATTTTGAAGAATAAACTGTGGTGCAATTAAATTGGAAGAAATCATGGTAATCGGTGTTATTTTTATTTTATTTATTTATAATTTTTTTGATTACTGGAGTTTTACAAGAATAGTCTGGCTATATCTGGGCTTTCTAGCGTTGCTTGTATAAATAACTCACTAATTGCTTTTTCCCCCAGAGCTCCCGACCTTCCTGAAGACGCCCATGGACCTGACTATCCGCACTGGGACAGTGGCGAGGTTAGAGTGTGCTGCAGAGGGACACCCGACACCCCAGATCGCTTGGCAAAAAGACGGCGGTATCAATTTCCCTGCTGCTCGCGAAAGAAGGATGCACGTCATGCCAGATGATGACACTTTCTTCATCGCTAATGTGAAGGCAGAAGATATGGGCGTCTACAGCTGTACAGCCAAAAATGAGGCAGGCAGCCTGTCAGCCAATGCCACCCTTACTGTGCTAGGTATAGTATTTGACTAGTTTGTTTACATTTAATAAATAATATCTGGGTTTTTTTTCTGAAAATGGCACGTTGCCACACTTCTGCTCTCAAAACTTCCATTTACTAAAATAAGCATGATTTTATGACCTTGTCCGATAAATACCAAAAGCTTCGAAGAGAACAATTCATCAACATGACCAATCACAACTGACATTATCAATCAACTTTATACCCAATCATCAAATTCATCTTGGAAGTAATGTGGAACTAAACTCTTTTCTGTGATTATCTTAGGACTTCTGCTTCATTTGCTTATGGGTAAATGATTAGTGAAATTGCAGTAAACTACTTGGTTAACAAATTTGTATGTTTATGGCTATGCATTAAAATAAATATATATATAAGAAAATACCGGTTTGCCACATTAAGCAACATAGCAAGCTGTTTTTTACGGCTAAAAATCAATGAAGTGAATTAGGCAGAAAGTCTCAAAGCAATTAGGTTACAATAACCACACCCACTCTTGCCTTAGAAATAAGGTGACTAAATGTAAAGTAAGAAGAAAAATAAAACGCACTACGCAGCACATTAATATGATAAAATTTCAAATCATTGAAAAATTTCAATTTCCAAATTTAAACCTTTTTGAGAGTGTATTTCATGTAGAAATGTTAACCGCTTCCCTCTGTAGTAAGACCCTATTAATATCACCACCTCTACTGGGTAATCTTGCACATTCAGTACCTAAATATTGACGTAGGCAAATTATGTTTAGAAGAGTTTAAGTGAATGGCAAGAGCTCAAAACACTGCTCATTTGAAAAAAAATGGTGTCTAATTGTGGCAAAATTATTGAGTTTTATTTCAGTTTTTCAAGCACCTGGCATAAGTTTTCAGATGTGCACATATTTTCTTTAAAAGGGATCTAATATGCCCCTTTTTACAAGATGTAAAACAACTCTCTGATGTTCCTAGAGTCTGTATATGAAGTTTCAGCACAAAATACCACACAAATAATGTTTTGTATGTCTTTGTAATGCCATTTTGGTGACTGTCGCTTTAAATTCAAATGAAATTGTGCTTTCAAAAGAGGGTGGAGGTACAAATGCCTGTGTGTCAGCATAGTGGCAGATTCAAAACCGGACTAAAGTTATCACAGTGAAAACTCAAATGGCTGACGGCTTTTTCTCACTTAGGCTGTTTATGCTAATGAGGGTGAGATCATTACTAATAGGTGGGACTTTCCATCTCTAATGACATGTACAAAGTAAAAATGTCAATTAAAGTGTTTTTGCAGACTGTTTTTATTATGTGTGATTATGAAAAATAGAATTAATAAGTTTTTACCAGTCAAGGATGGCTATACTCACACACTGTTGACACATAACGGTGTTTAAATCCTTTATAAAATAGACTTTTGCATAATAGCTTCCCTTTAAATGTTTTTTTTTTCTTTTTGACAGAAACACCATCCTTCCAGCGCCCCTTAGAGGACCGTAATGTTGCCCGAGGAGAGACTGCTGTCCTCCAGTGTATAGCTCGTGGTAGCCCCGCCCCTCGCCTTAACTGGACCAAAGACGATGCCCCATTAATTCTAACGGAGCGTCACTTCTTTGCCGCAGCCAATCAGCTCCTCATAATTGTTGATGCAGGACCTTCTGATGCTGGGAAATACACATGCATCATGTCTAACACGCTTGGCACTGAACGTGGCCATATCTACCTCAGCGTCTCACCCTCGGCCAACTGTGACCCGGTGGGCGGCGTTTACGGGCAGGACGGATGGACAACGGTTGGCATTGTGGTAATGGTGGTAGTTTGCTGTGTTGTTGGCACCTCACTTGTGTGGGTCATAGTCATTTACCACATGAGGAGGAAGAGTGAGGACTACAGCATTACAAACACAGGTCAGTGGACGGCATCAGTGTAAACTATTTAAAACAATACACATTTTTAAAGCAGTAATGTAATGCTCAGTTGATTAGACTAAATTTAAAATGATGGGTAATGGCTAGTAGAGCTTTCATTATCTGGAAGGTGTGGTTAGCTAATAATTTCAAAATATTAAAAGTTAATAAAACTTAAAACAACAATCTTTATTGCACAGAGAATAATATAAGTAATATGGTCATTCGAAAAAAAAATTACTTGCATTATTGTAAATTTGTATAAAGTATTCTTTCATAGAATTGAATTAAATACAGTGTACCTGAATTGTTTCATTTAAAAATTGTTCTATGCTCATCAGTTTGCATAAATACATACAACTAAGGTAAACAATTAAGACCACTTTGAAATTTTCAGTTTCTCTGATTTCAGTTTGTGTTTTTTGCATATTTAGAGTTTTTTTTTCTGCATATTACTGATGACACTTCTTCCAAATTTAAAATAAAACATAAATTGGACATTTATAAGAAATGTTATTAGACCTTTACAGAATAAAATAGATATTAACCTTTAGCAAATCTTCAAATAAATATTAATTTAAAATTCATAATAAAAAACAACCGAATAATTAATAATAGCATAAAAATAACAATAATATTTTTTTTAATTCTTAATATTTAACAAAAATAACATTTGTTAAATGTAATATCGTATATTTGAAATAATGTCAAGTGTATTTTGTAAAGAATAGTATTCGTGTTATGCAACAAAACCAGCCCTACCTTAATACTTTACATACTAGACGTTAACAGTTGATGTACAAAAATTCCAGACTTTTGAAACTTCAAATGTTAACTTCTGCAAAAAAATAGCAATTATAATGTAAATATGTCTATGTTGTGTTTCAGATGAGATGAACCTACCAGCAGACATTCCCAGTTACCTGTCATCTCAGGGCACACTGTCAGAGCCTCAGGAGGGCTACAGTAACTCGGAGAACGGAAGCCACCAGCAGCTCATGCCTTCTCATGCTAACGGTTACATCCATAAAGGCACCGATGGTAAGATCGCCTGTGCTGAGTGTTAATTTATTCATAGACATTATGTTTTCTACATGCATCTTTATAAAGGATATACAATATAATATGAGGGATGGGCGGTATAGATTTTAACATGATGTTTTTTAGTATTTATTGCGTAACGATATTAATGATGATAATTCAAATGTATCCACTCAGAGACAAAAACAATCTGTATCCTTAGAGAAAAGTAGTTTTTTTATTTTATTTTATTTTATTCTTCAACCCTTCTGGATGCCCACTGTCATGCAGATCTCAATCGTAATCAAACACACTGAAGCAGTTGGTCACGCTTTTCACAATCATATTAAATACACAAGCAGATGTGCAGAAGAAGGTTAGAAAAAAATCTTGCAGCACACCCCTAGAGGGCACCCTCATACATAATCTTCACTTATACATTACTAAAGATAAGACTTCAGTAATAAGATAAAAGATAAGATAAAAACTAACCAAACTTTGCACACGCCCCAGAAGTGGCAAAATTTTTTGTCTGTTATAGGTTTCGGAAGTGGGTGTGGCAAAATGACTCGACAGCGCCACCTATGCATATTTGACGGACTAGCCCCCGAGCTACGTTTCACGCACATGTACAAAAATTGGCACACACATCAAACCTGCCAAAACCTACAAAAAAGTCTCTTGGAACGAAATCTCAAACCCAACAGGAAGTCGGATATTTTAACTTTCTCTGCCGAAAAAGTGCAGTTTTTGCCATTTCCAGGCGTGGTTTTTGAACTCCTCCTCCTAGGGAATTCATCCGATCAACACCAAAATTGAGAATTGTCATGTAAAGGCCTTGGCGATGTTAAATTGCGAAGATCTAGAGTTTTCGTTGAAAGCCGTGTCCGTGGCGGCCTCTCAAACTTTGATGCTTCGTCACGAAGTAATGTATGCCTGTTAGCTCAGGCATACATTGTCTGATCTGTCTCAAAATCCACACATTTGATAACAGTCCTGACCTGAACACATTTACATGCCAATAACCAGATACAGATATAGCGCCACCTGCTGGCAACAGGAAATGATATTTTTTACAATGTAACAAACTCCTCCTATAAATTTTATCACATCGAATCCATGTTCCGTTAGTTTAGTCCAAAGGCCTTTGTAATGCTAAATTGTGAAGATTTAGAGTTTTCACCAAGGGGCGTGTCCAAGGCGGACTGAGAAAGTGCAATGCTTCGCCATGGAGGAGGAAGCACTTCTAACTCAACCAAACAATATCTGATCTGATCCACATGCAAATATTGAGTCTCAGTCATAGCGCCACTTGCTGACAGAAGGAAGTTTGGCATAAATTGGTGATTTTCTCAGGTTTTTAAATATATATCGGCTTAAATTATTATTGTCCGCTGTTCTCTGTCATCCTGAGGCCACCGGGTGGCGGTGAGCCCGGGTGCGAGGTCCCTTTCATCACTGCTTGCAGCTTTAATATTTATAATGTAATGCTAATTGACCTAGCTTTAATCACTGTATTGATTTCTACAAAACATCATGATTTTTGTGATATTAAACCATATCTGGGCACAAAATGAGTTATTTCAAACAGTCGACTGATGTTACACTATTGCACATGCACTACTATAATAATTCGTTGCACTGACCGATTTGAGGTTTTATCATATTATGATAAGTCAAATTGTTTTATCATGGGGAGATCAAAGCTGGTACATTGCAAATGATAAGATATCGCTCATCTCTATATAATACTATCTTGTTGCATCCAAACAGGAGTATGTTATGGTGAAGTAAGCAGCGATGCTGATCCAGATGCCAATGGAATGCTGGGTAGTCGCGTAGGCTCTTTCTTTGCTGGACGTAACAGCTTCCATCGGAGCGAACCTAGAGAAGGACAGTCAAATATCCCTAATGGTAGTGTAACATTTTTAATTTATTAATGGTAAAAAAAGTAATTTTAGAATGTACTTTGTCATCTCACTAATTGAAATGTATGATGTGTATTTGCATGACTAGCTGACCCACGTTTGTGTTTGTAGGAGGAGCGGGCGCTCTTGTAATCTGCTCTGACTGCTACGACAATGCTAATATCTACTCACGCACACGTGAGTACTGCCCGTATGCCTACCTGACAGAGGATGACCCCCTCGTGGCTCAGATTTCTCAAGATGGACGTCAAGAGCGGGATCAGCACACTGAGAACTCAGATGAGGTGTTGGAGAGCTTCATAAATCAGCAGAACGCATCAGTGTTCCTTAGCAACCAAGAACCACGACTACCAGCATCACAACACTACAGCACTGGTGAGATCAACACTCGACATACATCTACAACATATTAATGCTCATTTCAGCCTCTTTTTCTTTTAATAGTCCTTTTACCATTTGCTTTTCAAATGAGTTATTTGTCTACCTTAACAACATTTCTAGGTATTAAAGGGAAAATGTACATTTCTTTTAACATATAAACTTTTATGAATTTCTTTCTTCTGTTGAACACAAAACTAGATATTTTGAAGAATGTTGGGGGGAAAAAAGCAGCCATTGATTATAGTGGAAATCAATGGCAGTTTTATTCATTTATTATTTTTTCCTTTTTCAGTTTTCATTATTTGGGGGAACTATCCCTTTAGATAGAAAATTTTCCTAACTGTCTTTTAAAAACATTTTCTTGACCTAGATCAAAACAGCATTTCGATTGGTTTATTTGTGGTTGAGAAAACACTATACTTGTCTTCATGTTTATATGTTTAATTTAGAATAATAATAATGCACAATTTAAAAATACAATGGTCCCTCATTAATCACGGGAGTTATGTTCTAAAAATAACCTGCAATAGGCGAAAGCTTAAGCTTTTACAATTATTATAGATGTTTTAAGGCTGTAAAACCCCTCACTGCACACTTTATACACTTCTCAGACAGGCATTAACATTTTCACACTTTTCTCTCTATTATAGAATGAAACCAAAGATCAAAACCTTTTGTCAGGCGCAAACATTCATCGCTGTCAGCAAAAGGTTTATAAAGCTTTTTAGCTTTGTGTGGATAATGTTGGCATCCAGCGTAATGTTCTTTTTCCTGTAGTCACTGATCCACAAAGCGAAAGCAGACTCCAACCTTATGGGGGTTGCAAACCGGATGCGCCGCGCACATGACAGTTGGAAGTAACGCACACCGGACTCGCACATTTGCATGTTATTTAAAATGAAATTATTCAGATGGCACTCTGGGGCATGGCAGAAATATAAACAGTTGTGCCGGTGTGCATACCCTGAGAGAAACCTATGTTTACAATTCTTAAATGCATGGTGCTGTGTGGCGCGTTGCATCTGGTGAACGACCCCCTTTATGATTTTCTTGCTGCAGACAGTTACAACCCTATTTGCATCCTTGTTGGAAATCAGTGCTAGCGATCGAAGATTTATGTTAATTTGGCAAGCTGAACACATTCTGTACTGTACAGGAGACACGGAGATATATTGACAATGACCTACAGCCAATCAGGAAGCAGAACACAATGTGCTGTTAAAAAAAAAAGCATGTCAAATTGCACACAGAAAAAATCCACGAAAGGCAAACCGCCTTATCGTGAGGGACCACTGTACATGTATAGTTACAATTTTGTCTATATATTTTTATATTTTAATGTTTAATGTTTTTATATTCATAAAGTTTAGGTCCAGAAAGGTTTTAAAGTAGTTTTTGAAAGGTGTCTCTTATTGTTCATTTAATTAAAATATAGTAAAAATAAAAAACAAGAGTGTTCAAAAGGTATTTTTAATATTTATTTTAAATGATTAGAAATCTGTTACTTTTAATCGATCTAATATGTCTGTGTTAAATAAAACTACTAAAAAATAAACAATACAGCGTACACTTCAGTGAAAGATTTTACATTTCTACTTTCAATCAATTCTCAAGTAAATCAGAAGTTAGAAAAATACAATTGCAATTAATTAGCAAACAAACATTTGTTTATCCAGTCTTCACAGATTCAAAAGGTTATGGACAAACCATAGAAATTAATAGGCAGAAAGTGTGTGTGTGTGTGAACACGGCAAATGTTATTCATGCATTATAGCATTAGCTTCACATGATGAACGTCATTGTGGCATGTTAGCATGTCTGCTAAAAACCTTGCTTCAGAATGTAACTGTGTGTGTGTAACATCCTAAATACAGTTTGAAACTCAGCTACTGCTTGTATCCATTTTCCCAATCTCTATTATCTTTTGTCAGATGTCCCAGGCAGGTCATTTTGGGATGCTGAGGAAACGCATTCCTCCATCCTCGCCCAGGGCTCAGTGACTGTACACAACCCCCCGGTGTGTCCATCCAATGGGGACGACCGTGAGGAGAGGAGGGGGGCACTGGAGGAACCCTCATACAGGACTAACCTGCAGGAAAGCACCTCTGCGCCCACATAAACCCAACCCAAACCTGTGCTTTCCAATCCTTAAACATCATCACCGCCCTGTCCTTCAGTGTCCTGTCAGTGCCCTCACTCCACTACCTCCTTCGAGAAGCCTCATTATCTGCCAAATGAAACGCCTCTCTCTTCAATGTTTACACCTGGTAATCCTCTATGTTTCTTTGGAGCTCATTGGGATGTGCATAAAAAAAACTCGTTTAAAACAGGAGACGCATTTCCCGCCTTCACCATTCCTTCCCGGTGTGGTTTCGAGCCCTGAATGTAATGTTTTCCAAGAGCTCCACTAGTCCTGCCTTTATCCCATGGCGTATGAATTATTCCATGTTTGGTTTGTATGTTCAAGAATGTTGAGCCTCTTCGCATATGCCAAAAAAAGCTTGACCCAGACGTCTTTGCAACTTGCTTTTTTTTGCTCTGGATCTTTCTGAATGCTGACTGTGGACATCGGACTGCCAAAATTGAGCAGCGACTTCAGAGGGTCGATTACCCGTATTGCATTTCTCATTGCTGTTGGCAAGCGGTACTGACTGCTGACCGATAATGTGTTAACAGAGTTGACGGCTCTGTTGTTTCCACTTGTTATTGTATGCCAGAGTTACTGTTATTTGTCATTAATAATGCATTTTGTTTTGCTATTCTCAAAAACACAAACATATTCCTCAGATGCTCTCTGTTTTCATGAGGCACTATAATCGACCGTAAGAAAGATTGAATATATTGCACCTTTGACAATCCACCCAGGACAGCCTTATGAAAATTGTGATATGCTCGCTCGTTTTTTACATTTTATTATTATTTTTAATCCTTTGTTTTGCATATTATGCTTTCGTCTCATTTTTTTATTTTGTGATATAATTTTAAGGGTTAACATTGTACTCTACTGTTTGGTACCCTAGTGGTGTAGAAATCACACACTTCACCTTTACAGTATGTCCGTGTGCTGTTAATATATGTATTGCTACATATATGTTTGAGCTAAAGTCTCATCCGTCCGGTACATGCTATTATGTTGGTAGAGCTCCTGAAAAAATGGAATATTCTGTCTTCATTTACTCAACCTCCACTTGTTCCCAAACCTATTTAAGTTTCTTTGTTCTGTTGAACAAAAAAAATAAGATATTTTGAAGAATGCTTGAAACTGTTAGCCATTATTTTCATTGTATTTTTTATTCTATGGATGTCAAAGGCTACCAGTTTCCGACATTCTACAAAATATCTTCTTTTGTATTCAACAGAATAAAGAAACTCTAGGTATGGAAATGTATTAACCCCTTTTTTTTTCTAAAGGTTAAAAACAATTGTGGCAATTAAGCATAGTCTGGCTTAATCAGTTTTAATGTTTTCTCGGTGGATGGACAGCTGGATTTTAGTTCTCTTGCCTGTAAACATGGTCTTAAGAGAGGTGAGCTGTGTCCAAAAAACCTCTTTCTTCCCACTCATTTAACACACCTTTTAAGGAAAGCCATTTCATGCTGACTTTCACAGCACTGTAAAATAACCTCTAATGATCTTGAACTAATTTAAATGAGCTTCAGAGATAAGCAAGGGAATATTTAATCACCATAATTATAATTTCTCCGAATTGGGAGGAAAGAAGTACTACGAATGGATTTACTGCTTTTTAGACACTCAGTTGGAATAAATGTATTCTTCCAATTATATTTGTTCTGTAAGCCCAATCGCATGCATGTGATTGTTGGATATTTTATTAACAAAATTATCCTGATGAAAGACAGGATGTTTTTCAAATCTTTGATTGACACTTGCCTTAATTCCTTTTTTTGTTTTTGGGAAAAGATGCTAATGGTGATTCAATGATCTATGCTAAGCTAAGCTAAAAATGTTTCTTCCAGATCGGCTGGATTGATTCAATGATGGTAGGAGAAGAGTTCTAAAAAAGTGGAGTGTTCCTTTCCTTTTAACACATCTTTCTCTTTTTGGGCACAGCTACAGCAAATGTTTTTTTTTAAGTCCATTTCATGAACTGAAATTGTGTGTCAGGTGAAATATTTCCCATCAGAAGCTTTTGAACTTTGAATACAAGTCAAGTTTTCCAATGCTCAGCAAAATTTTACAGACACAATAATTTTTCCAATACGAAGAGTTTTTGGAAATTTTATTCAAGTGTGTTTTGCCAATGATTTTGTTAACACGATCGCCCCTGTAGAGAAAACCTACTCATGTTCTTGACCATCTGGATTGACTGCTTGATGACCCAAACCATGTTTATGGATTACAATCTTTGATTCACATTTGCCTTAAAGGAACACTCCACTTTTATGGAAATAGATGCTAATGGTCTAATCCGATTCAATGATCGGTGCTAAGCTAAGCTAAATGTGTGCCTGCCAGATCCCGAGATTGGCTGAATGGATTAAAAAGATGGTTAAACTGAACTGTTTAACTCTTGGAGAGTTGTAGAACGAGCCTATTTCCAAAAAAAATAGGCAACTTTTAACACATTTTTGCCTCCAGAAAAACTATTTCTCTTTTCGGACACGGCTACAACGTTGCTTATAAAGTCCATATCATGAACTGAATAGTCTGAAATTTCATGCCAGGTGAAATATTTCCCATCAGAAGCTTTTGAACTTTGAATACAAGTCAAGTTTTCCAATGCTCAGCAAAATTTTACAGAAAAAATGTAGTTGGAAATTTCATTTGAGTGTGAAGTTTCGCCAACGATAACATGCTCGCCGCTTTAGAGAAGAAACCATGTGTATTGTCTCCTGATTTAAAGTTTCATAACTTTCAGTTCACTCACATTTGCATAATTTTTTTTTTGAACCTACAAAAAAGCTGGATCTTTCTCTGCAGCAGATATCTGTGGTCACTGTGTTCCTCGTCGTCTTTTAATGGAAATGATTCATTTCAGACGCTCTCCAACTGTGATAACGACCCCTTGATTTGCATATTCATTTGTTGCATTTTGCACAATCTCTTGCCTTGCTGTTAGCTATACAATTACACTAATCAAGAGACCTTGATGCCAGATGATGCGACTGACTCCTCGCTGCGTCAATTTCCCCTTGTTGAAAGGAAATGA
>CAIGQW010054109.1:5917350-5950398 GCA_903798125.1 Danio choprae
CCAAACTGTTTTGCATCATAGGTGCCCTTTAAAGTGTCCTGTAAGTTTCCTACAACTTTTCAAGGCCTTTAAGTTATCGCAATCAAAAGCTTGCTGAAAGACGGGTCTGTAGTTTAAATGACCACACCAAAAGGTGTTTTAGTAAGATTCTAAATGCATCCACTAATTTATATAATAAATTATAATTTTATAATATTAAATATTATAAAAATAATTGATATCCCATAAGAATGTTTAGATTATTATTAGTATTGTCTAAAGCCGAACACCGGACTAAAGCAGTTTAGTTTTGCTTATAGATGATTTTTAAGAAGATCTTTTAAGAACATGGAGCAAAAACTCTTCAAGGAGAAAAAACAACAGAAGTTTAATTGAACATCTTGATGCTGCTAATGTTTTTATTTCTGAAAGGTGGTAAACTAGTGAAATCTGCACATACGCTGAGCCAAAGCATTATGAACAGGCACAGAGGAAGTGAATAGATCACTGATCATCTCCTAAATACACATTGAGGTTTGGGCATATATTATTTAATATGCTGGGTTGTTGTAACCCAACTTTGGGTCAAATAATGACAAAAACCAATGGGTTAAGTTTTTCAATTAATTTTGTAACTACAATTTTTAACCCAACAAATGGGTTCATCCATAATTGACCCAATTCTAAGTTACAACAACCCAGCTTTTCTTACGAGTGTAGATTAGATGCCAACCCAACAATGAATTGTGAGAACTTATGTACTGTAGTCACAGGGGAACAAACCACAATCTGACAACGGGGTGTTACTGACAAGCTTATTGATGCACAATAAAGGAGACCCGAGCCGACAGAAGGTTCACTGATGCTTATGGGAGGAACATGTCGCTACATGCTGTGATGGAAACTGTGCTGTGAAGCTGCAGACCTGTGATGGTAAGACATTATTGGAAGATGCAGAATAATAATTGATGAGCGCCTGAATAATATGCTTCTGGTCCTGCTCAATCTGTGCCAAAACTGTCCTTCAAGTCCTGTAAGTTGCATGCTGGGGCCACTGTAGATCAGATTCCATAGATACTCAAGATCTGGGATATTTGGAGGCCACTTTGAACATTGTACACTCTTCAAAATCAAACCTTTAAAATTGAGTTTTTCAATCGATGCCATAGAAGAACCACTTTTTTTTCCCCTGCTTGTTCAAACTACTTATGTAAAATAAGCTTACACAACACAATTCTCCAGATCTTTTTGGGCCAACTTAATTGTCTTATGTTCAACCCACTTAAATGTGTTAAGTTAATCGATTTGTGTGGAACCGTGCATTTTTACAGAGCAGAGAACTTTTCAGTGAAATGTTTTTCAAGTAACCATTTTATTTCTATGTGTAAAGACATTTTTACTGATCTAAAGCACTTTTTGTGGATCTTTGAAGTTCATCAATGCCAATAAAGAATTAGGTTTACATGTAAGAAGCGATTTGTTAACTTTACATAAGAGTTAGTAAACCGGTTGCTTTAAAATCAAGTCAACTTAACAGTTGCACGTTATAATGAGTTTAGTCAACTCGTCACTTTTGCAGCAATGGATTTACCAGCCTGATCTCATGAGGAAACGTAAGCATTTTACATCTGGTCAGTTTAGTGGCTAATTCGTATGAGTTTAAAAAAGGAGGCGTGGCACCACACCGTCACGGGGGAGGAGCAAATTATACTAAATTGTACAATGAGATCACATGAATTAGCCACTAAATCAAAAAGTTGTGATTGCCGTGAGATTGTGTTGGATTTACACACTTTTTTTAAGTAAAGCAACTAATCGCTTTTTACAGTGCAGGATTAATATCACAAATATAAGACTGGGGTTGATTCATGCGGTTATGTATTCCATTGACGAACAAAAGTAATTTTTGAATCTGACATGCGCTCTAAAAATGACGTTTGCTGCTTGTTCAAACTACCTGTTTAAAATGAGCTGAAACAACACAAGTCTTGCGTTTTTTGGGGACAACTTAATTGTTTTATGTTCATTCATTCATTTATTTTCCTTCGGCTTAGTCCCTTTATTCATCTGGATGAACCACCAACTTATCCAGCATATGTTTTACACAGCGGATGCCCTTCCAGCTGCAACCCAGTACTGGGAAACACCCATACACTCTCACATTCACACACAGCCAATTTAGTTTATTCAATTCACCTACAGCGCATGTCTTTGGACTGTGGGGGAAACCGGAGCACCCGGAGGAAACCCACGCCAACACAGGGAGAACATGCAAACTTCACACAGAAATCCCAACTGACCCAGTCGGGACTCAAACCAGCGACAGTGCTAACCACTGCGCCACCATGTCGTTTTATGATCAATTTACTCAAATTTGTAATAACTAATAAGTGTACTTAATTCCTTCATGTCGTCCCAACACAAATCGATTGTGTGGAACCCAGCATTTTGTTTACAGATGAGCAAGTTGTACCATTTTTATTATTACTAAGAAATACTTGAATGAATCTCTTTTATTGCTCTGTTGTGGGGGAGGGGGTATTGCATTTACAGCTAATTTGATTCAAATATGCTAATATATCAAACTGCAGAACTTTTCTGGAAGTTTTTGCTGAGTTTAAGAGGACGTGGACTCATTTGAATCCCTTTAAATACTGACAATTTTCATTCCCGTCCTCCAAGAGATGTTCGGAGTGAGAAATTATAGTAGTGAGATCAAAGTATGTACCTCCGCCTGCTGCGAACTCTCTTTACTCAGTCTAATCAATAAT
The DNA here is from genome assembly GCA_903798125.1 of Danio choprae. Taxonomy (NCBI): domain Eukaryota; kingdom Metazoa; phylum Chordata; class Actinopteri; order Cypriniformes; family Danionidae; genus Danio; species Danio choprae. The sequence goes on from CAIGQW010054109.1 coordinate 5,920,101, forward strand.
TCATTCAAACACTAGACTCGCTCTGGGTTATTACCCCGCACACACACACACACACACACCGTCCTGCACACGCAGGCTTCATTTAGGCCACAACCGAGAACACATTTCCTTAAGAATCTCGTTTGTTTTTTTGGACAATACTTGCACTGTAAAAATGCTGGGTTCCACACAATCAAGTTGTGTTGGGACAACATGAAGGAATTAAGTTAATTTATTAGTTTATGCAAATTTAAGTGGATTGAACATAAAAACAATTAAGTTGTCCCCAAAAAAATCTAAAACATTGCGTTGTTTCAGATTATTTTAAATAAGTAGTTGGAACAAACATCATTTTTAGCTTGTGGTTTGGGTTTAGAACAGCAAGTTGATATCAAAATGATTACACTAGGTTTAATAAACGAGAGACCATAGCTCTTATTTTGTGAGGGTTAGATTACAGTAAAGCTGAAAGTGGTTTTAAAACAACATTATCTCTTAAAATAATTCTGTTCTCTTATTATAAATGCCATTATTACCTTTATATTTATTATTTATTTTGCTTAACATTAGGATTTGTCCTGTTTAATGTCATGTTTAAGCTAATTTAAAAATGAATATCATACATTTATTTTTGTAGCACAATCGCCTCACAGCAAGAAGGTCGCTGGTTCGAGCCCCGGCTGGGTCAGTTGCCGTTTTTGTGTGGAGTTTGCATGTTCTCCCCGTGTTTGCATGGGTTTCCTCCGGGTGCTCCGGTTTCCCCCACAAGTCCAAAGACATGCAGTAGGTGAATTGGGTAAGCTAAATTGTCCGTACTGTATGTGTGTGAATGGGTGTGTATGGATGTTTCCCAGTGATGGGTTGCAGCTGGAAGGGCATCCGCTGCGTAAAACATATGCTGGATAAGTTGGCGGTTCATTCCACTGTGCGACCCCAGATTAATAAAGGGACTAAGCCGAAAACAAAATGAATGAATGAATGAATGTTCAGCTTGGGTATTTTACTGTTCCATCATTTTATTAATTGCTATTAAAAACTGATTAGTGACAAATTTATGCGGAAATGGTTTTTACTTTTTACAAGATAATAAAAATATATTAAGATATATCTAAAGATATAAAATGACTGAATGTGTTCACATTAATACATTTTTGGTAGCGTATTTGTCTTTGAGTTTCTCTCCAGCATGATTCATGAGGTTAATTTTTTTTTGATGGTTTTTATTATATTTCTGACCCTTTTTAAAGCTTAAAAGCTCCATTCTCCACAGCAGACTCACACAGCTTTCATAAACTCTTTTCTCTCCACAGAAGAAAGCCATTTTGAAAGTGCGAGGGTGAATAAATGCTGACAGAACTTTCATTTTTTCAATGAGCCGTCCTTTAAAAAAGACTAAAATCACCTTTGAGCACGACTATCTGTGCAAATGTAGTTATTATTTTGTTGTATGGAATATGTTTGTCCTGCCAAATACACTGTAAAAACAATTCTTGCTGCCTTATTTTTGTTGTTGAATCAAACTAATTTTTCTAGTCATCTCAACTTATATCAATCGAACTGACTAAGAATATTAAGTTAAACTTTGCATAACTTAAAAAAATGTAGCACTGGTTGCATGATCGCCGGACCTATGGTTTCTGTTCGGTATTACCAAAAGTGCCAAAAGTAAAAATGTTACTATTTACCCCACCTGCGGGGCAAGTTGTAACAGACAGAGGGTTAATTAACACATGCTTAAAAAGTCAGATTTCACACAATTAATTTAAATTCAGTTGACTTTAAATCGTATATTTCCTCAGTAACTCAGTACTTAACTCAATTGGATGTTTTTTAGGCAAGGCAAGGCAAGGCAAGTTTATTTATATAGCACATTTCATACACAGTGGTAATTCAAAGTGCTTTACATAAACAGGAATAAAAGAGACAAGTATAAAAAAAAATAAAATAAAAATAAAATAATAATAATAATATGAAAACAGATAAAAACAGATTAAAATGTGTTAAAACAGGTTATAAAACAATGAAAAAGAAAAGAAAGACATAATAGTGCAATCTGTCGGACGTAGCACAGTGCTCATTCAGTAAAGGCACAGCTAAACAGATGTGTTTTTAGTCTGGATTTGAATGTACCTAATGTTGGAGCACATCTGATCTTTTCTGGAAGCTGATTCCAGCAGCGGGGGGCGCAGTAGCTGAAGGCGGATTCACCCTGCTTTGACTGAACTCTTTTATGTCTATTGTATGTTTTCCTTAACTCGTGTTTATTTATTTTGCTATTGGATGAACACATTTAGATTTATTTGCATTATTATCCATTATTATACAATGCATTTATTTGCATTATTAGCAATAAAATGTATTTTTTTGTCTATTAAAAATGAACCCGCTGTGTCATATTTGGGCGACGCGTTGGCGCAGTGGGTAGCACAATTGCCTCACAGCAAGAAGGTCGCTGGTTCGAGCCTTGGCTCAGTCAGTTGGCATTTCTGTGTGGAGTTTGCATGTTCTCCCAGTGTTTGCGTGGGTTTCCTCTGGGTGCTCCGGTTTCCCCCACAAGTCCAAAGACACGCGGTCCGGCGATCATGCAACCATCATTTGTAAGAGAGGTTTGTGTGTTGTTGGTAAAAAAATATGGTTTGACTAACCCCATTACTTTGTTCATTATTTGGCCAAAACCAAAAAGTGTTACTTTGTGCCCCGCTCTCCCCTACTGTTATACAATGATTTGCCTAATTACCCTAACTTGCCTTATTGATGAATGAACCTATGGTAGTCTTTAAATGTCACTTTAATCTAAGTACTAGCCTGAAATATATCTAGTAAAATATTATGTAGGCTTCTGTCATCATGGCAAAGATAAAAGAAATCATTCATTCATTCATTCATTTTCTTTTCGGCTTAGTCTCTTTATTAATCTGGGGTCGCCACAGCGGAATGAACCGTCAACTTATCCAGTAAATGTTTACGCAGCGAATGGCCTTCCAGCAGCAACCCATCACTGGGAAACATCCATACACACTCATTCACACACATACACTACAGACTATGTAGCTTAGAACATGCAAACTCCACACAGAAATGTTAACTAACCCAGCCGAGGCTCAAATCAGCAACCTTCTTGCTATGAGGCGATCGTGCTACCCGCGCGCATTTAGAAAATGTGTTGAAAAAAAAAAAATCTTCTTTCCTTTAAACAGAAATTGGGGAAAAATATACAGGGGGGGGTGATAATTCAGGAGGGCTAATAATTCTGACTTCAACTGTATATAAAAAAGAGAAAGATGTGTGTTAGGCCTGTTTGAGATACATATAAGAGTGGTCTATAAATAGCTGAGAGGAATCCACCTAACACACTGAAATGAGTTTCATGTCTGGTCTTGTGATATAGTATAATTAAGCATGCCTACACACTTCCTGCTGCGTTTCCTGTCTGATCTCAATACTCGCGGGGAAACACTGGTGCGCTGCTGTCTGTGTGAAGTGTGCAGCAGTGATCGGGAATTAATTTGGATCCTTTACTGACTTGAGGAAGGCTCTGTTTTTGGTTTGCCTCGACTTGTCTGTAATTAATCAAGAGAACCGAGCGCATGAATAGTGTGTCATGTTTGTGTTGATTGAGTGATGCGACTCGGTGAATGTACAGCTGCAAGCCGCTAGGTGGCAGCTTTGAGTCTCACTCCACACTACAGGACTCTGTTATTAAGATAATTGGCCCTATAATTTGATTACAGGATGAAATATTCACTGATTACCTGCGATATCTTCACTTAGGCTAAAGTTACTGATTAAATTACATTATCAGATTAATGAGAGAGACAGAAAAAAGGGGTAAGTACTGACATTACCTTTATGTGTCGATCATATTTAGTCATAAAAGCGAATATTAAAGACTTTTATTATGCTTTTTTTGTAACATTCTATGCATTTGGCAATTCAAGCTATGCGTTTAGTGGTTCCTGTATTCATGGGATTTAAACCCAGGAGCTTTGTATATAATTTAAGATTAAATAATCTTCAATAAAGATAAAAAAAAATGACAGATAGTGTCATAAATGCCAGCACTTTTTCTTTCTTTTTTTGCTTTATGTGAAGTATGGGAACGCCTAGTGTTTAAAATACTTAAACAAATATTTGAAGTTAATAGTTTATTTGGAGTGGGGAACTATTATGTGCATTATCCTTAATTAATATATGGAATATTTGCTTCGGCCTATTTATTTAGTTATTTATTTATTTAAAGTCAGCGTATGGGTATTTTCAACAGGAAATAGAAAAGCATCCAAACCCATTGTTGTTTAGTGACATGCAAAAACTGATGGTTTGACTTTCAGAACAAACCAATTTGCATTTGCGAAAAGGAAAGACTGGCAAACTTATGTCATAAAAGTAAGTAACTCTGTGTGAACTACTTGATTAAGTTGCATATAGTACATATAGTTACATAAAGTTACATATAGTGGATTCTGCAATATTTCTCCCAAAATAAACTTTAGTATTAATTTACTCACTATTAGGCCATCCAAGATCTTAGCTGAAACTCTGGTCCTTGGTGATTCATAAAATGCAAGTCAACATAACTTCACTTTAAGTAGCAAAATAATAATAATAATAATAATAATAATAATAATAATAAGCAGCATGGTGGCTCAGTGGTTAGCACTGTCACTTCACAGTAAGAAGATCGCTGGTTCGAGTCGGCTGGACCAGTTGTCATTTCTGTGTGGAGTTTGCATGTTCTCCCCTGTTGGCGTGGGTTTCCTCCGGGTGCTCCGGTTTCCCCCACAATCAGAAGACATGCGCTATAGGTGAACTGAATAAACTAAATTGTCCATAGTGTATGAGTGGTGTGTGTATGGGTGTTTCCCAGTACTGGATTGCGGCTTGAAGGGCATCCACTGCATAAAACATATGCCGGAATGGTGGGTGGTTCATTCCACTGTGGCCACCTCTGAAATAGAGACTATAAGCAGGAGGAAAATGTATGAACGAATAATAATAATGATACTACTACTACTACTACTACTACTACTACTACTACTACTAATAATATTAATAATAATAATAAAAACATATAAGATATAACCTAAAGGCAGAACAAAATGTGGCTCCTGATTATACTTCGAGGTCTTATGAAGTGAAAAGATCAGTCTGTGTAAGAAATTGAATATTATTTTCAACATTGGCCTATATTTAATCCACAGCTTCAGTAAGTGCATTTGTGGCAATCTGAAGCAAGAGCTTCCGTAATCACATAATGGCTGATCATTTTCCTTCATTGATGAACCTCAGTGTATCATCAGGAGTATTTTGTTTTGTCTGTACATTTTATTCAACCTCAAAGTACAAGGGTTATGGAAAAATGACTGTAGTTTGATCTTAAAATGTTTTTCTGTCGAAAAAGTCACCTACATTTTGGATGGCCAGACTAAATTACCAGAACATTACATTTTTTTTGGATTTTTTTTTGGATGACTATTAGCCAAATATTAATATTACAAAAAATAAAACAAGTAAATAAATAAATGCATAAATGAATACAACCAAAATGGTTTCTAAGATGCATTTTAGCCACAATATAAATCAGAAAAACACACGGCCTCTCTTGGCTTTTTAAAAAATGTAATGTAATATGTCAAACGGCAATATAATTAAATAAATAGAGAGGTTATGATTAATAATTATCCAAATCTACAAATGATATAGCTCATCAGTCTAACTGTTGCTTAGGGCTGCCAATTGAGTAAAAAATCCATATAACAGAATTCGCAGGTAAGCTATGCGTTTATTGGCTTATAGCACAACGATTTAGAACTCATCCAATCAGAGTTCAGAGTGAACATTATTGGCTTTATAATTGGATCATTTGGATGTTGATTTAGTAAATCAGTTAAGCTCAGTTTATATAAACCTCCACCTGAGAGGCATCCAGTCACAGGCCGCACTGGCTGTTCACAGTGAGCGCGCGCGCGTTACACGCTCGCTTCATTTGACAAACACAAGCTGAGCGCAACAGTAGCCGCCGTGCCTGGAGATCTGAGAGAGCAGCCGCCGCCAATGACAGCATCACCGCGACCATTTGAGGCGATAAAGACATGGTCGACAGGTTTATTTCTCTAGCAGCCTATTCGTCAGTGGTTAATAATGTGTGAAGGTTCAGCTACAAGCCAGGAATGAAGACGCGCCAGACGCATTCACTCACTGGGCATCGCGTTTCGAAAACGAACCTGAGCTTCGGCCGACTGGACAAACCCGACAACAACCGAATACATCCGAGACTGGCGTTTTATTCTCCGAGGCACTGTTTTGGTGATAATTCGAACATTTTAATTTCGCCTTAATGACAGACACGTTGTCAGTCTAGTGCGCTTGATGCCGTGCATGCAAAACCTGAGTGAACTTAACAGGTAAACACAGTTTTACTTCGTTCTTGTGCATATTGTTGTTTTACTTTTGATGGTATTTTGCATGATGAAGCTATTTTGCGCATTTATTTCGTCGTTTAATTAAATATTTTTATGAACTAATAATGGTGCTGGATAAGGCTTATGGAGAAATCACAGGCTGGATGTCGCTCCTCATCCGCGCGCTGTCATCTCCACACCGGGTAAAGTGAACGGCTCACAGGGGAAAAGGGCTTCAAAACCTGTTCGCGTCAGACTGCACTGAAACTTTAAGGATACACGATGTCTAAAACGCTCAAGAGGAAGAAACACTGGTCCACCAAAGTGCAGGAGTGTGCCGTGTCGTGGGGAAGCGTCGGGGAGTTCGGGGATGTTGTGGAGATCCTCGGAGGCGCCGAGCTCGGGGAGTTCCCGTTCCTCGGTCAGATGAACTTGGACGTGCTGGTGTGTCACGTTGGGAGACTACCGTACTACGGGGATGTGTTATTGGAAGTGAACGGGACACCTGTCAGCGGGCTGACGAACCGAGATACGCACGCGGTGATCCGCCACTTTCGGGAGCCGATTCGAATTAAGACCGTCAAACCAGGTAAACTAAGAGAACTTTCTTTTTTTTGCTTTTTGTTGTGGCTGTAATTGAATGTTGCCAAACAATACTGTTGCCAGGAGAGTTGACTGTCTGGCTTACAGCGCACCTGTGTCGTCGAGGCTTTAATTTAAAGGGGCAGTTCACCTAAAATCTAACTCATCATGTGCACACAACATAATTATTTGCAGAAGCAGATTCACTTGATTGCTTATTGATTTATGTTTATGTATTCAGAAATGTTCATACATTGGATGACAAACAGTATAGTGAATTATTCATAAAATTGTATAGTTAAAACTTTAGGAACATTTTGCATTGAAAGTTCAGTTAGTCAGAATTAGGGCTGGTTAGCTATAATAGGAAACATGAAACGCCAACAGAAAACACTTTTATTTATTTATTGTTATTTATTGAACCATGATGTTCAGCATTCATGATTTTAATTAACATGTTTAAATTTTACAACATTAACCGGTATCTTTAAAGTCAAAAGCTACATTTTATTTTGATTTATTGGCCCTAACAAGGAAGGTTTTCATTTTGATTAACAAATGCTCAAAGGTTCAGATGACAACATTGTGTGTCACGATTTTTGCTGCCAGATTGTGATTTATTTTATTATTATTATTATTTTTTTACTCCTAATTTCTTGTGTTTTGAAAACAAAACAAAACAAAATGACATGTCAGACTACACATAGCTTCCTGATCAATCTTCGCTTGCCTTATTTAATGACAAGCAAGATGTCATCAAGGACACAGCTCCCTTAAATTGACCTCCATTGCATAATTGCACCAATGCCATCATCTCGATTTCATTTTGCCATGTTTGAAAACTTGTACTGAAGATCTTTGCTCGTATTGATCAGTGTCACAAATGTGAAGGAGTTCATTGTGGAGTGTGCACTTTTGCCCATTGTCATTTACGAGTCAACACAACACCTCACGGTTGGTGCCAAAAATCTAGTGGATTTCATGTAATCTGAAACCCTGCATCACATTATAAAAGAAAAGTGAATATTGTAACAAATTACTATATACTCTTAGTTAGTAAATATTAATACATCAGGTTACATCAGCAGTTTCAGTGTAAAGCTATTCTAAAAGCAAACAAACTGTGCTTTAAAGATCCTTATGTCATCTCAAACATGAATGTCTTCTGTAGATATTTTGAAAGACCTTTTTTTTTTTTTTTTTTTTTTTTTTTTTTTAATAAAAAGAAAAAAAAGTGTTTTTTTTTTTTTTTGGTCTGTATTGTTTTTTTTTTTTTTTTTTTTTTAATTATCGTCTTTTGTGTTTCACAGCAGAAAGTAAAGCATACAGGTTTGTAACAACATCATGGCTGACTGTTTTCCCATTCAGGTGAACCAGCATGAAAACCCATTTTGATTGATTGCCTGACTTTTGAATATTGACTAGTACCTTGTCATTCCATGTTGTTTTTGGATCTCAACCCAAGTTCCACATGAATATCCTTTAAAACTCCGTTAAAATGTCCCTTTGTGTTCATGGAAGAAAATGATCCCGCACAGGGCCTTTGAAGTTGAACTATTTCTCTGAGACTGAATCTGTAATTTCTACATCATAGATCACCAAGATCATGGACAAGTAGTTTGCCGAAAGGCATTTAGAAGATTCTTTGTACTCTCCCCCATAGTGATTGTACTGCATGCCCTGGTCTGATTTGTGCTTAAAGTGACTTTATGTCAGAAGCACAGCGCTTGCCTTAGGGTTGGTGGGTAGTAAACACTCCACGTGTGTCTTATAATTGGACAGGCGTCATTTCTAAGGACACTCACCGCTTGAGTGTCTATTGATCATAGCAAGTGGATCACCTTTACACAGGACAGCCCTGTGTAACTTACTGGTGTATGAGGACATAATGAAAATGGGGAGGAGGACGTTGTTACCATGGACACAGAATATCTTAGCATTATTGATGGGCCGAATGAGTGTATTCTTAGCAGAAGGAGGGGAAAGGCACAATATGTCAGAGTTGTTATGGAGATAGGAGGATGTTATTAGCATGTAGATGTGAGAGTTGTTGCCATGGAGAGAGGGAGAGGGTACAGAGGGATAGCATTAACTGGATGGTTGATTGTTGAATAAATGAACAGTGTCTGCGACTGTGTGAGCATGCACATCTGTGGCAGCTGAGCCCCTGGCCTTTAGGACACATATTGTATATATTTGTTGTCATGGTGAGTTTATATGTGTTTTTTTTTGGGTAGGGTGCGATGAGAATTGTAAGGCATTTATTGATTCTGGTTTTAAGGGGGTAGTTGGAGTGTATGCGGCGCTCAGATGAAGGTTGTTGCTGTCGGACTGGTTGAAATCATAAATCGTCATATCTGTTTTTCACACTAGCGACGACCCTGATAACAGCTAATTAGTTTGAGACTAATTTCCAGATCTTTTGGATGCATTCATTAGCCAGTTGGAGTTGTTAGACCAAGAATGAATAATTATGTTTGAGAGTTTTATTTATTTATTTATTTTTTGTTTATTTCTAGTTCTAACAACATGGTGGCTTAGTAGTTAGCACTGTCGCCTCACATCAAGAAAGGCACTGGTTCGCATCCTGGCTGGGCCAGTTGGCATTTCTGTGTGGAGTTTGCATGTTCGCCCCATGTTTGCGTGGGTTTCCTCAGGGTGCTCCGGATTCCCCCACACAGTCGAAAAACATGAGCTATAAGTGAATTGGATGAACAAAATTGGCTGTAATGTATGAGTGGTGGGTGTATGCGAGAGTGTATGGGTGTTTTCCAGTACTGGGTTGCAGCTGGAAGGGCATTCGCCTGGTAAAACATATGCCGAAATAGTTGGTGGTTCATTCCACTGTGGCGACCCCTGATTAAAAAAGTAACCAAAGGGAAAACGAATGAATGATTTCTAGTTCTAATTAGTTAGTTAGACCATAAGAGTGATTGTGTTGCTATTTGTTTAACGCTACTGAAGGGTACTCTGGGTACCAAGATTGTATGGTTTAGTATAACATAAATAATGTCTCTTAATGAAATATGAAGTAGAAACCCAGTAGAAGAGGTTCGTTTTGGATTAAGATGGACCATTATTTTAGGAGCACAGTGAGTGACGTCAAATACATGTACTTGATAAGCACGTTTTAAAAACGTCCATTTCCCACTAAATCACGCTTAATAGTGCTTAAATGTTAGCAGGAAATGGACGTTTTTAAAATTTCAGTACAGATTGGGATTAAATTCCAGTATTGTGACAACAGTAACTGGTGCTGCTTGAATAAAACTGGTAGCATGCCGCATTTGGTTGTAATTGTCAATCAAAGGGATGTTAGAATCCCCCCCCCCCTCACCCCCCCTTTCTTAGGGAGTAGTGTTATAACATTAAATGCTTCTGGATATCAAGAGAAATCCATGATGAGAAAAGGCAGTGAAAAAACTAGCCAATAAACTTGGCGACAATGGTCAACATCCATCTTCATTACTGCATCGATCATAACTGGAGAAAAATGGATACTTTATGACCACAGTGAAACTGACCAATCACAAGGTCTCTTGTGAATAAGCTTGAACTTTGGCATGTTCAAGACTATGCTTTAGGAGTATACTTATACCTGTGTGCTCTTTCAATGGCTGTGCCATACTAAAAGTCTTCAAGTCATCAGGCATCTTGTCATTTTTTTTCTCTTATTATCACTAGGAGAACAGTGAAGACATAACTTTTTTTCTTTTTTTTTCACCTGAAAATTACAAGCAGAAGCCGCACAATGTGGTATCGTATCTGTATTTTGTATTGCCAGTTGTGTTGACAATAAACACTGCAATCCATTTGGAAGGGCTCATCCCTATTCCCTAATCCGTTTAAAGTGTTTACTTTCTAGAGTGACAGCTTCCAAGGGATGAAAGTTGTAGGGATTCTATGGATTCATCTTAATGAAGCAATCAAGGAGGTGTTTTGACACCCAAAAAGCATGCTCTGAATTTATTTATTAGATTTTATTTTATAATTTTCTTTTATAGCTTTTATTTATTTTCTTTATTTATAACTTATGTATGAACATACATATTTAAGTAGTAGCCTATAAAAAAATATTATACATAAGTCTCACAGAATGACCAATGAAGGCTCAAACAACTTCCCTGTGCAAAGGATCACGGGGCTCTGAAGAGTTCATCAGCTGTACCCTTTGAAATCCTTCGTTCTGAAGGGCCTTTCGAAGTGATCAGTTTTGAGCGCTTCACTTTAGAACGACACTTCAATATGGCTGACATGATTGTTTTTACTCTGAAGTGCCCTTTGGAGGGTGATGTATGCAGTTTGGAACGTCCCAAGAAACAGATGGAGCACCAGTAGGGGTGCGACTCTTTGACGTCATTGAATATAATAGTGACCCCCATAGTCCAAAATATGTATAAAACAATGTGGATTTTTTTTCAATAACGTAAATGTGTCATGGTTTTGGAAAAGATTTAAACCAAAAGCTCATGTTTTGTGAGTATTTCTGACACTCATTTGCTCATTAAGTTATTTCACAATACTAAGCTGAGTGAATGGGTTGCTGTTGATTGAGACTGATTTGGAAGCATTTCTGACCAAATTCTTACAATTTTAATTTGTTTCTCAAATTAAGTTAAAGTTTGTAGCTTTAGAATTAAGCCAAATACTTGTGTTTTGTGAGTATTATTAACTAATTAATTAGTTCATTATTTTAATCACACAATTGTGAAAGTAATGTGTTTTTGTAAGCCAGTAATATGTAAGCCAGTAGCTCTTGTTTACATATGATTTGTGAGTATTTTAGGCAAATCAGTTGCTCCTAGAGTTATTCATTTCACAGTGAAGTCAATGAAAAATTGTGTTTGAGACTGATTTGTGAGTATTTTGAGTTCATCAGCTTACTATAGCTATTTGTATCAGACTATTAAATTTTAAACCAATAACTTGTGTTTGAGACTGATTTGTGTGACTATTGCTGACTTAGGAAAACAATGTATTATTATAATTATTGTAATTTTTCAATGTTTGTCCACATGCACTTTTGAGATAATACTGGTGTTTAGTCCTCCTATCATCTTTTTCGTTCTTGATTCCATCTGCACAAACACGAATCTCTACTGAAATGCATATAGACATTGTTTACTTGCAAAACGTACTGTACTGCATCCTCCTGTTGTAGTGTGTGAGCGCAGTAGCATGTAAGCTGCTCTTGTGTTTATGTGCAATAGTGTCTCTTATGTCCAGGCCTCATATGGAATTCAAAGTGTGTGAATAATACATGCAGTCAGTGAAATGCCTATATACACTGAGGATCAGCTGATAAGAGGAAATGATGCGCAGTCTTTGCCACAGGCACAAATACAGCAGCTCTCCTTTCACCAGCTGCTTCATCTCCACCTAGACTACCTTTGCTGTTCTGTAGCTTTGGAAGGGAGTCTGTTTTTGTATCATTGGAGAATTACTATGGTTATTTGTGGTCATTGTGGGATGTAGTGTTTCTCAGTCCACATCTGAACTAATTCTTTTTGAAGGAGGTCCAGTATAGTTCAGCTGTGTGTGCAATTATTTTCATCAAAGTAATGGTAAAGTGCATCCATGATTTCATTCTTTGAGCGTTCCCTAATGATTAAAGGAAGATAAGCTTTATTGACTTCTTGTATTGATTGCCTCAGACATTTTTAAGCAAAAACTGCATTTACAGTAAAGCGCTTAATGGGTGTCTAGACGTTCTAGAGAGGTTGAATGACAAGTCTTCATATTCTTTCTGAAGAAATTGCTGGTTGTTGCATTGTGAATTTTAAATGGCCATTTTAGTTCTTGACAAATTAGTTTCTGGTTGTTTGTAATTCCTATTTTTTTTTTTTCCTGGTGTCATTGTAAGCATAGTAGAATATGAGGTTTATCCGTTTCACATATTCATGAGATCAGTGGATATACTGGATGTGTGGTGCACTGCACTGAAACCTGTAACCATTAACTTTATAAAAGGCTGGATTATTTCAACCCAAGTATGGGTGTAATATAGACTAACCTAACTGCAGGGTTACATTTTTGAATTAAATTAATAGGACCAAATTTAACCCAGTGTTTAATTAGCCATTTGTACTGTATGAGTTTCAGGCTACTGTTGATTGTTTGTATCTGAGCTTTCTTACATACCTCATTCCAATCCTCTAGAGATATTTCATCATCTATATCTTCTTTCCATAACCTTAGTTTTGATTTTGAGGATTCATTAGTGCCAGATACGAACAATCCGTACATTAATTTTTTTTTATATCAATGTTTACAGGTTTCCTACATTAGTATTTTGTGTTCAATGACCAAAACAAAACACAAACTGGTTTGGAAAAAGTCAAGGGTGTGTTAGAGATGGCAACATTTTCATTTTGGGGTGAATAATCCTTTTAAATCTGTGTGATATGCACTCGTGTCTCTATATAAAAAAACTGCCATTAGAGTCTTAACTCTGCATGAGCTTTTTATAAATTCTTTACATGAAATGCTATCATCATGTTGGGTGCAATCAGAAAATCAAATGTCTTCATGAAAACCTGTCTAAATAAAATCTGGTTTAACTTAACGAAATTGTGAAATAAATCTAGACTACTCTACAGAAAAACATCCTTAAAGTAGTATTAAATCCAATTAATAAACCTTTTTAAAACCGTTTTAATGTTAAGAGTGACAATTACATTAAGGAAAAATAAAATATTTGTCTTACAGTTCCTAAAAATATAAGTCAATAAGTATCAACATAAGTGAATGCAAAAAACTGTATAAATGTAATTGTAACATTTAGATTAGTTTAAACATTAACCTTATAAAGCTTACTAATAAATCATTAACCTTAGACTCATGCTTTATGTAACTTAAGAGGAAACTGATGATGCACAACTGGAAATGGTGATTTAATTTAGTTCAAAACATAAATTGTTACTACCGTGTTCAAATCATGCTAGAATGCTCATATTTTTGACTTAAGTGCACATGAACGCCCCCACCAGCTTGTAATTATCAGCAGGGAAACTTGGGGGACATAAATTATTAATCATAAGCTTTTGTATGCATCCTGTGCATCATTGATGAAGAGTAACTCTAAAGCTTGCCAGAAAATATTCTTATTTTGTGCTGATTTCTGAAAAGACAGATGTGTTTGTCCAGACTGCATTTCCAATCATTTCTGTGGTGGCAAGCACGAGAATGATAAATGGACAGATGAAACATTGATTGCTGTGCCTCTTTTGCTCTTCGTTATTTTGCATTAGCTCAAATACTTTCCAGAAGTACAAGAGAGACAGAAATATGAAAATGTCCAGGAAATCCATAAGTAAAATCGCTTCAATAAACACATCATATCGTAAACCAGAATTTCTGACCCTTAAACAACAAAAATTGTTTACCTGCTTGTTGTCCGTATATTATTTAGATAATAATAATAATAATAATAATAATAATAATAATAATAATAATAATAATAATAGATACTTAATATGATTATTAATATTGTTGAATTATTAATATGCAATTTTAGTGCGTCTTTTGCTCTATTATTTCACTACGTTTTAATAGCAATTTTTTTTTTACCTGCTGATTTACCTGCTTGTTGTTAGTGTATTATTTAGATAATAATAATAATAATAATAATAACAATGGATACTTTATTATTATTATTAATATTATTATTATTATTATTATTATTATTATTATTATTACTACTACTATGATTCGTATTTTTAATTTAGAATTATTAATATGCATTTTAGTGGGTCTTTTGCTCTTTGTTATTTTGCTTTAGCTCTAAAATTGTTTCCAGAAGAGGGACAGAAATATGAAAATGTCCAGGAAATATCTATGAGTGATATCGCTTAAAAAAACACATCATATATCGTGAACAGGATTTTCTGACCCATAAATAGGGTCTTCCCATGTGGACTTAAACGCAGTGTTCAAACCTCTCGCCTCTGCTAGTAGGTGGGCTCCGTGCCATTATTGTTGTTGGGGTTTTTTTTTTTTTTCCAGAGTTGGCGTTGATCAGGGAATTCACAGTAATTCGGATCCACGGAGCTCCTAAATCGTATTATAGTTTCATCTCTCTAGGAGTGAAGTATGGCAATTGCAGCAACAGTTTTAGCTCTTTGAAATGGAAATCACCCAGAGGCTCCAGTTCCACCATTCATATAATGAGAAACTGCATTGCTTTGTCCAAACAGCCAACCTTTGATTAGAACATATGAAAGGTTAATTCAACCTTTCTTCAGGGCCAAATTAAGTAATTCCCAGGATAGAATATCACCTCCTAAGGGCCATACAGGCATGTTAAAATGATGGAGCTCTATGACTCCGAATTACAGCAATAACAGCGGTTTTGCCGTTTTAAACAGATCGCACGCCATTGCAGGGCATAGTGTCATTTTGACTTTAATGAGCTTATTAAAGCTTTTCTTTATGGTTTTATAAAATATTCCCAAGCAAGCCAATTTATTTTGATAAACGATCCAAATTGTGAATCAGCACTTACTTCAAAAGGTGTTAACCATCTCACGTCTTGCCACCATGCTATATTTCAGGATAATGAACAATATATAGGCACCGTTCCAGCTTATTCACTTAATGAAAGATGCATCGGGGTATTGTGCCTATATAAACATCCCAGTGTGTTAATAAACCACTGCGGAATGGCGATACAGTGTTGTACAGAATGTCTTCGCAACCTCTAATTATCTTTGCATGTGTAGTATGTGATGGAAGGACCTTGTGCTATTGTGGAGAAAATCTGCACATGTCACCAATGCACTAATTAGCTTAATTTAACCACCGGCAGCCTTCCGCAATCAACAGTATTGGTGTAACTAGGTGCATTGAGAGTTCGTCAACAGGGTGAACAAAAAAGCTGACAATTAGGACTTCAAGAATTCACAGTGCTTGTCTACTTTTCCTTTATTAGCACATCTCTGCTCTCTTCCATTTCAACCGCTTCACTTTTATTTTTTTCTTTATCTATTCATCCTCTGTGCTCATAGCTTCCGGTGGCTTCTGTCCTTTTAAAGATGCAACCTCGTCTTGTTGGCAGGTGCATGTCAGCCAGATGAACTGTCAAGTACAGTAGCTCGTCAAAAGGCCTGATTGAAAACCCAATGCATTCACTGCTGATGAATTCGTCCTTGCGCAGACATTTACCCAAACTGCAGTCAGATGCTTCATGTCTTGGGAATTGTTTGCCTGTCTATGAAATATTCCTGATAGCTCAGTCTGGAAGCCCATTTGATTTATCTGTAATGAAAGTTGCCAGACGTTCTTAGTTAGTGGTTCCTCTTGACTGCATGGTCACACTTAGTGAGCCGCTGTGAATTTGGAAAACCAATACATGTGCAGCGAGGCTGCTGATTTACCTGCTTGTTGTCTTTTTTTTTTCTTTTTTTTATTATTAATAATAATAATAATAATAATAATAATAATAATAATAATAATAATAATAATAATACAAAAACAACAAGCAACAACAACTATTCTTTTATTATTAATTATTTGTATTTTTATTATTATTCATTTTATTATGGCATTTTTACCACAACAACTACAATTATTATTATTATTATTATTATTATTATTATTATTTTATTAATTTTTATTATTATTCATTTATTAATATGGCATTTGTACAACATTATTATTATTATTATTATTATTATTATTAATATGGCATTTTTACATCCAAAAACAACACAAATTTACTGTATAATAGAAGTAATATATAATGTAATTTTATGCTATAATAAATACTGTTTAATAAATAAATAATCATAGTAAGTAATTATTATAACTTTTTTAATATATATTTTTGTTGTTGCCCCTATGACATGTTTCTTTAAATATATTATTAATATTCTATATAATATATGTAATATTCTATAATTCACATTTATTTAAGTTATTATATAGGTATTTGCTCTCCTTGCATTCAGGATTTTGGTCTGTCTTGCAATGTGACATTTAATATAGTTTCTGTATAGCTAGTATCATATACCCATAGTATCATTCTATATAAAGTTATTCCTGTTACTTTCTGCTATTGAAAGCATTAAACTCTTAACATACTATTAGATCAAAAGATTTTTTTTGTTGTGTATCTATTAGTACATAATATATTAGATGCTATAATACATAATAATATAATATCCTATAATACATGTTAAAATCATCTCTGTCTTGTGCTGCACCCTTTTAAGGGTATTAAAGTGTGCTGCATGTGACCAGATCTCTGACTGCACACTAACCTCTAGCTCATAAAACAGCATCACCGGCTGTGTTTATGGCACAAAGGATTATACTGTTTCACCTCCAAATGGCACATGTGGTGGCCTTTCTGTCCTGTTGTTAATTACCAGCATTAGCATAGATAAAACTGATGGATTGTAGCCATATACAGGAGAGGATTCAGGGAAAATGTTGCATATGTGTGCCATACGTGCTGACGGCGTCACTGGATTTCACATTTGGCAGTGTTTAGATAGCAGATTTGTAGGAGGAGCTTATACTTCATGGAGTGATTTATGGTGGGTGTGGTTTCAGAAATGCAGGGGTTGTTTATTCATGTGAAATGTGTATTAAGGGGGTGTGGCTGTGTAACGAATGGCAGATATGCTGTAAAACAAGATCAATGAATGAGGGAGATGTTGAGTGTATTAGGAGTGTTCCCCTACAAACCTATACACCCATTTCTCACATTTCTGTGTTTCAAACCTGGACATGTATTTTAAAAGAGAAAAATTATATAAAGGTAAAAATTTAAGACCTTTGTGAATGATAATGCACCAGCAGGAAGGGAAAAAATTGCTTTCAAAGTTTCCAGGAAAAATTACTCACAAGAGACTAAATTATGAGAGAAATAAATGGCAGCCTGAATGGTAGAATGTGGCAAATCTTCTGTGTGAACAGTTTTTGTTAAATTAATAAGGTTTAATTAAAATTTTTAATGAAGATTTAAGTAAAATTTAGGCCTCACGGTGGCGCAGTGGATAGCACGTTCGCCTCACAGCAAGAAGGTCGCTGGTTCGAGCCTCGGCTGGGTCAGTTGGCGTTTCTGTGTGGAGTTTGCATGTTCTCCCCGTGTTGGCGTGGGTTTCCTCCGGGTGCTCCGGTTTCCCCCACAAGTCCAAAGACATGCAGTACAGGTGAATTGGGTAAGCTAAATTGTCCGTAGTATATGAGTGTGAATGGGTGTGTATGGATGTTTCCCAGAGATGGGTTGCAGCTGGAAGGGCATCCGCTGCGTAAAACATATGCTGGATAAGTTGGCGGTTCATTCTGCTGTGGCGACCCCAGATTAATAAAGGGACTAAGCCGAAATGAAAATGAATGAATGAAAGTAAAATTACATTTTGATGTTATTCCTGATGTGATCACCAACAGTGTTTTCTTCGCTGGATATTCATTCATTCATTTTCCTTTGACTTAGTCCCTTTATTCATCAGGGGTTGCCACAGCGGAATGAACCGCCAACCTATCCAGCATATGCTTTACACAGCGGATGCCCTTCCAGCTGCAACCCAGTACTGGGAAACATCCATACACGCATACACTACGGACAATTTAGTTTATTCAACTCTCCTATAGTGCATGTCTTTGGACTGTGGGAGAAACCCGGAGAGAACATGCAATCTCCAAACAGAAATGCCAACTGGCCCAGCCGGGGCTCAAACCAGCGACCTTCTTGCTAACCACTGAGCCACCGCGTCACCTCCGCTGGAGATTACTTTCGGTATTCTTACTGAACTGCAACTCTCAGAACTCTTTGCACTCATCAACTCCTGCCACAATTGACAATTCCAACACTCATGCACACACACAGACAGCTGAAACTCATGATTACTGATTACATGGATTCTTGTTTATCTGCTAACAGTGTTTTTCCGTTTGTCTAGTCTTGCAGTGTTTTTGATCATTTGCTTGTTTACCGTGTTTGATTCTTTGCCGCCTAGCCTGACCATTTGCCTGTATTCTGTCTACATATTTTGGATTACCTTTATGCTCCTGTTTTTGACCATTGCCTGCACGACTTCTCTTTAATTAAAACTGCATATGGATCCGTTCGTCCGTTGTTGGTATCCTTGCGTTACAATTCCATACCTGTATAATTTTCTTAGTTGTGTGACAAAGGAAGAATGTTCTGTTTTTTTTGCCCATATATAGATTATGATCAGTTCATTCTGTTTGAAAGAGCAGCTTGGACTTCAGTTATCTTGTTTTGTGCTTTCCATAGTTATTGATTACTAAACTAGCATTGTAAAGTGTGTTCACAGTAATTTAGGGCATATACTTCAACTATTTAATTGCGCTGTAAAAACAATCCTGGTTAAGTCACCAGTTTCTTCTAAAAAACAAAACATAGGTTAAAGGTGCAGTAGGTGATCTGCCAAAATGCTAACCTGTTGGCATAATATCTTTGAAGCACAGTCCCTCCCCTGCCGTCTAAAGCCATGCCTCCTGAAAAAATGAACGCACGCACCTTAAAGATGACAGTATACAACCCACTAGTTTGTCATTCGCCAGTTAGAAATGTAGTTAGTGGTTGGCTGGTGGCGTGCAGGAATTACACCTCTTACTAAGCCACATTTACATGCCATTTCAGACCGAATATTCAAAGTAACATGATAAACAATATAGGGACTGTCACAGGTTGTCATTGTTCAAAAATGAACCAATGTAAATATAAAAGCAACTTCACCTCAGTAAAGCAGCTAGGCGGAATAGCACTGTTTACTGATGTTTTGTTGTTAAACTAAACAAAAAATCTACATTATCAATGCTGTAAAAGGTTCCTTATGAAACTAAAATTAGTCACATTTAATCTTTCGCCAGAAGATTTCAGTGGCTGAACAACACTTCCTTTTACATTTTAGATCATTTCCTTTAATCATTACTATTAGAATGTGAAGAGACTTTCAACCAGCACAACAAAAAAAGTTTCTGAAGAGTCACCTACTGCTCATTTAATGTAAAAACAAGGTTAATTGCCTATTTTGTTACTGTATATACATAGTGCAATGTTGTAGAAATTGACTTCATCAATTAGATACTATCAGACTGGAGGTTTTGGATACCAGAAAATAGACTTTATTCAACATAATAAAGCCGAGAGAGTGTAGAGCAGCCATTCAGGACAACCTGAAGTCTCCCCTAGACAATCTAAAGTGTCTGTTCACAATTTTTATACAGATTTTGTCTCCCCACCTCCTTGTTTTAACTCCGACCATTTTAGGATGTTTTCCCCTTTACTGAGAGGTTTACTATATCTTTAGGTGCTCATGTTATTTTGCTAGAATTTAACATTTAAAAATAAATGTCAACATTTTTACAGTAAATTACCATATTTCATACATTTGTTTGTTTTTTTTATAACCAATATTTTGAAGTACTGACATCTTAACTTTGTTACACAGACAAGCACACAACCATAAGCAGATGTGGATGAGGAGATCGTATGATGAACTAGTGCTCATCACTAACAAATCTTTTCACAAGCATACTAATGTATAGAAGATGCACACGACTACTAAACACCATCATGGGTATTCATTCATTCATTCATTTTCATTTCGGCTTAGTCCCTTTTATTAATCTGGGGTCGCCACAGCGGAATGAACCGCCAACTTATCCAGCATACGTTTTACGCAGCGGATGCCCTTCCAGCTGCAACCCATCTCTGGGAAACATCCATACACACCCATTCACACTCATACACTACGGACAATTTAGCTTACCCAATTCACCTATACCGCATGTCTTTGGACTTGTGGGGGAAACCGGAGCACCCGGAGGAAACCCACGCTAACACAGGGAGAACATGCAAACTCCACACAGAAACGCCAACTGACCCAGCCGAGGCTCGAACCAGCGATCAGCGACCTTCTTGCTGTGAGGTGAACGTGCTACCCACTGCGCCACTGTGAGACCCCCATCATGGGTAACACACATAAAATTTAAGTAATGCAATAAAAATTAGCATAAAACATAACATAAAACTCGAATGTGCATAACTCTAGAGAAGAACCAGAAAGTACATTCCAAACATTCTCGAACGCATGCCACATTAGTATTACCATGCACGAAATAAATCATGCAAAAAAGCTTGCGAGGAAAATGCATCCAAGAAATGTGACACACACCCTCGAGAAAGCAAATGGAGTGACTGAGAGGTAAAAGGAAGCTCTAATGAGGGAAGTGAGGCATGATTGAGTAATCGATACGGGAAGAGTGGACTGTGTGTAGTTTATTTCTTTGACTCTAATCCCTAAAGGACAGGCATGGCATCTCCTATAGAAATGTGCCATGCATTTTGGCTGTTTTCCCATAAACAATCAATGTTATACACTCATTAGAGCTTAGAAAATGTTCTAATTTTAGACATACAGTAAACATCAGTTTTTCACGCAAACTAGGGATGGGCATTATAAACAATATCACAGTATTTTCTGGTAGTTATTGTGATAATATCCATGATGATAATTTACACGTATCCACTGAGAGACAAACAAATCCTGTATCTTTACAGAAAATTATTATTATTATTTTATTTACGTGGTTACATGGGCCCACATGCACTATAAAAAATTTGATGATCACTTAGTCATGACAACATATATTCATTCATTCATTTTCTTTTCAGCTTAGTCCCTTTATTAATCTGGGGTTGCCACAGTGGAATGAACCGCCAACTTATCCAGCTTATGTTTTACGCAGTGGATGCCCTTCCATCTGCAACCCATCACTGGGAAACATCCATACACACTCATTCATACACTACGAACAATTTAGCTTACCCAATTCAACTATAGCGCATGTCTTTGGAATTGGGGGAAACCAGAGCACCCGGACGAAACCCATGCCAAAACGGGGAGAACATGCAAACTCCACACAGAAATGCCAACTGACCCAGCCGGGACTCGAACCAGCGACCTTCTTGCTGTGAGGCGATTGTGCTACTCACTGCGCCACCGTGCTGCCCGACAACATATATTTTATGTTAATTGTAACTTCTTCAATATTAGATATTATTTAATAATATATTTAACAATATTATATCAAGTTAATCATGTTCTAACTTTTATAAGTTACGCAAAGCTGTTTTATATCAGTTTAATATGAATAATAATTAATGATTGTAAGTTCAAATGACACAAGGTTAATTTGATTTAGCTTAATTTAAGGCAACCAGTATTTTTTTTT
Source organism: Danio choprae (assembly GCA_903798125.1). Taxonomy (NCBI): domain Eukaryota; kingdom Metazoa; phylum Chordata; class Actinopteri; order Cypriniformes; family Danionidae; genus Danio; species Danio choprae. The sequence goes on from CAIGQW010054109.1 coordinate 5,942,273, forward strand.
TTTTTGTGTACACTGCAAAAAATTATATGTTAAAGTCATGACAGCAAATGTTTTTATGTTGCTTGAACTTACCCGCGTTACCCGCGTAAGTTAGGTTTCAACTCATTTTAAGTTATGAAAAGTTTAACATAATATTTTTAGTCAGATTGATGCAAGCTGAGATGACTAGAAAAGTTCATTTGATTCAACTCCAATTGAAAATGCCAAGAATTTATTTTTTTTACAGTATAATGTTATACCGGTTTCATTCATACTGCACACCAGAGGGCACTCTTGCGCATAAACTAAACATCTGCATTACAGAGACATCAACTATCCCTGTAGCTGAGGAGAAAGAAGATGGAAACAGATAAACTGGTCAAACATGTCATCCTGGTGATTTTTATAAGAATAAAGTATATTTATGAATTGTAATGCGATGCTAATTGACATCGCTGTATAGATTACTATAAAATAAATCCCCATGAGTCACAAAAAAGAAGATATTTCAAAAAAATAATCATCTGATGTTGTTTTAGAGTGAAAACGTGCCAGTAAATCGCTGTTTCTAAGCAGGATGCTACTGTAGTACATTTGTTCACTGCACACACTGATTATAAGCATTGTCATGGTCATTTTTATCGGGATACAGTGGTCCCTCGTTAATCACTAGAGTTATGATTTAAAAATAACCCACAAAAGGCAAAGTAGTCAGCTTTATTTTTAACAATTATTTTAGATCAGTGGTGTCAAACTCAATTCCTGGAGGGTCGCAGAGATTAATTGACAACGGTCTACAGCCAATCAGGGCGCAGAACACAATGCGCTGTAAAAAAACAAACTAAAAAAACCATGTCAAATTGCGCTACCAAAAAAAGTGCGAAAGGTAAACCACGTTATAGCGAGGGACCACTATATTGCAAAGATAAGATTTTACCCTAATGCAAACAGCAGTGACATTCAGCTAATTGCAAAATATATGAAGTATTAGTCCTTCAAACAGTGCAACTGAATTCATTAAACGTATTACTGGTTCACCAAAAATGAATCTATTTTATTTTAATAAGAGTTTGAAGTTCAGAATTTGAAATGATCTTGTAAACAAAAACAGTTTAATTCCTATAATCTGTTTATAGACTAATGCAAAATACAGAGAATCATCCCCCCCCCCCCCCCAAATAAAAACTGGAATCCGATTAAGATCAAACCGTGGACTCAGAGGTTTCTTGTTGTGGTTAACAGAGGAACGGGCACAGTGCCAGCGCTGGTCCCGCTGGCGTAACATTTCCTTCACACTGAGCCCTGCTGCATCTACACTACAAGAGCTGAACAACAGTTGGCTGTTGGAACAGTTGGTCATGCTGGCATGGGCCGTCTGTGATGTGAGTGTATGTAAATAATAATGACATAATGGAGGTGAGGAGGATACAGTCTCACAGTGCTTGCAACGCATTGTGAAGTTCACTGATAAGTCTGCGTCAGACCATACATAATGTGATAACTCAAAGATTCCTATGAGTTTGAGCAGTGTGCAAATTATACATTGACTATCAGGGCTGTCAAGTGTTTTTTTCGGTAATGTTGGTTTGTGTAATACACATTCATGCTTCAGTGAACAATTTGTGCATTTCATTCAATTACATCTAATTTATTAATTATTTCCGTGTGGAGTGTTTTGAGGGATAATGAGTGTATGCTGACCTACAGTAACCTCTGATTGGATATTTGAGCACACGTGTGATTCTCAAAGATGACCTATTTTGATATAAAACAAACAGTGACATTCCTGCACCAATACTTGGATGACCATGAAAGATTGCACTTGTTTTTTTGTGTGAGAATACTGTAGGTTTGCAAATCTAATTATGCGTCTAATTTTACTTTACTTTTAGGCTATATGTAAATAAAAAGATCTATTTTACAAGAAAGGTGGATTGTCAACACTTGCTACTTCTGTTGGTGATCTAGATCGGGTAGAGATCTAGAGCACCAATAGAAGTAGCAAAATTCATTCATTTTCTTTTCGGCTTAGTCCCTTTATTAATCTGGGGTCACCACAGCGGAATGAACCGCCAATTTATCCAGCATATGCTTTACGCAGCGAATGCCCTTCCAGCTGCAACCCATCACTGGGAAACATCCTTGTGGGGGAAACCGGAGCACCCACAGGAAACCCACGCCAACACGGGGAGAACATGCAAACTCTACACAGAAATGCCAACTGACCTAGCCGAGGCTCGAACCAGCGACCTTCTTGCTGTGAGTTGATCGTGCTACCCACTGCGCCACCGTGAGGCCCATATTTATATTATTTATTATTTTAATGATTAGTATTATTTAAGATACAGATCAGAGCAGACTATTTTTCACTACTTGAAAGGTTGACCCCTCTTGATGTCCTTCAGGGGCGATCAAGCTTTAATTAGGTGGGTCAAACTCCTCTAAGCCCCCCTGTTATTGATAAGTGTGGCTTGATGTTAAAGTGTGGTACTAATTGAGATTGTAAAAATAATGATTGTTTTTCCCTCAAACATGCCCTCTGTTCAGCCCTCTCTGTGCATGCCATTTAAAAAAAAAAAAATAGATCGTCTTGCTTTAAACTTGCTTCAACATACAGTGCTCAGCATTTATAAGTACACCCCCACAAATCTTTTAAATTCATGTTTTTAATAGGAAGCTATACAATATTATATTTGTGCATATACATTATATTAGTCAGTACTAAAGCCAAGTCTGGAGCTAATCTAACAAAATAACTTATGATAACGGTCCAAAAACTAGTACACCCAAATTTATATGTTAAAGAAAAATATTAAATACAAATTTAATGAAGAGGAAAAATCAAGAGAAGCAAAAAATGTACAAATTTAGTTGAAATTTTGTAGGCTATAACTTTGTTTTTTGCAATAATTTGGTGTACTCAATTATGCTGAACATTGTAAAAATTCTGAGTGCGCCTCACAGGTGAGTGGGCTTGACAAACCAGCTGTATAAAACGCACTCTTTCATCTCTCTGACACTTTAACAGACACTTTCATCAGTTTGGCACATTTGCAATGGACACGTTCTTACAATCACTCCATATCTCTAAAAAAAAAAAATGCATTTATGAAGTGAGCCTCAAACAGGTGAGTGGGCTTGACAAACCACCTGTAAAAACAATCTTCTCTCTCTATAAAAAAACACTCCTTACTCTAGCACTTAATTCTCTGAGCACAAACAGTTCCTTTTTAACAGCTCCTTATTAGCTTTTCTTGTGCGTTTTGCCTCTTCTTATTGAATCACTGAATGCCTCCTCAATTGTAAGTTACTTTTGCTACTGTAAATGACTAAATGTAAATGTAAAGTTGTGTGATTATTTCCCTATCTGTCTAATTTTTTGCTGCTCTTAGTGATCTTATTACCTTTCTTCATTGTGTGATCTCATGTTTCCAGATGTTTGTTTCCATCGTAGAATTAAAAATATTTTCCAAAAAAAATAATTCCAAACTAATTTACTTATTTGGGCGACATGGTGGTGCAGTGGGTAGCGAGAAGAAGGTCGCTGGTTTGAGTCCCAGCTGGGTCAGTTGGCATTTCTGTGTGTTTCTCCAGCTGCTCCGGTTTCCCCCACAGTCCAAAGACATGCGCTATAGGTGAATTGAATAAACTAAATTGGCCGTAGTGTATGTGTGTGAATGAGTGTGTATGGATGTTTCCCAGTACTGGGTTGCAGCTGGAAGGGCATCCGCTGTGTAAAACATATGCTGGATAAGTTGATTGTTCGTTCCACTGATGAATAAAGGGACTAAACCGAAGAAAAATAAATAAATGAATAATGAATTTCCTTGTTTTAAAAACAAAGCCTTATAAGGCAAAACAATAATGTGTATATATAAATAGTAAACACTTGGGCCAATGTGGGCAAGCAATCTTTGTTATACAATATTTTTACAACAATGATAAAACAAAGAACAAAGATTCACATTTTCAAATGCACATAATATACAAATAAAACAAACATTAGTTTAATTTTCTTTTTTTTCTGTTTTATTTTTGGCAGAACATAGAGCACAAGCTGTAAAACTGCTGCAAAACGAGCAGCATCTCATGTGCATTTAAGAACATACATGTTTCTGCATCAAATAAAAAGTGGGCATTTTGACTCATTTATTTTTTGGGGATTTATAATTGATAAGCTCATTTGTTTTTCCTTCATCTAGGGTGTAGTTTGTTTTCTAGATGATTTTTACTGTGATGTAACCAAACGAAATATACTCAGTGGTATCTCAACACTACATTGGCACAACAGAATGTGTTTTGAAATAATTAATGATAGCAGTAGCCTTAAATGTGCATTGTAGGACAAGCGCACATTGTTGTCTGTGGGCAGATTCATGACCCCCTGACATACGCTTTTTCTCTGTCTCGCTGTCAGATACTTTCTCTAGCACACACAAGCACGTACGTAGTATGTAGGGATTACGGAGTATTACGTAACCCCCTCATGCAGACGTCCTCTCTGGGACATTGCTTTCTGCTTGCATGCAGTAATCCTGAACGGATGCGTCCCTAAACATGACAGAGACCGATAACAGGGCTGACGTGGAAGGGCAGCACAGGTCATTAATATTAAGAGATGGACAAACATGGGTCAAAATGGCAAGCCATTGTAGGATTGATAGATTAAGTGTTATATGAGATATGTAGGCTGATGGGAGTATCAGCAATACAACGTTTTTTTTTTTTTTATTTTATTTTTTTTTTTTTTTTGTTTTTTTTTCCGTTATCAACAATGTTAAACAAATGATTACATCTACAGATTGATATTTATCTGATGGCTTGACTGAAGATTTATGCAATGAACAGATGGTATCATATATATTTTCTTTAATCAGCTTAACATTTATTATTGTTTTTTTTTGTGTTGGAATTTATTTCATTTATTTCTTTATTTATTTATTTTAATGGTAAATTAATCGTTATTCTTTAGGCTTAATATTTATTAATGCTTTTTGTTGGAATTTTTTTGTTGACGTAGTTTTATTTTGATTTATTTATTTAGTTTAACGGTAAATTAATTATTGTTCTTTAAGCTTAACATTTATTATTGTTTTATTGTTGGAAGTTTTATTTATTTATTTATTTAGTTTAATGGAAAATTAATTGTTGTTCTTTAAGCTTAACGTTTATTGTTTTTTTTTTTTTGGTTGGAATATTTATTTATTTATTTATTTATTTATTTAGTTTAATGGTAAATTAATTGTTGTTCTTTAAGCTTAACGTTTATTATTTTTTTTGTTGTTGAAATATTTATTTATTTAGTGTAATGGTAAATTAATATTTATTCTTTAAGCTTAACATGTATAGTTTGTTTGTTGGAATTTTTATTTATTTATTTAGTTTAATGGTAAACTAATTGATGTTCTTGAAGCTTAATGTTTATAATAGTTTTTTTTTTTTGTTGGAATGTTTGTTTTATTTATTTATTTATTTATTTATTTATTTAGTGTAATAGTAAATTATAATTTATTCTTTAAGCTTAACATTTATTTATTTATTTTTGTTGAAATTTATTTATTTAGTTTAGTGTTAAATTAAATGTTATTCTTTAAGCTTAACGTTTATTGTTTTTGTTGGAATTTTTATTTATTTATCTATTTAGATTCATGGTAAAATAATGTTTTACGTATTCCTGTTATATACAATTCCTCATTTATGTATTTAATTTATATTTTTTATGTTTTCTTACATTAATTTATATAAATGCATTTACACTATTATGCAATTGAGACATTGATGTGGCTGTATGCGTTTTTGCTTTGTGTTGGATTTATACATTAATATATAAACTATTCGCTACAATAAAATAACTAAAAATAGTGTTCACGTTGATTAGTATGTGACTTGGCCAGAAATATTTTCTCCTCCTGAAAACTGATGTTGTTGGATGTTGCATCATGTGCTGTCAAGTATCTGGACTTGTTCTGAGGCTTGCTGGGTTTGTGTAGGAGTTTGTGTTTGTGTGTGTGTGTGTGTGTGTGTGTGTGTGTGTGTGTGTGTTTTCAGAGGCCCTGTTTCCTTTTAGACACGGCTGACTGCAGCAGAGGTCTATACCATCACTACACGCATTCAATCAAAGTGTCCTTAATGTCATCCCAAACAATTACACAGCTCAGCAGAAACTGCCCTTATGTTGTGATAAATGATGCATCACATTGTTGTTTTATATGGATCTTAATATTTAATTTAGTTTGTAGAGGACAGGGTTACTTCATCCATAAACCATTAATGGATGTTCCTTAGATGCTCCAGCACTTTTTTTTGGCTGCTAATAATGTACCTGCAAATATTATGCAGTTTTTGTTTGTATACTAACTAATGTAATTGTAATTTTCTGCGATACATATTGCAATATTGAGTATACTTTCACCCGATGAAATTAATAGCTCAATTTGGAGATAATTCATAATTTTAGATTGATTTCGATGGATTCATATGGGAGTGCATTTCCATAAAATATAATAAACCAATCACAAGCATTGATGACAACATTAGAGCTCAGGTACAATTGAAATAAACAATGCTTTATAGTTTTCTGGGAGTCTAGCAGTATTCAGGCACAAATTGAATAATCAAATGTAAAATATCTCTGTATAGCCTTCATCGTGTGTATATAAACATTAATACAATTAATCTTTCTTAAAGTTGCAAGCGTCATAATTTCTCATGCCAGAATGTTTTAAAGTGGCTTGAAATGATTAAATGGTCACGATTAAATAGTCAATGATTTAAAAAAAATCACTTTTATAAGGGGTTTAAACACACTTTTATGAGGGGTATGTGTGAATATAGACAGCCTATAGTGGTAATAATGTATAAATTCTATTTTTTATAATCACACTTGATAAAAACTGCAGAAATGCTTTGATTAACATTCTCTGTATGTGCATGTCATCAGAGGGTAAAAGCTCCTCCCATTAGTGACAATCTCACTGAGTTACAATCATTTGAAGCTCCGCCCTCTGGCTGTGAGCACAATCTCATTTGAATTTAAAGTGCCAGTCACCAAAAAGGCACAATTTAGCTCAAAACCTAAAAGCGGCAGTTTCAAACAGTTCTAAAACATTATTTGTGAGGTATTTTGAGCTGAAACGTCACATGCAGACACTAGGGACATTAGAGAAATATTTTACATCTTGTAAAAAGGGACAATTTATGCTTAAATTTTGTAAGGACTTGCAGATCTTGCGACGTAATTATTGCAGATGCAAGCATTGCGATATCAGTGCTGAAACGATATATATATTGTGCAGCCCTACCTTTAAAGATGTCGGTTTCATTGTGGATTTGTTTCGTTTAAGAAGGCGTGTCGAGTTTAAAATAGTCAAAAACAGCACAATGGAATGAAACATTACAAAAACCGTGGACTATGTAAACGTTTCCAACGTTATATGAAGCTGAAACTGGTCCACATCTACAGGTTTTCCAGGTTTAATTTGTTGACTGTTCATAGGATGACCCACTCAAGAGATGACTTTTGCAAATCAGATATAGGACTCAGGTTATGGAAAGTTTCATACTCCGTTAGCAAGGAGTTTCTGTTTGTTTGACACACTGCTCAAGAATTTCTGTCACTCAAACCGGTCTGACCGGAAAGCAGCATGACCAATGAGACAAGAATTTGTTTGCTTGATAACGTACTACATTGTATTAATACGTTTTTGTGCAGACACCTTACGGGCAAAGTAAACCTAACCCTAGTCTAACCTGCTGAAGGCACGTTCATATTTCTGCCATCAGAAAACTGCAGAGAAGTTCACAGGAGTTCACTCCGATATCTTTGTTTTGTTATCATGTAGACGTCCTCATGTTGTTCTAAACCAAAAGGATTTTTCTTTCTTCCACGGAGATGTTTGTGGAACATTTTGTTAGTGTTAAAATGAATTACAATCAGTGTTATGTAAAAATTCAAGCAATTTAAATTTTGTATTATTTATTCATTCATTCATTCATTCATTCATTCATTCATTTTCATTTCGGCTTAGTCCCTTTATTAATCTGGGGTCGCCACAGCAGAATGAACCACCAACTTATCCAGCATATGCTTTACGCAGCGGATGCCCTTCCAGCTGCAACCCATCTCTGGGAAACATCCATACACACCC
>CAIGQW010054109.1:5985398-5999865 GCA_903798125.1 Danio choprae
ACATTTGAAAATGTCTTCAGTCGTTCACAGAATAAAACAATAAATATGTTTTACCCAAAGTCATGGCTATAAATAGTTAATCTTGAAAAACTGAACATTTTTGAGCAGTCTCTTAATTCTATTTTTTTTTAAGTTCAATATCTAAATAATACAATATATAACGCTTAAGTTGCCATCTGTCTTTTGTTTTGTAATTGGATTAAATAGTTTAGTTATGTGCGTGCTAGTGCTACTGCTAAAGCTTGATTTTATGCTGTCTTTTACTTCAGTAATGAGCATCAGAATGGCTGTTCAGCCAGTTAGACACATGGGAACGTGTAGGTCAGCCGTCCGCTTCAGCAAATTCAATACTCAAGAGGCCTGTTCATTCTGGAGTGTCTATTTAAAAAGGTATTAGATTGAGTCATTGGAATGGAATTGTTTTTGGTGAAATAATTTGTGCTACCTGATTTATTGCTCTTCGTATTGAGTTGTGGGAAATTTAATGATTCCTGGTCTTCTGCTCAGGAGTTTGGACTGAGGAGTTTCTCATTGGTTTGATTTAAACAGAGATGCTTTTGGTTGTAGTTGAAATTGAAGGGGTTTATTATTATAATTTTTTTTACAGCACAAACACTTATCTCCACTACAACACAGTTGTGTATGTATACCTGTATATATTTTTTACAGTAAATAGTAAGTACTTGTAGTTCACTAAACCCATAGAATAAAAATGTGTAATAAAATACATAAACAAGTAAAATAAGACTATACAGATGCAAAACTGCAAAAAAATGCAAAACGAGCAACACTTTTAAATGAAAATGGAAAAAATAAAAAGCTTATTAAAATTACAGTCATATCTCTGCATTTTTTATTTGTTTATTTATTTTAAGTTATTTTATTTATAATTTATGTTTTATTTTATTTTTTATTTTATTTTATTTTCACTTACTATCCTTTGGCTTAGTTACTGATTTATCAGGGGTCACCATTGTGAAATGAACCGTTATTGTAATTTTCATTCATTTTCTTTTCGGCTTAGTCCCTTTTTATTAATCTGGGGTCGCCACAGCGGAATGAACCGCCAACTTATCCAGCATATGTTTTACGCAGCGGATGCCCTTCCAGCTGCAACCCATCACTGGGAAACATCCACACACACACACTCATTCACACTCATACACTACGGACAATTTAGCTTACCCAATTCACCTATACCACATGTCTTTGGAATTGCGGGGGAAACCGGAGCACCCGGAGGAAACCCACGCCAACACGGGGAGAACATGCAAACTCCACACAGAAATGCCAACTGACCCAGCCGGGGCTCGAACCAGCGACCTTCTTGCTGTGAGGCGATTGTGCTACCCACTGCGCCACCGTGCTGCCCTATTGTAATTTTATTTTCTTTTATTATTATTTTATTTTCACTCACTACCTTTCAGCTTAGTCCTTTATTTATCAAGGGTCGCCACTGGAAATAAACCAGCCTTTTTATTTTATTTTATTTTATTTTATTTATTTCTTTTTTTTTCCATCCCTTTTGCATGCTTTTTAAATTGTAGTTGGTTAGTTAGTTTATTTGTTTGTTTGTTTTTACGCTCTGACAAAGACAATAATAGGCAGATGCATTATTCCTTGTCACAACTGCCCCTGCCACACTCCTAGTCATTTATTTCTGTTGTCGCGCTGTCAAAGTCTGCTAACATACATCATCTCCGTTTGTGTCCTCTCTCTCAGAGTCACACTCGGGTCGTTACCATGTGCCAGAGTTGTTTTAGAGCGCCAGTCTCCACCGACTCGTTATTAGATCAGCGTGATAACACACCCCGACACCTCGCAAAACGCAATTTCACACTCATCGACTGCTATCAGTGGTTAATGAGATGCCTCTCGTTGGTCCTTTACCCCTTCGGTTTACCCCTCCTTCATCCCTCATTTCTTTTCATCTCCAATAGGCACCTGTCAGTGTGGATACGAGCATGGCCCAACGCATGCAATCATACACCAATTACGCCACTGGAAAGCATTTAAAGATGCCCAGTGCCATTGATCTAACATGCAGAACGTTTCTCTGTTGCTTTCTGTTGTTCTCTGTTGCTGTTGCTTTCCAATCTGAAGGCCATCTCCCACTTGCCTGAGCAAATTAGCTTTTTTTTTTTTATGTCAAATGTGGGCTACATTCATTTGAATGAGTGCAGAGAATGTGAAAAAAGCTCACTGAGGACATTACCTTGAGATTTTATAAAAAAAAGGACTGTCATTTGGTTTGTTAGTTTAGCACAGTGCATTATTTTTGAAGTGCTTGCAAAAAATAAAACATTTGTTCATGACCACAAAACTGTATGAAAAAAGTATTTTGCTATCAAACAGATTCAGAAAGAGAGATCATATTTCAACCCAGGCTCATTCTGATTACGTCCCCCTATATACATTTTTGGAGAGCGCCAAATACGTCCCAGGAGCTACTTTTTTTTTTTTTTTTTTTTTTTTTTTTTTGCGTATCCGCCAGAGGCTGCTGTGTATGCTTTTTGAGATCTCAAATTTCTATCGCGAGTGCCATTCATGCCTGCTGTTCACACGTAAATCCACCAGAGGCCACTGTTGAATGACTGACCGACTGACTATCTGACTGACCGATCGACTGACCCACCCTCCTCCTTCCCTAAACCCAACCGATAGTGTTTTCAAAAGCAATCCAGAAAAAGAAAAGCCCTCGCCTGATTTAAATTATTATTATTATTTTTTTACCACATTTTCAAATTTTAACACATTATCACCCTGTTATTTACGTGTTTATTTTATTTTTTGGCTTTTGTCTTACCTGCTTTCTGGAACTGTTCTTCTCCGCACTCGAACCCCGTCGTCACTGTCAATTACTCTTTGCATCTCAAATCCTCCGACATGCATGTCGAGCTACCGAAAAGCTATCCATATGGAGGTAAGCGGTCAGCTGGTAAGTGCGAAAGGAACAGCGTCATAGCACCCCTTAGCATTCGTTTTAAAGACGAAATGCAGCCATACATTCCTCTGGCTACATAATTCGCGATCTCCAGAAATGTGTGTATATAGGGCTACGTGTTCAGAATGAGCCTATGTTGACATATTTTATTAGTTGGGACTATAATCCACAAACTTTTGCACAAAAACTGTTTCCACTTGTTTTAATATGTTTTTAGAAAGTCCTATGCCATAACAACACTTAAGGATTTTTGTAAATTACAAAGTGTTTAATTGTAATATTTTTCTGTAGAACAGTTATGCAGTATGTTACTGTTTTTTAAAGTTGTGTTGTGAGAATTACTGTATATGTACAGTAAAGATATACAATACTGTAAATGCTTATACAGCAAGATAAATGGTGCTTTAAATCAATTCCAGCAAAAATACTGTATTTACATTTACAGTAAGTTACTGGCGAACTGCTGCTAATAAGTTACTATAGATTATATAGGAAATTGTTAACAGTGAAGATCTTAAATTAGAACAGAAAGTCATTAAATGTTGTATGCATTGCGAAAAACTAAATAAAATTCTCACTATTCTTTCAATACAAATATCCAAACCTTCTGAAATTAAAATGTTTATTTGACATGAAACCTTTGGAAAGTAGGAAATTACATATTGCTTTCTGAAAAATAGAATGCAATTAAGTGAGCTTATAATTAAAACAAGAACAAAAAAAAAATGGCATACAAAAAACTTTTGAAAATAGTTAGTCTTATAATTACTTCAGTTTGTTTATTTTTGCAGAAAACAAGACGTCTTATCTCATGTGATCTTGCTCCCAAAGTAAATGTGTCTGTTTTTTTGCATTCCAAAACAAGCTAATTTATTATTACTATTATTATTATTATTATTATTATTATTATTATTATTATTATTTTATTTTTTTAATTTTTTTTTATTTATTATTATTATTATTATCTTTGTTTTTTTTTTACAGTGTGATCCAAGGATAGAGAAAACATTTTTTTAAATAAGTTCCATATTCTAGTGTTAAAGTTACTCAAACCTCCTCACAGCCATTTAATGTGTAACAGAAATTAAAAAAAATGTCAATTGGCAAACATGTTCAAACTTACTATGTTGATGTGTAGCTCATTAAAATTGATATGTGATTTAAATAGATGTAAATATGAAATGGAATTTAAAATGTTATCTTTTCTTCAAACTTATTTAAAAAACTAAAAATCTTACTGCAACTCAGTACTGGGAAACACCCATACACACATACACTACAGCCAATTTAGTTTATTCAATTCACCTATTGCGCATGTCTTTGGACTGTGGGGGAAACCGGAGCACCCGGCGGAAACCCACGTAAACGCGGAGAACATGCAAACTCCACACAGAAATGGCAACTGACCCAGCCGGGACTCAAACCAGCGACCTTCTTGCTGTGAGACGACAGTGCTAACCACTGAGCCACTATGTCACCCTTAAATTCATTACGTTTCATAAATGCTCAAAGATGGTGTTTTAACAAAATGCTATGCAGATATTAGGGAACATTCCATTTTAGAATTTTGGATCTATTACTGGAATGTTACTTTAAAATGTTCTCTGAACATTATGAAACTAGTTGTAACATAAAAAAAGAATAAACTACAATGAATTAACTACAACATTCTACTTTAGAGTGTATGGCAAACGTTCTGGCAATGCTACTTTCGAATGAATTCCGAACATTCTGAAATAAACAACTTTATAAAACTGCAATCGATGCAAGCTGTTAGCAAATCTGACCCTTGGTTGTTTTTTCTGTAATGAAGGTTTATTTGCTTACCATTTCCCCACCCTGACGTGTGCGGTACTGACTCACACCGCTGCTCTGTGCCAATCTATCACCCTCTACCCACTATAAGTCTACAATCTGTGGGCTCTGACCTGACCTTCCGCCCAAATATTACTGATTCAGTTCAGGAAAATAACAGTTTGTGTGGGCAGGTGACACTTTTCAAGTTATTTATCTCATCGCTTCCACATTTGCCATAATGAGAAATAAAGTAATAGCGTTAATTGGAGCACATTGTGATTATTTCATTTGCGACTTTATTGCTCTGTCATCTCAGTGTGCAAATGTTTGCCTCGGAGCGAAAGTGATGAAGGTTTCTCATAACTCTGAACAGAGAAAGCGTGGGGATTACAGGTGCCATCTGGTCTCAAAACAGATAACAATAAAAAAGGGACATAAGAGACATGTTTCAATATAATTTGTTGCTTGCTTTCAGCAAAGGCGATTCCAGCGGAGCAGATCAAATCTAGAAAGGTGCAATTGATATGAGCCACATGAATTTCTTGGCTGTCATGTGTGAATTCTGCTAAAGATGACATCCAGAGTACGCCACTGTTGTGTGAGATAAAAACCATGTAAATATTGCTGAATATGTATTTATGTAAAATATTATAATATAAAAATATTGCCAACATAATTTAAGACATTTACACCTTTTTAATTGTTCTAAATAGCTTTAATTTAATTAATTTTTTTGTTACAAAAATGTATTTATTTGTTAGTTTATTTATTTTGATATTAATTTATTCATTAAAAAATTGCTTTTTTTGTTATATTATTTGTGAAATAGAAGTGGTTCACAGACACAAATGATTTTATTATAAACTTATTAAAAACTTTTTGTAATCTTATAAACAAATGATTTTTCCCACCAATCAAATGATTACTCATAATTATTATTTATACAGTGCTATGACTGCATTGCCTCCCTTTAATCTCTGTCTACTTTGAACTTGCTACTGTATTTGCAAAGCTTCTCGTTTATTGAGCCAAGAAAGTACTTGGACTCAGTAAACAATTGGAAGTAACCTATTGATTCATGTAGGAAGTAGCCCTGTAGTAATGCATATCCAGCTGGATGTTATTGCAAAATATGGGTTTTATGTAAGAGATAAAGTACATCCAGACAGTTGTTATCGCAGAATAAAGCCTGAAAGACTTATCAACATCTGTTGTATAAGCCTGAAGTGTTTTATTCTGTAAAACAACCACCTGCATGTACTTTATCCCACTTATTACATGGCTACTTGCCACAAATGTAAAAATTAGACACAAAACAATGTTCTGAGCTGTAATTGTTTATTAATTATTTCATTAAACGCAAATCAGACAGAAATGAAAATAAATGAATAGAGCATACACTATTACACGTATTATTTAGTCACAAAATTGTGCCAAACAGAAGCATGACAGACGAACCTATAAATATGGATGTGAACTTATTCATTGATGGTCAAGATGATTATAAGTACCTGGGTGGGTCTGTGTTAGTTTCAGCGGTTGTTATCTAGGAATTAACATACCTTGGAATTCCATGACTGACCAATCAGTATCAAGTATTACAGAGAACTGTATAATAATCTGTGATAATAACCAGATTTTTGTACATTATCTCTTGCAGAGACCATCTGAACATAATGTTGCCATTGATTAGTGCACTGGAAAAAATGCATTTCTTACTTAGTTTTTGTCTTGTTTCTAGTCCAAAATCCCAAAATAAATAAATAAAATCAAGAAGATCTTGTTTTCAGAAATAATAAGTGAGTTTTCCATAAAGCAAGCCAAATAATCTGCCAACAGGGTAAACAAAATACATTTATTTCAAATACGAAAACTCCTTATAAACCATATTTACCTTGTTTTACAGAATTTTTTTTTTAACACGGGCTCATTGTGGATACCCCGTCTACATTTCTGAAGAGTGTGAATTATGTAGCCAGAGGTACATATGGGTTCATTTAGTCTTTAAAATGAACGCTACTGGGCGGTGTAACGCCAGTGCCAGCTTCTGTTCCTTTTAGGGCTACCAGCTAACCGATTACCTTCGTACAGACAGCTTTTCCGGTGTTACCAAATTTCCCAGTAGCTTGCCGCGTACGCCAATGGACTTGGGACATGGAGCTGAGTTGGGTATGTATCCGTAATGAGCCAGGGTTGAAAAAATTACTTAAATGTGACATTATTTTTGAAAACGAGAATATATTTTAATTGTTGAGAAACTGAAATTTAGACTAGAGATGAGACAAATACTCTAAGCAAGAAATGTGTGTTTTTCTACATTTTCCATAAAATTGTTCTAGTTTGTCCCTCTAGGATATTATGAACCCATAAAGGACAATTCAGTTTGTCATTTTTAGGGAAGCATTAACATTACAGAATGATTGTGCCAGACATCCATTTGAACTGCTAAAATGACCTGGAAGTACTTTACCATGCCTGTTGAGGGCTATTGAGCAAATAAGGCTAATCTCCACGGCTCATGATCCAACCTCTGGCCGATGGTGTGTGTCAAATGCAGCGGAAGTCATCCCGAAAGGACAAACAAAGATTACAGAGGACAAATGGCTTATTTTGCAACACAATGCTGCAGATAATGTCTTCAATTAATGACCCAGCTTACAAAGAGCAGAGATAAATGTAACACACAATCAATGCTATGAATAACTGAGAAACTGTCATGCCAAAGAGCCTCCGTTCTTGAAGAAAGACATAATCGAAAGTGTCAGCTCAGCAAGAAGCAGCTGACTCCGTCCCGCCTTGTCTTTTGTATTGGTTCCTGAGAGAATCCTGTGACCTTGAGCAAATTGCCCAGCTTTCCCTTTGTCTCCTTCTGTTATTTGTCCTTTCTTTTATTTTTATTTTCTGGGCATATTTTATCATAGCGGTTAGCCACGAGCTAATGGATGTTCTGCAATGGAAAATATGCTGCTTTTTTATGATACGCTGATGGATCATGTCGAGGGCTTGATGAATCGTGCCATCATTACTGTAATGAAATGTTTTCCTGCGACAGCCGCTATTTTCACAGAGCAAATTGAAGCAATAGAAATGAGCAAAGCTGTAATCGACTTGGTCTGAAGCATGGGAAGAATAATCTTTTTTCTTTTTTGTTGTTGTATCTATAGCAATGTGATTGTGTTTGGATGATTGCAATTTTATGAAAACTGATTTCCGGCTCTGTAGTATAACCGGATAAACCCATATTTGAAGGTGATTGTAAAAGTCACACCTACATCAGTTAAAGTCTGTATTGTAATGCTGGTTTGCTTAACATTCTGCTACTCAGAATGTTAAAGAAATTGCTAATATGTATAATAATTCATTGAACATCAAATTTTTCATTTAATAAGGCACCGTAATCAAGGTCTTCAGGCACTGCAATAAAAGCAGACCAAGTCGTGCATTACAATAATTTTTTGACCACCATTAAAGGAAATTAATGTCAGCTCAAATTGGCTCCATCTACTTTATTAATACATATTCCTGTTCATTATGATCTTCTTTATGGCGCTTTTGCGTTTTTTAATACCTTTAATAAATCAAAGTTAACATTAAAGGCAGCACGGTGGCTCAGTGGTTAGCACTGTTACTTCACAGCAAGAAAGTCGCTGGTTCAAGTCACAACTGTGCCAGTTGGCATTTCAGTGTGGAGTTTGCATGTTCTCCCTGTGTTTGTGTGGGTTTCCTCTGGGTGCTCCGGTTTCCCCCACAGTCCAAAGACATGCGCTATAGGTGAATTGGATTAACTAAATTTGTCGTAGTGTATTGGGTGTTTCCTAGTTCTGGGCTGCGGCTGGAAGGGCATCCACTGCGTAAAACATATGCTGGAATAGTTGGTGGTTCATTCCGCTGTGGCGACCCCTCATAAATAAGGGACTAAGCCGAAGGAGAATGAATGAATGAATGAATGAATGTATATTTACTACAAAAATCACCTTTTGTCTCTCACATTCATTCCTAATCTTCCTCACCACGACTGTTTTTACATATACTTTCAATCAGTTGTTTTAGATTTGTTTGTAAACTAGTTTACACGATTGTAAAAAAAAAAAAAGAAATATGGGTATGTACTGTATGTATGTGCTGTATGCACTGATTAAATTAGGCAAAATCAGCGGATTGACTATCCCACTTTTTCTGTGGTCATTTGCCCACTTATAGAAAAGTTAAAGCTAGTATTGCTCTTTGCAGCACAATATTTGACTACATTCACTCACAGGCAAAGAGAGAGAGAGAGTGTTTGTGTGCACTTAATGACAAGGGTAATAATGTAATGTCTATTAGCTCATAGTAACATGTGTTGGCTACCTCTTCACAAATATTTTGAAGCATATTTGTGAGTTGGTATAGCCCTGGTGAAGCAGACGTCAGTGTCCTCGAGATTACACAGATGAATGAAGGCTCTGACAACTGTCACTAAATTACTATGGTTACTACCAGGGCTTGACTTTACCTTTTTTGATCACCAGGCAATGTGGCAAGTAGTTTTCCGTTATTACTAGCAACTCAACATTTTCACAAGCCACAATTTTGTTGTTGGGGAAATACATTTTACATGCATAAATTTGACTTTGGCATGCTAAAATTACTTGATTTAAATTGTGTTATGTCCACATGACTCCTCATTCATTTGACTTATTATGACCTTGCTCAATGAGCATGAGCAAATGGGTTGTGGTTTCATGCAATTTGTTTTTATTTCACATGACTTTTCAGGGCTCAACAATCAGGATTTATCAAATTTTTCTCTGGCCACACCAAACTAATTATTTCTTGGCCACATATTTTAAATATTGTGTCATAACAAACAAAATATAGCTGTATACATACACTTAATCAACAAAAAATCTGTCTAACCCGCCACAGCTGAAATTTACCTGCATTTGGCAGGTTGACGGGTTAAAGGCCCCATGAAATTAAAATGTTTTAGATGTTAGTATCAGTATTGTTAGTTTTCAGAATGTCTATAAGCTAGTGTGCACCAAAACGGTGACACAATTTGTGTTTAGAAGATATAAAACTGATATTAACATGTAACGCTTGTAGTTTGTGATTTCTGCCTAAATAGACCAACAGTTTTATTCACATCACCCCATACCTTCAGTTTCTCATTAAATCTTGACCAATCAAATGCTCTCTAGTATCTGACATGCCCTGCCCCCTTCAAGACGTTTCACATTTGATGCACTTGAGCTCAACCACTCTCAATGGCAGAGCTACACTATTACCCGCCCTCTCTTCATATTTAGGTTAAGATTACGTCAAACATTGAATAAAAATGCAGAGCCCTGGCTACTACTAATGTTTGAGGGAAGTGTATTTATTCTGTTATTACTCAGTCTTCACTGTTAATAACAGTGTAATATAGACAGGAACTACTTGAGCATTAAACCATTTTATTGCACACTTTCCTGCCAATCCGAATCGAGAATTTCAACAGACCATGAAATAAGTGATTAGTAATGTATTATTAAAATCAGAAGCTTTATTTGTTAGACCTTCAGTGAAATACAAGCAATTTTATTTTGCCCGTTAGCTTCTTTTTATTTTAATTTTTAACATTAGAAAGATATACAGACTTGGAACAGTATCAGGGAGATGAAACGATGAAAATATCTCATGGAGATAACTACTCATAACTCTAGTGAAATCTCTCTTGGCTTTACTCTGCCCTAATTGCTTACAATCTTACATAGCTGGATGTAAAGGTCCATTGTTGGACTCAATGGCCCGATGAATAACCTCTGGCGGTTTTTCTATAGCCCCTCAACACTTCCACCTTCCTCATTTCTCCACCCGTAGTCTCTTTATTGCAGCTCACATCTGTTTGACTTGTTCATCTGGCTAATTTTGGTCTTGCATTAAGTTTTCATTACAGTTCTGTGAGCAGGCACACCTTGTAAGGTACAAGTTAA
Source organism: Danio choprae (assembly GCA_903798125.1). Taxonomy (NCBI): domain Eukaryota; kingdom Metazoa; phylum Chordata; class Actinopteri; order Cypriniformes; family Danionidae; genus Danio; species Danio choprae. The sequence continues at coordinate 5,996,094 of CAIGQW010054109.1, forward strand.
TTAAGTTTATGCATTTGCTGGCACAAAACCCAAGCTTGCAGCGCGACGCTTGATTTATGCCGTCGTCAAGGACGATCTATACTATGGCTGTGTGGAGGTGTAAAGGATAAAGCAGAGATGAAAGCTTTTAAAGAGTTGTACTGCAGCCCATCTGTTTCCTCTACCAACGCCACTTCTGTTATTTGTGACGTGTTTTCAGGTGCAGCAAGTGAATTTCAGTGACAAATCTCATGCCTGTTCAGTGTCGGTGATTGAAGTGGAATCGCATAAAGCCCTGGAATGTGCAATTATTTACTGTCCTTGGATCAGTTTCACTAATGCATACAAAGCTACATTGTGTCCACACCGCAGGCTATGCAGGAAAAACACAATTTGGCATAATAAAAACCTCGATGTGACATTGCATGCTTGCTAAAATTGCATACAGCAGCATATTTTGATTTTTAAAAAAAAAATGTCTACTTGTTCGCTCTGCTCTTCCAGTGTAATAATGGTAAAATTGTGGCTTTTCCTCAGTTTTTTTTAAATGCATTAGCTGGTGAATTTTAAACCAAGGGCCATTTGGGAATTATTGCACGACGTTACACACATTGGTCTCCTTTTAGATGAAGGAATGCTGCGACATTATAAGAGCACTCAACCTATATTTTTTTCCCAAATGCACCCTTATATTACTTTGCACACTTTTTTTTTTCTTCTTCCAGCAGAGTCCACTGAGAGCAAGTGAAAGTTTGATTTCCTCCATAATTACAAAAGTGCTGTGATACTCTGGCGTTTCAGAGCCGTCTTTATTACCTCAGAGTCTCACGAGGAGACTGGCCAGGGAAGCATTCTGCAAGAATTGCTCGTATTAGCTGAAGAAGACTAAAGAAATGGCCAAAACACTGGTACAAATAGTGGATAGTTGATTTTGAATGCATGGTTATTTTGCATTATGCATGCACTAAAGAACTAACAGGGTGTCTGCGGGGTCTTAAAGTCTTAAAATGTCTTAAATTTCAAAAACGAAATTTTAGGCCTTAAAGTCTTAAATTCACTAAGATATAGTCTTAAATACATTTAAACAGGTCTTCATTTTCCTTTGTCCATGTAAAGCTACCCAATTAATACAACCAACAATCCATCTAAACAAACAAAACAAAAAAAAAGCAGATAGTCAATATAGTAACTCTATTTACCAATATGGTTTATTTATCTTTCTTGCATCCTTACAATAACATTTGTTTAAAAGTTTTCCATGTATTTCTGCATAAATGTATCTATGTTGTGCATTTAGTTTATTATAATTTTTAAAACGTGTCTTTTGTTTAAAGAGATGTTTTGCTAATAAATAAATAAATATATGTATATAACTAGAGTTTGCTTGTTTCGACACATTATTTAAAGTATGTGGCTAAAAAATAACTGAATTTTAATGAGGAAGTAAAAAAAAAATTCCACTGGCTTTTACAAAAAATCTTAGCTTTTTCCCTGTAAAAGTCAGAAATGTCATTCATAATGGTCTTAAAAAGGTCTTAAAGTCTTAAATCTGACTTTTGTGAAACCTGCAGAAACTTTGGAATTAAAGAAATACCCAAACGCTGGTACAAATATTGCATAGAAAATTCTGAATGCATGGTTATTTTGTTATGCATGCACAAGGTACATTTAAACATTGTTTAAGAATTGATTACAGAATTATGCATTCAAAATAACAGTTCCTCACATTCAACAAAGCCCCATTATTTGCTTTTTAGTTCTGTTCATGTCTTTCATGGTCCTTTAGAGAATAAAACATTATCTAAAAAAGGATACGTAAAGAATAAACCTTTTGTTTTCATTCTGCTGCAAACCCTCCAGAGCTGCGTTGTTGTTTATTGCCTAACTAGGCACCTGCCTTCTTAACTAAAATATAACCTCATAAGTGACAGATTTGGAGCAGGTTACATACAGTAGGCAGCCACACAAATAGCTCTCCTCGTGTGAAGTACACAAGAGATGTGACTCATGGTTGATTTCAACAGCGTTTGACATTACCGTTTCCATACTAAAACGATGAGTAAATTATGTGGTAAAATTATAATTTTTAATGAGATTTTGCATCAAATGTTTTTCCATCCATCTGCTCAAACAATTACATTTACTAATGTTTACTCTCATTCTCACATACGAGCTTGTGTGTGTATAAATGTATAGAACATTCTTTGACCCTCACTAAGACTGTATTAAGGTTGAATTTATTCAGATTGCTTCAGTGATGACTGATAGACAGAATATAATTCCAGTTAAATTACATTACTTTAACCTGAATATCCCTCATATATGCTATAAATGTAAAACTAACTGCAGGTTAACTTAGCTGTCAACCCTTTACACAGCTCCTTAACTCCAACTTTATTTGTAATGTAATAATGCTTTGGAACAATAATTATTTTAAAAATCGCTCTACAAGTAAACTTGAATTGAACTGAATATAGAAGGGAACTTTATTTTATTGTATATGGAGTGTACTAAAGTGAATTGTTTTTGAGTGCCAATGATCTGACTTACAATACTCAGTATTTAAAAGTAATTCCTCTTGATCCCAGTTTGTATACTGTATGTTACATATTTGTCCTCTGAACTTGAAAGTGACCAAAAATGAAAGATTGTTGTTAATTCTATGTTTTCTGGAAGCTAAACATGTAATTGCTTCTTCTTGGGAAAAAAGTAGACAGTCCTGGTGCATATTAATGGATAAAGGGAATGACCCCTTACCTTTCCTCAGATAAAATGACCTATTTTATTGAAAAACAAAATGCATATATTTCGGTCCTTCTGGAAAGTGTTTTATGACTTTGGAGAGTCTACTGTATATGGTGACTTTTTGTTGAGTAACAAAATGTTATTTGTCTATACACTTTGTTTGTTTGTTTATTTAATATAATTTGTTGGAAAACAGCAAATAAAAACACAATTTTTATTTACGGTTTTCTTTCTAAAGTGCATTGAGTTGAGTCATTTTTTTTTTTAGTTCATTTATGTATTATTATTACTGATTAATTCTTAAAAGTGAAGAGTTTAACAGAATTTAATCATTGTTTTAACCTGTATGTGTCATGGTCACAGAAGGCAGAGACGAAAGGGTAAATTAAAAGGTGTTTATTAAAACACAAGGCGAGTCTTCGCACCGTAGTCCTAGCAGGTACATAACATGAAACAGTCACTGAATGAAAGTCACTTCCCTTGAAGGCGAGCAAACAGATGACAGAGGTTAGTGTCGTCGATGGGAAAGCTCATAGATGACTTGGCAGAAGATCAGGGTGAGCACAAGGAGAGTACGACCATGCAATGATGATTCCAGGCGATGAGTGAACAGGAAGGGTGAGTATAAGTAGTGTGGTGGTGATGGCTGGAGCAGGTGAGTGTGGTTAGTGCACAGGTGTGTGTGATCAGTAATCTGGTGATTGTGTACGGTGTGTAGTGGATGGAGAGTGTGAATGGTGACTGGGGCTGATGGAACGTGCAGAGGGTGTGACAGTATGACAATGTTAAAAAATAAAAAAGGCTAAATTTATATTTATTTTTAATTCAGTAATATAATAATACTGCATAAAATGGGTTATTATTTTAAACTGTTTAAATTATCCTCTACTTTTAGATGATGACACTTAATTTTTTAACATTTTAATTTTTGCATTTTAAGACACTATAAATGTCTTTGCTGTATTTTTTCAAATCAATTTAATGCATCCTCGCTGATTTAAATTCTCTCTCTCTCTCTCTCTCTCTCTCTCTCTCTCTCTCTCTCTCT
>CAIGQW010054109.1:5999875-6014678 GCA_903798125.1 Danio choprae
TCTCTCTCTCTCTCTCTCTCTCTCTCTCTCTCTCTCTCTCTCTCTGTGTTTAAGTACATATAAATACATACCGTATAACTGTATCACATGTAGTGATACAAATAAAAATAAGAGCAAAGTTTTGAAACGGCCATTTTTCTCTCCTGGAGTTGAAGATCCGTGATGGCTACAACAAAATGTAGCACACTAGTTCTTGGACCGAAACTTCTGTACATGTACATTCTGTGTGTTTTCAGCACTCGAGATGTTGTTTTCTCCAGAACGTGTTTTGTTCCTCAGATGTGAAAGCCTGCCTGCCTCATTTCATCTCAGAGCCAGAGCGAGTGTCGTTATCTTTCACATCAGTCTTTCTCATGTCATCTACCTGTTTCATATCCATTATTAAGGGCAGATTTTATCCATGCACCACTGCTCTTTTTTCCCCCAGCATGCACCGCTACAAATGAGGCTTATCTGAGACGCCGAACAAATTAAGTCAGCAAGTCTTTGTCATTCACACGCTTCCTCCTTTGAGATGCTCTCCATCATTCTGGATCCCCCCCCACCCTCTTTTTTTTTTCTTAGTTTCTGAATTGCAAATTTGGTTTGGGATTTGAAAAACTCCTGTTATCTGTGTCTCTCTCTTCTCTGCCGTGGCTTATTCAAAGCACGAGTATTAATCTGAGAAGGCTCTATAGGAGGAGAGATAACTATCTCCTTTGGCACATGGAAAGAGAGAATTGATAAAGACGCAGATGAGGATGAAGGACGCGTGAGTTTCAGAGGAATGTGAAAGGAAGCTTGTGTATTTGTTGTGGTGGGAATTGTGCCAGTTCCACAGCAGGCCTGATTGGCACTCGCCGTGGGTAAAAACTATACTCCATCAGCAGCCTGGCACCCGGCCGTGTGCGTGGCGTGCTCCAGCGTATGTGTTTAAGAATGAATAAGGCAGGATATGAATGCTGCCCCATTGTCCTGGCACAGCTGGCATCTAATAAAGCTCACCAAGCCCTTGCGCTGCCATGCTGATGCATATTTATACAGTATCGGCAGCAATGATCTACATGATTCATATGGAGCGCGTGAATGTTTGGTTTAAGTGATGGCAAAAGGAACCAGGATGGTTCTGTACATAGCTTCTGCTTGAATTGATGAGGCAGATCTGGCGTGTGTGGGAGAGTATATTAAGGGAAACGGGGCATGTGTTTTAGTTTTGATTGCAAGTCAACATGCAGTGTTTTCATTACCAGTGCATGTACGTTATCACACAATACATCAGCGCGTGCAAATCCCTGTAGATCAGCAGTTTCTGGAATATTCACATTCACGTCTGGCACCAATCACTTAAATTTCAGTCATCTTTTACTCATTCTTTACTTCTTTCAAACCTTTGAGTTTCTTTCTTCTCTTAAACACAAAAGATATTTTGAAGAAAGATAAAAACCTGTAACTATTGACTTGAATAGAAGAAAAAATTAATACTATTGAACCTGGTTACAGGTTTTTGTGTCCATCTTGTGTTCAACAGGAAAAAGCAACTCGTAAAGATCTGGAACCACTTAAGGGAGAGTAAATCGTGATGAAGTTTTTATTTTGGGTGAACTATCTATGAAGGTATGATGGAAGGTATTTTTGGTGCAAAACTCCCAAGCAGCTGTAAAAGTGTAATTTGTAGTTGTAAAGAATAGCCACAAATGTGTATCAGTAAATTTGTACTCGCAGAACACATTTGCAAATGTGTAGGTATTTTTTGTCTCCAACAAACACAACGCAACATTTACACCTTTTCAAATCCTTCAGTGCAGGTGCACAAATCCCATTGGACGAAACACAAATAAAGAAATTCATCCGCTCAAGTTTATTGCTACCATTGTTGCAGTGAATATGGTGCAAAACACATTCACACACCTGCATCCAAAATTGTGAAGTCAGACAACACTTGCACATCTGTAGATTAGAATGTGTATCCACGCAAAGAGAGTAACATTTAAAAAAATCTTCTTTTATAACTCATAAAGCTTTGAAACCAATTGAGGGTGAGTAAATGGTAAATGCATTTTCATTGTAGGGTGAACTATCCCTAAAATAATTTACTGCTTTATTTTTTTTTTTCAGATGAATATGAAGTTTAAAATAACAGCATCTATTTGAATTATCTTCATTCTAAATGTATTTACTGTCACTTTAATTTAACATGCCCATGATTAATACAAGTTTATTTTTAAAGAAAACATGTCAAAAGGTTCATATTCTGACAGATTCCTGACACTTTTCAATTTTTTTCAAAATGTTTGTTGATCATTAAATTAAAAGATTGTGAACAATAGAAAGATACATGCATGCATGCATACATACTGTACATACATACATACATACATACTGTACATACATGGATGGATGGATGGATGGATGGATGGACGCATGCATGCATACATGCAAAGATGGATAGATACATAAATGCATGCATAGATAGATGGATACAAACATATAGATACATAGGAACATAGATTGATAGATACATGGATGGATGGTTGGATGGATATGTAGATAGATACATGGATGGATGGATGGATGGATGGATGGATGGATGGATAGATACATACATATACATACATACATACATACATGGATGCTTACATAGATACATAAATACATATATACATAGATACATACATAGATGCATACATACATACTTAGACCCACTGTTAAACACTATATGTTTTACTAGAAAATGTTATTTCAGTATTTCTATTTCAAAATCTCACATCTACTTCAATGTTATTTGCCATTTCTTTGTAACCGATTGTAAAATTTTCTTACAGCAATTTCTGAGTGCAAATTGTTTCTCTGCCATTTTTCCCATTGCAGATAAAAGAAAGTCTTACAGGTTTAGAACATCATGAGTGAGAGTAAATGATGACCGAATTATCCCTTTAAAGCAGGAAAATGGGTTTCAAGGGCCATTTTTGTCCGGATCACATGATTTTCCTCCCCCTGTTCACAAAAAAAAAGTCACAGGTTTTTGGAGCCTATTGAGCTCGTAAGTGGCGAAATAAATTGCGCCGTAAGTGTGAAATAAAAGTGGCTGGTGTCCTTAGTATATTCGTACATCTGTGAGTGTACGGTATGTGCTCATAAACGGTCAAGATTTAAACTAATGGCTTGTGTGATTTAAAGGCTGCTGTGATTAAACTGTGATTTAATTAGATACGCTGCTGATAATAGGAGTGCCAGAAACGACAGAGGGCTTAATCATTTACGTGGATGAGAAGGGAAGGAAGAAGCAAACCAAACTAGAAGATTTCGACTAGGTTTCACCATTGACATTCTTGGTAGCTGCCCGTGTAAGAGCAGGAGTGGATATTCCCTCCTGGTGGTTAAAGGGACTCTGAGCAAATCAGGACAGCAGAAGACAAGCTCTTGAAGGCAGAGCCCAGACAGGCCACTGATCTGTGCCCGGGCTCTCTGCCATCTCTTACAGGCATTTTAACCAGTCCTACCCAACACACACACTGCGTCTAGACAGACAGTATCTGATCAACATGTGACCATCAAAAGGCAGACTCTTAAGAGCAGTCAAAAGGCAAACGCAGGTCCCTTAATGCAGTAGCCAGTTTGGTCATATCCCCAGGCAGCTTTGTTTATAGGTTATAGTCATTCAAGCATATCTTCAACATATCTGAATGGAGCAAAACTGATAATATGGCTTATATTGTAACATTTATTAATGGCTTCCTATTTTTAGCAGCACACAAAGTTTATAGAATTTAACCAACGAACCAACTTTTTCCATTTAGAGATTTACAGTTAATAATAGTCCTTATAAAGAATTAATTTATAAAATACATAATCTAACGTGGTTAAATTTCACTCCGCCTGGTGCAGTTCAGAGTTTTTTGGCCTATTATGCCAGATTGAGAGTATTGATCTTATTCTGCAATGAGGAAGTGCGCTCGCTTTGCACTTCTAGAACTTTTTTTTAGAACTTCCTATTCAGTTTCCTATGGGAAAAATGACTAGGAATAATAGTCGGCAGAAAACGGGCAAACTACTTGCTCTACAAGCAAGTGTGTTCATGACTATACATACAAAGCAGAATGATATAATAAGAAAAGATCAGTTTGCAGCACAATGAGCTGTTTTTAACCTCTAAAAATGTATAGAAGTGAATGAGGCCGGAAGTCTCGAGCCAAAAAAGATTCCAATTGCTGCGCCCGCTCGTGCGTGAGGAATAAGGTCAGTAGTTCCTAGCAATATTCACATAGAATATAAACTTTTTTTTTTTTTATTTTGCTTCTGTCTTATTACACAATGTAATTACAGAGGACTTAAGCTTTAAATAGAAAAAAATATCAAAACTATTTATTAATTATTATTATTATTATTATTATTATTATTATTATTATTATTATTATTATTATTTTTGAATGAAAAGCTAATGGTCATGCGAATTATGCTAAGCTAAGCTAAAAGTGACCCGGCCAGAACGAGAAATCAACTGAATGGATTAAAAAATGGTTCTAGTCAACTGTTTAACTCTGAGATTTGTAAAATGAGCCTTTTTCAAAAAATGTTGAGTGTTCCTTTTAAATATATGTTTCAAACTAAATCTGGTGCTGTTTTAAGTGTTACTTTCGTCCTCGCTCTCCCCTATAAAAACAAAGTGATTTTCTCAAAGCCCTGACAACATTTGATTTCCAGGCTATAACAGCACATTCAGCATGCAACCTTTGATGGAGCTGCCAAATATCATGTGATTTTGGGACCGTGTGCCGCGGTTAGCTTCAAATTTCTGTTTTTAAGTGCAAAAAGTAAATTACTGTAAGTAAATTAAGCTGTAAGTAAACTCTAAGTAAACGTATAAAAAATATTGAATAAATTGAACCACTATAAATCATGATATGAGGCATGTCATTTTTATGTAAGGTTTTATAAATGAGACCCCAGGTGAGTTTGGAAGCCAGTTGAGTATAGTCGACTAATTGTCAAGGTCAAGAAACCAGTTTAAGTAGTTTTGAACTTAATGACATTGTGTGTTTTTCTGCTGGAAGTCAAGTTATCTTTATTTCTATAGTTTGTTTTACAATGTAGATTATCAAAGCTGCTGAACTGATGAAGTAAAGAGAATAAAATGCCAAAACAATATTTCAGATTGTCGTGGAACATTCCGGCTTATCAAACAGAAGAATATGGTAGAATTCTGGTGTAGTTCTAGTTTAATTAAAACTGATTAATTTCAGTTTCCACTGAAGAACAGATCCACCGAAGTCATCAGTGCTCATAAATGGATGGATGTTGTCAGCAATAAAGCTCGCAAAGGCTGTGGCATTTAAAACAGTTAGCACCAAGCGGCCCAAAGTGTGCCAACAAAATATTCTTCACACCATTACATCACTCAGCTTGAACCGTTGATGCAAGGCAGGATATATCCATTGCGTTCATGCAATCATTCAAAATTCTAACCCAACCATACGAATGCTGCAGCAGAAATCAAGATTCATCAGAGCAAGCAGCCTTTTCCTGTCCTCTGTTGCCCAGTTCTGTTGAGCTCATGTGACTTGTAGCCACAGTCTTTCGTTGTTAGCTGACAGCCGCTGCTGTAGCTCACCTGCTTTAAGATTTGATTTGTGTTGTGCTCTTCTGCGGACCTTGGTTATAATGTGTGGTTATATTATACTTACCCTTGACTTTATCAGATGGAGCAGTCTGGTTATTCTCCTCTGAGCTCTTGCATCAACAAGACATTCATGTATACAAAACTGCTGCTCAATGGATGTTTTTTCCCCAGACCATCCTCTGCAAACTGTAAAGATGGTTGTGTGTGAAAATTCCAGTAGATCAGCAGTTTCTAAAGTACTCAGACTGCTGGCACCAACAACCATGCTGCATTCAAAGTCTCTTAAATGAACCTTCTTCACTATTCTGATGCTCAGTTTGAATTTAAGGAGTTTGTCTTTATCATGTCTTCAGTATATGATGCATTGCTTATGTAAATATCTAATCAGCCACTCCGTCTATCAGGCGTTCTTTATAAAATGTTCAGTGTGTGTGTGTGTGTGTGTGTGTGTGTGTGTGTGTGTAGAAATACATTATGGACATTTTAAAATTGTTATATGCAGAACTGTTTATCCAGTAAATGGCATCTAACTATTATTTTGGAAATTAAATAACATTTTTACAATTTTGTGAATTGTTAATAAATTGTGAATTAATGGATTTTTATAAACATCTCAACTCAAAGCAATACATACATGCTATCAGTAGAATGTGTTGTTTATATCTATTAGGTCATTCTGTAACATTAATATACATACAGTATTGTACATTTCTAAACCTTTATACTGTACATCAGGGTTTCCCAACCCTATTCCTGAAGGCACACCTACAATACATATTTTAGATGTCTCTCTTATCTGACCCATTCATTTCAGGTTTTGGAGTCTTTTCTTATGTTCTGATGAGTTTATTCGGGTGTGTTTGATTAGGATGAGGTTGATAATGTGTACTGTTGGTGTGCCTTCAGGAACAGGGTTGGGAAACACTGCTGTACATGCTGAATACTGTTATTATTCATTCATTTTCCTTTGGCTTAGTCCCTGATAATGAGCGGTCAGCACAGCAGAATGAACCACCAACTATTCCGGCATATGTTTTACGCAGCGCATGCCCTTCCAGCTGCAACCCAGTACTGGGAAACACCCATACACTCACATTCACACACACACTCATACACTACAGCCAATTTAGTTCATCCAATTCACCTCTCATGTCTTTGGACTATGGGGGAAACCCACGCCAACACGAGGAGAACATGCAAACTCCACACAAATACGCCAACTGACCCAGCCGGGACTCAAACCAGCAACCTTCTTGCTGTGAGGCGACAATGCTTACCACTGAGCCACTGTGCTGCCCATACTGCTATTAGTTTTGGCTTACATCTTTGAAAAGGTAACAGTTACTTTAAAGCACAGTCCACTACATGTAATGAACACCCGGTGCATATTCCTGCGTGGTTTAACTGTAAATTCTTTGTTGTTTTTCACTTGGGTTTTGAAAATGTTCTCAAAATGCGATGATAATAATAAGATAATTTACATTTGGGTAAGTAGACAGAATAACCTGGATTCCCAGGGTGCCGTGCAGCCATCTGTGAGTGGGAAATAGATTCTGTTATCCAATTCATTTGATTATCATTTTCAACACAAAAAAATTTTTGTCAAGTAATTAATCCTGCTCCGTTTGCCACAGATATGAAGGATGCTTAAAATCACATTGCTTGAGGAGAGTGTGTGATATTACTTATCAAAGAGATCAGACTTGGTGGATTATACAAGACTATATAGATATATAAAAATTCAATAAAGCGGTTCCAAGATATGGCTTGATTCCTTTCCTTCACAGAGACTTGACTTGGGCCACCGAGCAGCACCTTAGCAACCGCATAGCAACCACATAGATTTGGTAATTTTCTCAACGGAGAGTGAACAAGAGAGAAACAGATGGGAATGTCACACTCTGTATCGAAGCACTGTTAAGAGACCACATTAGCCAAAGCTTGTTTATGAGCTATTGAATAATAGAGGATGGCGGACTTGCCGTACCGCACTAGAATGTAGCTCAACAACAACGTGAGCACATCACTTACAGACTTTTCTTTTTTTGTTACCAACGAGCATTAAAAGGAGTGGGTGGCAAACAGACCTTTGATGTCAGAGTGGAACCCACGGGCACTACCTTCCAGAGTTAACACAGAGAGAGAGAGAGAGAGAGAGAGAGAGAGAGAGAGAGAGAGAGAGAGAGTCCTAAGTAGGTCACACATCCTCAGCTGTAATGGATTCACATTTAGTACTGCTCAACAACAAGTAAAAGGCTGGGCAGTATAGCAGAAAACATCTCAGCATTTTTCAACCAGCTAACTCTCATTCATATAATTACAATTAATAGTAATTATTAACTGATTATTATAATGTATTATTATAATAATTATATTTTGTCATTTGTTTGGTCAAAATAGATTCTGTAAGGTTTCCATTTATTCATCCAGGAAATACTCTGTGTGTTTGGATGCACTTAAATCTGCAGTGAGGATGCTTTTCTGTCACATTGCACTTATACTTGCGCTACAATAAACTGACAGAATGCAGGTTAAGGTGTTTATGTGCCGGGAAAATGGGGGAGTTGGCAAAAAAAACAAAAAAAACAAAAATCGAGCTGTTCTGATTGGTTTGTGACACTTCGCAAGGCATTTACCACAAGTTTTTTAGCATAATTGATTTGAGATTCTGCTTGCAAACAAAATGACAAACACAAGGCTTCAGACTAATGTTTTTTTTTAATTTATTTATTTATTTTTTTAAATCTAAGGAGCAAAAGCAGAAAATTGTGAGGCACACATTGAATCTACCTGTAATTATACACATTTTTCTCCCATTCGTCCCAAATAACATCAAAAACCTAATATTAAAACGTTTATATTTTAGGAATGCACACTTGAAAGCAGCTTGAACTGGGAGTAGCAGGTGCTTAGTTGGGATGCAGATCTAAATGTCTTTTCATTAAAAAGAACATGGCATATGTAAAAATCGTCAAATTGAGTCATTGTTTATTACCTCATAACCATCGCTATAATTTGTAATAATGTAATTATAATTACTATGCAGTTATACAGCATTTCTCCTTTTAGCATTACTCCTTTTAATATATGTAATACATCAATGATGTATTGTAACATACTGTACTTCAACAAAACCATAAAACTATCACAAAACAATGGTTATTGTTAGTGTTACTACAGTAAAACTATGGTAAATGTTGATTTTGTAGATTTAAGTGAAGTTTATTTATAAACTAATTTGGAGAGGATCACGTGCTTATGATTGATGCGGCTGGTCCCGCATTATCCAATTCACGATTCACCAATCAGACGATTCCTAAGCCACTATAAATACCCTAAGTTTCATATCACAGCCATCTTCATTTTGAAGAATCCCCCCTTCCACCCCTACTCCTCCTTTCCTAGATGGGTGGCGTGGTGGCCCAGTGGTTAGCACTGTTGCCTCACAGCAAGAACATCACTGGTTCTAGTCCTTACCAAGCCAGCCGACGTTTCTGTGTGGAGTTTACACGTTCTCCTCATGCTCACGTGGGTTTCCACCGGGTTCCCCGGTTTCTTCCAAAAACATGCAACTTAAGTTAATTGACTAATCCAAATCGGCATCATAGACATGCTCCTAGTAAGTAGTCATCTTAAGAGCAATCACTATCTGTTCATTAGCTACTACAGCAGGGGAGTTCTCGAGATCTACCTGAGCTCAAACTCCCCTCTCGCCTTGCAAACGGGAGGGAGCCCCGGGCTCGAGGATCTATGAGCTCAGGGCTCTCTCCCGGGACAGCATGCCAAACAAGCTTTATAACCAATCATCAGCTAAGTGTGAACTCTTGTAAACACCTTCTAACTTGATTATTGTGTGTTTCTGATGTTATAAGCATCATTATTGTGAATGTTGATGCAGTGTTACTTGGCTTTAAACAAGTTTACATCACAGAAACATTTGTGATTTGAACTGGAGTACTACTCTGTACCAAATAGTACACTATACTGCCCTTCCATTAAAAACTCTATATTCAGGCACTATATTATTTAAAAATATTTTTTGACATCTAACTGCATATTATTATACATGTGCATGCATTGATTAGTTCATTGATCATGAATGTAACTATATTGTGTTGTCAATATGTCAGTGATGGTCTGTGATATTAGAAGTGGTTTGATTGCTTAGAGCACAGAGCCGGAGAAGGGAAATGGAAAAAAAAAAAGCAAGCCGGTCAGTGGAAAAGTGGACTGATTTGGAAGAGATCATTCCCTGAGTGCTCACGCTAGCAGATGTCCTGATGTTTGCTCTTTAGCGGTCATGCTAGACTCCTCAGAGAGAGGGTAGATTTATTTAGCAGTGTGCTAAATGGACTCGTGTATAGATTTTAAGAGCCTAATGCTGTCTGCCTCCTTGCGGCACAACGGCTTCATGTGTATCGTCACCAGTAACTACACTATGTGAGAGGAATGATGAGAACATTTTATGTGAACTGATATTTATTTAAAGTAACTTTTTAAAATGTATTTATATAAAACAAAAAGTATATAGCAAAGAGGGCAAATTTGCACAAGAGACACAGATGGGCATGCACATTTTTGTGGATGATTTATAGACAGTGTGCAATTTAATGAGATGTCTTTGTTCTTTTTACATATCAACCAATGCAATAAGTACAGTGCAAGTTAGTGGAGTAGCAAATATGTAGAGCCGATGACAATATCTAGACAAATATGTGACAAATATAAAAAATAATTGACATTCATGATGTCAAAGTTATGGTATACATTCTGAACAAAAGTATAGGTTTATTCATTCATTCATTTTCCTTCGGCTTAGTCCTTTATTTATTCAGGGGTCGCCACAGCGGAATGCCAACTAAATGCCAGCATATGTTTTACGCAGCAGATGCCCTTCCAACCCAATACTGGGAAGCACCTATACACACTCGCATTCACACACACTCATACACTACGGCAAATTTAGATAATTGAATTCACCTAAAGTGCATGTCTATGAACTGGGGGGAAACCAGAGCACCCGGAGGAAACACTAACTGACCCAGTCATGACTCAAACCAGCGACCTTCTTGCTGTGAGGCAACAGTCCTAACCACTGAGCAACCTTTTTAAGCCTTTTTATTTATTTATGAAACTATGTTTGTGCTGGTATTACCTGACTCACCCTAGTTGTTGTTTCAAAGTCATCTTTTAATTCCTGAAGCAAATTAAAAAGAACATATTTCATGTTTCAGGATTCGTTTAAATACTTAATTTCCATAAAATGTGCATCTGACTGGGAAACTCCAACAAATGCATATTCAGTATGGTCAGGTGCCAAAATAGCTGCGTCCATGCCTTTTCAGCACTATTCTTCGCTAATGTGTTTAGTAAGTATTGACAGTACTGTTGGCACAAGCTGCTAGTAAATCTGGCTCTTAATCTTTTTGTGCAATGGAGGTTTCAGTCTTTTAAATTTTTTTGGGGGTCATTTTGGCTGTTAATACCAACAGCATATATGTTAATATTCTACGCTCATTTCTGTATAAAAACTAGGTACAGAAAAAAAAAAGTTCAGGATATTCAGGACAAAAATGTCCCCACTGAAACTGCAATATTTCATCACAGTGCCATTTAAAGTGATAATTCACCTAAAAAAATGAAAAATTGCAAAAAGTCATACATTTCCTGCTTATATCACATATTAAAGGGATGGTTCACCCAAAAATCTAAATTGTGTCATCATTTTCTCAGCCTCCACTTCAATATTTAAAGTTGCAAAGCAGAAAAATCACATGCACATGGTCAGCAAATGTGATGTAGTGACACTGCAGAACTGTCAACTTGCTCATAGTGGGCCTCAGGCCATAAGACAATCCTTATTTTTTTTAGCCCTGCATAACAAAAATTTGTTAAATGTAATGATTGTCAAATCAGACACACACACACAAACACATATACACACATGTACACATACTCCATTGAAGCAAGTGATCCGCAGCGTTAAGGCTCTTAAAGGTCATTTCGCCATCATGCATATTCATTTGTTTCTCACTCTTTTGCTATTTATATCTAGTTTCCCCCTTCTGCGCTATAATTCACTGTGATTTTCCCCTGTGGATGAGTTTGCGTATGTGTGTAAAGGAGACAGGCTTACCAGATAAACATGGTCAACAGCCTTTTATGTCTGCCTCTGTCTTTAATAAGCTACTAATTAATGATGGATGTGGATGTACCCTTAGAAATGTGTGAGTGAGTGTGTGTGTGATGTTGCAGCAGCATGTCTCATTGTATACTTTGTGATTTGTAGAATACTTGTGTGTTTCTCCTGGTCTTCATTAAGGGTTCGGTGGCTCGGGTCTGATCTCATGTATAATGTATAGTGCTGTAGTGTTCGTCTCTGCAGAGCTGGAGTGTGGGTCTGGCCCTTTGATGTATCCCAGTGATTAGGCCTTCTTGTCAAACACCCTTCACGTACACACACTCTCACTGAGGGCTTCAAGTCTGAGCTAGACCCTCATTAAAAACTACAGTGGGAGATTTGAGGGCAGGTTGCTGTAACGTGTGATGAATGTGTGCGCTAATAGTATGTTTATGACTCTATAAGGCCACAGAAACGGAGGTCTAGGGAATAGAAAAAAAGCAAAATGAGACACTGAAGGGAATTGAAGGCGCTGCTTTCCACATGGTATTTATTAAAAAAATAAAATGAAATTACTGTTCCATATTGTGTGTCAAGGAAAAAAGAAAAAGTGTCCATATTAAACACCTCCCACAAAAGCAAATATGTCTACCCATCCCGTCATCCATATGTTTGTCATCCATCTGCCCATCAATCCATCCATCCATATGTTTGTCATCCAACTGCCCATCCATGCATCACTCCATCCATCCATCCATCTGATTGTTATCTGTTTTTTAATCTGTCTGCCTTTCTTTCCCTCCCACCCTCTATCCATCCATCTGTTTGTCATCCAACTGCCCATCCATGCATCACTCCATCCACCCATCTGTTTGTCATCTGTCTGCCTTTCTTTCCCTCCCACCTCTATCTATTCATCATGTTCATCCATTCATCCATCCATCCGTTTGTCTTCCAACTGCACTTCCATCCATCTGTTTGTCATCCAACTATCCACACATCCACACATCCATCCATCCATCCATCCATCCGTCCGTTTGTCTTCCAACTGTCCATCCATCCATCCATTTGTTTGTCATCCAACTGCCCATTTATGCATCACTCCATCCATCTGTTTGTCAACCTTTTTTTATCTGTCTGCCTTTCTTTCCCTTCCACCCTCTATCCAGTCATCCATCCATCCGTTTGTCTTCCAACTGTCCATCCATCCATCCATCTGCTTGTCTTCCAACTGTCCGTCCATCCATCCATCCATCCATTTGTCTTCCAACTGCCTATCTATCCATCTATTTGTCTTCCAACTATCCATCCATCACTCCATCAATCCATCTGTTTGTCATCTGTTTTTTTTGTCTGTCTTTCTTTCATCCTTCTATCCATCCATCCTTTCATCCTTCCATCCATCATTTCATCCTTCTATCCATCTATCTTTTTATCCATGCTTTTATCCATCATCCTTCGATCCATCCATCCTTTCATCGCTCCATCTATCGTTTCATCCTTCTATCCATCCATCTTTTTATCCATCATTCAACCTTTCATCCTTCTGTCCTTCTATCCATCCATCCTTTTATCCTTCCATCCATCTTTCTATCCATCCATCCTTTCATCCCTCAATGTTGAAATTGCCCTCACAAGCACATTAAATTCTCTTGAGAATTGTAAAATCTTGTTGTCAAAATTAAAAGTTTATTAATATGGTTATCTTACATAACTAAATTATTAAAAATGTGTTTTATTTAATGTGTTATTATTACCATTACTTTTCAAGGAGCGAGAAATCCACATCCCTTGACTTGAAAGCCTTTTTTCTCCCTCTTAAACCTGTTAAACATGCAACAGTTTCTTCCCAAAGATTGTTAAACAGCGCATACAGCTGTAAACACACGCACAAGAAGGTCAAGAGTGTATCTACCCTTAATTATCTGAGGGTGAATTGCTTCGCCCTGCAGTACCTGTGGTGTTTGGCTTTCACCGCACACCCTCTTCCATTTACTGACACGCATGCACAAACACACCAGTTTGCTGCCATGCGAAAGGTGAGGATACACTGGTGTAAATGTATTCATATGGATGTTATCACCATGACTATAAGCATTTGTAAACACATGACACGGCTAGACACAGCTAGATGTTTTTAGCTTCAACATGAAGTGACAAGCTATGTCATCATCTGCTCACAAGTGTGTGCATTTATTTGTGTGTACTGGTTTTGGTGGTTTACAAGGACAAACATTTGTATGACATGGGTATGACCTAGTTGTATTCTATTAAGGTAGTTTACAAGGATGCGTCACCCATGTTATCACCCTTTTGCCACTGATTAAACTTTGCTAACACAAGACGTGCATGCCTCAAGTGTGTCACACATCATTACCTACTTTTAAAGTAGTATGACAGTGTAGCTTTTCCAGTAAATAGCTCTGTTTTTCATCAAACAGCACCTGTGTATTGCTTTAAGAATCAAAAAATATCAAAACTATAATAGCTAAAACATTATTGCATTTTTATGTCACTTATTACACTTTAAAGTTAGATTAGGTCAATCGGTGCTTTTGAAAACACTATTGGTTGGGTCTAGGGAAGGAGGAGGGTGGGTCAGTCAGTCAGTCATTCAGTCAACAGCGGCCTCTGGTAGATTTACTCAAGAACAGCAGGCATGAATGGCACTTGTGACAGAAATTTGAGATCTCACAGCGTAAACAGCGGCCTCTGGTGGATTTGCGAAAACAAAAACTGCAAAAAAACGTGGCTCCTGGGACATATTTGGCGCTCTCTAGAAATTGTGTATATAGCGGTACGTTTTCAGAATGAGCCTGGGTTGCATATTTGGCTCCCTGATTGCTATTGCATAAGTCTCTAGCTTAAGCACATTTTTACTGAGACATATTGACACTATTTCGATGTGTTTATTAACATTTTTTTCTGTATTTAAGTAGTGCAATGATTTCATTTTTAGAAGAACCAAACACATTATTTACGCTCTTACAGGCCGTTTCTATACAGTTGAAGTCAAAATTAGTTATTTATTTTTCAAATATTTCTCAAATTATGTTTAATAGAGCAACAAAACTTTCACAGTATTT
>CAIGQW010054109.1:6022755-6033340 GCA_903798125.1 Danio choprae
TTGATTATACTCTCCTTGTTAACGTTTGGTTGATTGGCTCCTGTACTAGAAGGCGGGGCTTCGTTCACCATATTGACCGTTACACTTTTCCCCATTCAAAACTATACGAGTGACATGTCTTGTGTATTCTTTAGTCTGTGATTTTGTCACCTAGTTTACATTTGGTTGATAGGCTCCTGTACTAGAAGGTGGGGCTTCATTTGCACCTAATTCGCTTTTTTATTTTTTATTTTTTGCAAACTTTAAAAAGATTTGCTTAACATTATAATGGAAACCCAATTATTTATGACAAAGCCACCATTTTCTTGCCCAAATCAAGCTATGAAATTGTCTTTTTCAGGCTGATTCAGCTAATGTGATGGTGTTGGTTGTGTTGTACAGACCAGCTGATGCCCAATTGGTTTGGGTAATTGATAGGCCGGAACTTTCTTCCCCAGAGCTGCCACATTCAGTGTTGCATTTTTTTCACGTAAAACTTTTTTTTTTTCTCACTGCCTTATAATGTCTCTGATCATATTCAGCAGCTGCCCTTGGGGCCTTTTGTCTCCCCTTCACTGAAAGGAATTGTAAAGTGAATTCTAGAAGAGATATGAGTTGAATCAAGCTATTTATATAGCGCAGAATGTTTTATTATTCTCAAAAATGGTTGTCAGGGATCGCAAGAATTAAGTCTTTAAATGCTCATAATAGTTCTGCAACAAATGCTGACTCCCTGCAAGCTATAGCCATGTTTGTGCTGAACTCCAGGAAGAGGATTACGGTGTTAAGTGATATAAATTTCTAAAATGTTAGCACAGTTGATTAAATTCATCATTGTCGTTCCTCTCCAAATAAAGCCCTGACGCTTCCTCTACAACATTCTCTGGGCTATTTGTCATAATAAATAAAGGTTTCTGGCAGTTTAATTAATCTTTAATTAATCCGACCTCTGCTAAAAGGGAATCTTGGCACTAGTGTCCAGAGAACGCAGTAAGAGTCAGCAAAAGCTAGAGGACGAAGTGTGGCTGCTGTCAAATTCTGTATTTCTCTTTTTTCTTTTGCATCCTGAATGAAAATGAAACTGCTTTTTGTAGATCTATTTCAGTTGCAGAACTGCAGCAGCTACAATATAACTTTAATGCTTACGAAAGTGTAATGTATTCATTAAAATTATATTATAATGTAATGTAAATACATGCAATTTTGATTGTTCATTCATTTGGCAATAAATAAATGCATAATCAAAAATACATTCACTCAACAGGTGTGTTTAGTTTTTATATATGGCCTATATTTGGATTTTTCCACATTGGAATTGATAAGTAGAATTGAAATCAGGATTCTGATTGATAAAATTTAAACAATTAAAAAATGTAAATGTGTATATGCTTTGCTGTTATTATTCCATACATTTAAAGTACTGTGTGCTAAGGAATGAGTCAAAAGTATTCCTTAAAAACAAAAAGATATAGTATGTACTGTAGTATAGTGCTCCGGTTTCCCCCACAGTCCAAAGACATATAGTATAAGTGAATTGGGTAAACTAAATTGGCCTTGTGCAGCATGGTGGCTCAGTGGTTAGCACTGTCGCCTCACAGCAAGAAGGTTGCTGGTTCGAGTCCCGGCTGGACCAGTTGGCGTTTCTGTGTGGAGTTTGCATGTTCTCCTTGTGTTGGTGTGGATTTCCTCTGGACTGTGGGGGAAACTAGAGCACCCAAAGACATGCGCTATAAGTGAATTGGGTAAAAAAAATCGGCCGTAGTGTATGAGTGTGTGTGGGTGTTTCCCAGTACTGGGTTGCTGCTGGAAGGGCATCTGCTGCGTAAAAAACAAATGCCGGAATAGTTGGTGGTTCCTTCCGCTGTGGTGACCCCTGATAAATAAGGGACTAAGCCAAAGGAAAAAGAACAAATGAAATTGGCCTTAGTGTATGAGTGTGTGTGTGAATGAGAGTGTTTGTGGGTGTTTCCCAGTACTGAGTTGCGGGTGGAAGGGCATCTGCTGTGTGTAGTATATGCCAGAATAATTGGCGGTTCATTTTGCTGTGGCGACCCCTGATAAATAAGGGATTAAGTCGAAGGCAAATGACTGAATGAGTAATAGTATAGAATAGTATAG
The DNA here is from genome assembly GCA_903798125.1 of Danio choprae. NCBI lineage: Eukaryota > Metazoa > Chordata > Actinopteri > Cypriniformes > Danionidae > Danio > Danio choprae. Next base: position 6,024,853 of record CAIGQW010054109.1, read on the forward strand.
TATAGTAGTACAGTATAGTATTATTATTCATTCATTCATTTTCATTTCGGCTTAGTCCCTTTATTAATCTGGGGTCGCCACAGCGGAATGAACCGCCAACTTATCCAGCATATGTTTTAAGCAGCAGATGACCCAGCCCAGGCTATAAATAAATATAAATGCTTCCAGCTGCAACCCATCTCTGGGAAACATCCATACACACCCATTCACACTCATACACTACGGACAATTTAGTCTACCCAATTCACCTGTACCGTTTGTCTTTGGACTTGTGGGGGAAACCGGAGCACCCGGAGGAAACCCACGCCAACACAGGGAGAACATGCAAACTCCACACAGAAACGCCAACTGACCCAGCCGAGGCTTGAACCAGCGACTTCTTGCTGTGAGGCGAACGTGCTACCCACTGCGCCACTGTGAGGCCTATAGTATTATTAGTGAAGTAGTAATAGTAACCTTCACATATTTTCAATTTCGACCAAATCACCAACTTTTATTATTCAATCCTTTAAGCTGTATTTAACTTTCGTGTTCTCTTATTTAGCTTACATATTGTTTTGGGTGAGTATTCTAGTTGAGCTCAATTATTCTCAAAAGATGCTAATTTTGTTAGAACCTCTTCCACATGTGTTTGTGTAAATGGTCATAGTCAATGAAGCTTTACTAATAGGGAGTAAAGCTCAACCTTTAGAAGATTGAGCTGTTTTGTCCCTCGTGCTGCTCTCTCTCCCTCCCAAGTGTCTCTATTGCGAAACAATATCATCCTTCACTGTGATGTCCTCAGCTGAAGCGGTGAAAAACAAACAGAACTTCATAATCCAGAAACTTTTTTTTCAGCCGCGTAGCTAAGATTTATAAGTACTGAATTATTTTGTCTGATGTAAAGCTTTACTCGTGGGGATTTTTTATTTATTTATTTTTTTTTGCTGTAAGTTGATTCAAGTATAGTGTATAAAAGGTATAATTGTAGCTCTGTTGCAAAAGCTAGTGAAAGCCTACCTAGACGATCCCTATGTTAGGATTTTCAGGATATTACTTTTCATGTAATGTGTAGAATGCAGCATAGGCTCATTGTGGATATGTACCCCTTTCTACATTCATGGAGAGCACAAATTATGTAGCCAGAGGTATGTCTGGCTGAATTTCCTCTTTAAAATTAACGATATGGGGTGGTATGACGCTGCCGACGGCTTCTGTTCCTTTTCGCGATACCAGTTGAACGCTTACCTCCATACAGATGGCTTTGAGTCTAGCTAAGAATGGTTCCAGATACAAGGTAAAACAAAAGCAAAAATAAATAAATAAACAACATGCTGAAAACGTGGTGAAATCACGCCGCCGCAAAAACACTATGGGTTGGATTTAGGGAAGGGGGTGGGTAGGTTAGTCGGTCAGTCTGAGTCAGTCAGTCAACAGCAAGCTGGCCTATTCCGCTGGAGTGTATATTGCACACTCTGGTCGATTTATGCAAGAAGAGGACGTGAGAGAAATTTCAGATCATCAAAAAGCATACACAGTGGCCTCTTGTGGATTTGCAAAAACAAAATCTGCGAACAGATGTACCTTAGGTTGCCTATTATTAATATATTAACTGTTTATTACCACTTATAAAGTATGATCTTATTTTACATCCCTAATACTACCCAATACCTAAACCCAACTACTACTTTACCAACTATTAGTAAGCAGCTAATAAGCTTTTAGAAGTCTTTATTAATGGTTTGTTAGTGGTTTGTTAAAAGTTTGTTAACAGCATGAATTGCAACAGGCTCATTGGGAAAATGTGGCCTAGTGTACATTTTTGAGAAACAAGAAATATGTGCTTGCTCATTTATAAATGAGGTGGACACACAAAACAGGGGTGTAAAGGTGCATGCGCCACTTACCGTGAAAATTTGTGATCTTTAAAAAACAAACTTGATGGAAGGATGCGCAGCTGTAAGTAAGCAAAGTAACCGTTCTTGGTCCTGGAGGGCCAGTGTCTCTGCAGAGTTTAGGTCCAACTTACCTCAACACATCTCCCTGGAAGTTTCTAGTAAGACCTTCATAGATTGTTCAGGTGTGTTTGATTAGGGTTTGGAGCTAACTCTGCAGGAGACCGGCCCACCAGGATCAGGTTTGGTGACCCCTGCTTTAAGTAAACTAAGTAAGTTAAATATTTAACTTAAATATTGACTTAATTGAACCACTTTAAATCATCATATGAGCCATAATCATTTATAAATATTTTAAAATGTATGTAGGTGGCATAGTGGGTCAGAGGTTAGCACTGTCGCCTCACAGCAAGAAGGTCACTGGGTCGAGTCCCAGCTGGGCCAATTGGTATTTCTGTGTGGAGTTTGCATGTTCTCCCCATGCTTGCGTTGGTTTCCTCCAACAGTCCAAAGACATGCGCTACAGGTGACTTGGATGAACTAAGTTGGCTGTGGTGTGTGTGAATGTGAGAGTGTATCGGTGTTTCCAGTGCTACGTTGCAGCTGGAAGGGCATTCGCTGTGTAAAACATATGCCAGAATAGCTGGTGATTCATTCCGCTGTGGCAACCCCTGATAAATAAGGGATTAATTCGAATGAATGAATGAATAAATTAAAATGTATTCTGTCGCATGAAGTTTTATAAATGAAACCCAAGGCTTTGATTAGACTGATCAGACCAGATAAGATGTTAGACTGATTAGACTTTGATTTCACCAAGGATGGGTTTAAGAGAGACTGGATCCTCAAACTAACCATTTCAGACACTTAGATAAGAGGTGATACTGCCATGTTTATTATGAGAAAATTAAGGTGTTTTTGATCTTCTATGGATGTGAACCTTGTAGGAACCTTTAAATTGGCAAACTATGGATACTTTAAGACTAAATGTCTTGGTTTGAAGACTTTGTTTACAATAAAATCTAGGCCAACAATGCATATTTTATAAGAAGTGAGTTGTGTACTGTATTGCAACATGCTGGATGTACTGAGAGAAAAAAACTGTAATAATTCTGTAATTAGATTAGCAATTACACTGTTCACAATCCCTTACACCTTAACCCAACAGTTATCCTACCCATAACACCAAACCTGTCCCTAACCCTACCCAGATCCCACCTCATGAGCACCAGAAGTGTTCTGCAATACATTATAAACACAGTAAGTACATTGTAATTATTGTTTAATGCAAGTACATAGTAGTTAAGACCACCTAATATAAAGTGGGACTCCAAAAAATAAATAAAATAAAAGCATATTGATAAAAATGGTTATTAAACTATAAATGCCTTATGATTTAATTCACCATTTGTGCTTTAGTGTTACATTGTTATCTTGGCAACATTCGAATGATCAAACTTGGCTGAAATTAATTGTATGTTGCATTAGTTGATAAATGAGTGTTGGCACAGAGCTGTATTTTTAAAAGACTGAACCTGAAATCCAGTCATGTCGCGATAAGATTGTTTGTAATTTTCCCAATCACTGATAGCATCTATAAATATAGTATAATTATAGATTAATATGAGATTAGTGAGCTTAATCAGATTAGTAGCATGAAAAGTCAATTAAACGAGGAATAATCGCGCATCTCTTATTGCAGCTGCAGTCTAGTTGGCTAAGACACAGGAGCATGAGCCACATGCTGTTAAAATTCAGCGCATGATGTGAGATATTTACTCAGCAAACTCTTCCGCCCAAATGCCTCTCAGACTTGACAGCTGTGCCGAACGCACACCTTTTGAGGAGGCCGCTTATGTAACGTGTCAAAACTATAAACTCTTCCTTCACAATCTCACATCAACCCCTTCACCATCTAGGCTGTGTCGGAGCTGATGGATATCCAGATCGCCTACATCTCCATTGGTTGTGTAGTGTAATGAAGACCCTTTTTTATATCACAGTTGGAGGCCGAAATGGAATTTTCTTGTTTGTCAGAATAAAAGACAAACAAGCTTAGCTGTAACACATGGCGTGGTGCGTTTGAACTATTAGCATATAACGGATTTGGAGCAACGTTCAGCTCTTTGCTGCTAAAAGCAACAGCAAAACCTGAAACGTTTGCTCTTTTACACTTAAACTAACCCACACTTGAGATAACAATATGCAGTAAAGTAACTTTGCTGTAGCTCATGCAGAAGAAGCAATTTGCTAGCGATGGCGAATGGGTTAGATTTTATGGGCGTATTACAGAAAGTTTTACAGAAGCTTGGTATGGGACTCTTTCCTCACTTACAAAATCTTATTTTATCTCTAGTCAGGAAATTTTCAATTGTGTCATCAAGTTCGATAATCCACTCACTCACATAAGCCACCAACACTGTGCGAGTTCCTAATGGGTAAAGTCTAGATAGGATACAGCTGCGGATACGCACATCAATATAGCATATTTTTTGTGACCCTGTATAACAATAATTAATTTTTTTACAGTACTGTGATGGTTGGGTTTAGGGTTGGGTAGGGGTAGACGTTAATAAAATACAATTTATTGGGAAATTTAATAAATAACACAAATAATACTCTACAACTACTGTTTTTACATTACTGTGACGGTTAGGTTTAGGGTTGAGGTAGGGGTAGACGTTAATAAAATACAATTTTACAAATAATATCACTAACTAACACATTACACATATCACACATTACACATCACATTTAACTTCCGGCTGCAACTGTATCTCATCTAGCAACAACCCTGCTAAAGAGTTAGCCTAAACAAAATAGATAAACAAAACTGATAATGCTTTGGGATGTTTTGTTAGTCCCTGTAATGCTGGTTGCAATTCCTGTGCTATCTGTAATATGTTGTGTGGCAGTCTATAATTAAAGTGTTTTGTCATATGTAACGCATCTTTAGGTCCCTCCAAGGGTATTTCTACCGTTAAACATCTGCATTCTTCATTTTCAATCATGAATAAATGCAATGCCATTTTTGACCAGTGCAATTCTAAATGTTTTCCATGTTTCCAAAATGTTTTTTGTCAGTTTGCCCTAAACTTAAATAAATAAAAAAAATCCTAAAAACTTCTTTTTTTTTTTTTTGTCAACTTAGGATGTTTCTATAATACCACCTTCTTATCTGAAGTTAAGATGAGATAATGCACTTGGCAAACTGAAATTCTAACTGAAATTACCATGGTTAGCAAACAGATCTGATTTGATTTTAAAGGTCCTGTGAAGTGCTTTGAAATGTGTATTTTTATTCAATGTTTGATGTAACCACAACTAAAAAATGAAGAGAGTGTGGGACATTAGAATAGCTCCTCCCCTTTTAAAAGAAACAGCCAATGGCGTTTCGTTCTTATCACAGCTCTGCCAGTGAGAGTGATTGAGATCAAGCACATCAAATGAAAAGCAAATGAGAAGCGTCTTGAAGTGGGCGGGGCATGTCAGATACTAGAGAGCATTTGATTGGTCAAGATTTGATGAGAAACTTAAGTATGAGGTGATGTTAAAAAAAAAAAAAACGTTGATCCATTTAGGCAGTAGTGAAAAATGCAAGCTTTGGATGTTTTATATTTTCTAAAGGCAAATTTTCTCTTTTTTGGAGTACATTAGCTACCCTTAAAACTAACCGACAGAAACTAACATTTAATTTTTTTTTATTTTAATTTCAGGGGACCTTTAAAGTTAGGATGTTTCTGTAATGTCCCCCCAGACTCCTGAAACATAACCCAAACAAACTTTGTTTTTTCCCAGTTTTGTTTGCATGTTGACATGTTTCAGTTTTGTAAATCACAACTTTTAGTCTCTTTGCATAAAACATCTATTAGATGGACAGATGTCAAATGAATGTTGCAAAAAAGACTTTTTAATATTGGTTAAACCCTCTCTGACCATTTAAAACAGCACATTTAATGTTATTTATTTCTTTTAATATAATATTGTTATCACAGTACATTCATTGTAATGTATTATCAAATTGCATGTGTTCTTAACCATTGCTAGTTTTGTCCAAGTGGATGTTAGGCAGCTTCTTGAAAAAAAGAAAAGAAAAAAAAAATCTTGGCCTGCCGGTTTCATTCAAAGGTTCAGTGATTGAAGCCCAGCTCCTTTCACTTTGATTGTTGTATGTCTTTGATGCTTGCTGCAAAAGCTTTCATGTCCTTGACAACGTTCAATGATTCTTCCATAACAGTTGTCCAATTTTTGTCCCATTTCTGTCTGTATACTGTCTCCAGGGTAGAAGGGTAATCCTTGACTGATGCACATAGTTGCAAATATTACAAATGTTTCTTTGTAAACATGACTGAAAATGACTGGTTCTTGAATTCTAATATTTAGACACATCACACATTATACAGGGCCTCACGGTGGTGCAGTGGGTAGCACAATTGCCTCACAGCAAGAAGGTCGCTGGTTCGAGCCTCGGCTGGGTCAGTTGACATTTCTGTGTGGAGTTTGCATGTTCTCGCCGTGTTCGCTTGGGTTTCCTCAGGGTGCTTCGGTTTCCCCCACAAGTCCAAAGACATGCGCTATAGGTGAATTGGGTAAACTAAATTGTCCATAGTGTATGTGTGTGAATGAGTGTGTATGGATGTTTCCCAGTGATGGGTTGCAGCTGGAAGGGCATCCGCTGCGTAAAACATATGCTGGATAAGTTGGCGGTTCATTCTGCTGTGGCAACCCCAGAATAATAAAGGCACTAAGCCGAAAAGAAAATGAATGAATGAATGAATGAACACATTATACAACTTTTTCTTTTGACTGCAAACACACTTTTTTTAACCTCCAAAACCTGGCATTGACAATGTGCATATCTAATAATTTCCTGCTTTAGTTCAAATTTTAGATTTAGCGGTGATACAGTTATTGGCATTATCATTATTATACAGTGCTGAGCATAAATGTGTACCCCATTTTGAAAATGAATATTTTTATTTATTTCTCAGTGAATATAGCCAATATATTTGAGTGCATTTGAACAAAACAGATTTATTATACAGATATATTTGTTAAGGGCCTCACAGTGGCGCAGTGGGTAGCACGTTCGCCTCACAGCAAGAAGTCGCTGGTTCGAGCCTCGGCTGGGTCAGTTGGCGTTTCTGTGTGGAGTTTGCATGTTCTCCCTGTGTTGGCGTGGGTTTCCTCCGGGTGCTCCGGTTTCCCCCACAAGTCCAAAGACATGCGTTACAGGTGAATTGGGTAGACTAAATTGTCCATAGTGTATGAGTGTGAATGGGTGTGTATGGATGTTTCCCAGAGATGGGTTGCAGCTGGAAGGGCATCCGCTGCGTAAAACATATGCTGGATAAGTTGGCGGTTCATTCCGCTGTGGCGACCCCAGATTAATAAAGGGACTAAGCCGAAAAGAAAATGAATGAATGAATATATTTGTTAAAATAATATTTTAGTCACCTAACATCTTTAGAAATACACAGATCATACATTTAAATTCATAAGAAATATTGCAAAAAATAATACAAACTACAAAATGTCATATATTTGTTGTTTTTCTTGACTTTTCCACTTTTTAATATTTATTATTTTATAATTTTTTTTTTCGGGGTTTTTACCTTTAATGAATAGGACAGTAGAGAGTATTGACAGGAAAGCGTGGGGAACAGAGAGAGGGGAAGGATCGGCATAGGACCTCAAGGCAGGAATCTAACTCAGGTCGCCGTGAGCACCGGAGTGCATGTGTTGACACAACTAACCACTACACCACCACGACTAATATTTATTTTTATTCAATATTTTACCCTAACAAATAAATTTGGGCTACTAATTTCTGGACTGTGATCGTAAGTTATTTTGTTAGATTAGCTCCAGATTTGGCTTCAGCACTGATTAATTGGTGTATATGCACAAATATAATATTGTAAAGCATCCTATAGAAAATATTCATTTAAAAGAGAGATTTGTGAGGGATGTACTCATACAGTATATGCTAAACACTGTACATAATATCATAATTATTACTTATTTGCTTTTTCAAATATTTCCCAAGTGATGTTTATGTAGAGAAGATTTGTTTTATTTGAAAGTGGTCATTGGATAACAATGGTTTGCTCTGTGTATATATATATATTTAATAAGGGGGCTAATAATATTAACCTTAAAAATTGTTTAAAAAATGTTTTTATTTCAGCCAAACTAAAAGAAATAAGACTTTCTCCAGAAGAAAAAAAAATATGATAGGAAATACTGTGAAAATTGCTGACTGTGAAACATCACTTATATAAAAACATTAAAAAAATACAAATGTCACAGGAGAGCTAATAATTTAGCCTTTAACTGTACATGCTCATAGATGGATCATAATGACGAAGTTAAAAATACTCTTGATTATGTAAGATTTGACAGGATAATGTAAGAATTTTAAACTGCTGGCCGGCGAAGATTTCAGATTTGACACTGTCGTCTTCAAGTTTCCAGGGCTGCTGTAATTTATTTTGTCAGTTACAGTGAAGTCCTCAGGTGTGCAGTTTTTGACTAACTATATAATTTATCACCAACGTGTAGTTGAATGCTGACTGTCAGGGAATTTTACATAACACACACACGCACACTCA
>CAIGQW010054109.1:6040840-6050398 GCA_903798125.1 Danio choprae
TGTTTGAACTTTCAGCAGTGAAACTTAAACCACACTAAACTGAACTGAACTAAACTGAACTTCTACTCTGAAATCTGGACTTTACTAGAACAAGTTAAGCTGCTTTGACACAATCTACATTGTAAAAAGCGCTATATAAATAAACTTGTATTTAATTGAATGTGTTATTCTTGTGTTATTCTAGGTAAATGCATTATTCTTGATATTAAATGAAGTCCAAGGTTTTTATAGATATATTCACTGATTAAATTAAGAAATATCCCCAACTTTCAGACATGTAAATCAGGTTGCTGTCAGTCTTCAGCAACTCTGTTAAAACTCTATTTACATTTTACTTTGTGTAAATTTATTGCAGTATAGTTATGTATAGTACTTGAAAAAAATGTGTAAACCTGTTGCTGTTAAAGTGATTAGTTGACTTTACTTTTAATAAATGAGTGAACTGCTGCCCTGAAACTAAGTAAATTAACTAAATCAGGGCTCCACCATATTGGAAAATGAGGGCTCCATCATATCGAACATTGTGATTATTTTTGTTTTGTTGTAAAATAATTAATTGTGGGTGACTCAGTGGGTAGCGTTGTCGCCTCACAGCAAGAAGGTCGCTGGTTCGAGCCTCGGCTGGGTCAGTTGGCATTCTGTGTGGAGTTTGCATGTTCTCCCCGTGTTCGCATGGGTTTCCTCCGGGTGATCCGGTTTCCCCTACAAGTCCAAAGACATGCGCTATAGGTGAATTGGGTAAGCTAAATTGTCCATAGTGTATGTGTGTGAATGAGAGTGTATGCGTGTTTCCCAGTGATGGCTTGCAGCTAAAAGGACATCTGCTGCGTAAAACATATGCTGGATAAGTTGGCGGTTAATTCCGCTGTGGCGACCCCTGATTAATAAAGGGACTAAGCCACAAAGAAAATAAATGAATGAATAATTAATTATATAAATATTTGAATAAAATTGATCTCTATTAAAGTTACAGATGGTATAATTTCTTATCCCTGAATGCTTTTAAAATCCTTGTACAGTCACAGGCCTCAAAAACAAATGCAAATGATGAACTATAATCCAGACTCAACGTTGCATATCCAGTGATGTGACTATTGTGAATGATCATATTGCGATATCAATGCTTAATATAAAAATTAAGATAAGTCAACTTAACAATTCCAAGTAACAATGGATTTACTTAAGTAGAGTCAACTTATTGCTTTTAAGGCAAAGAATTTACTTTAAGTAAATAATCGCTTTTTACAGTGTGTAATTCATGTACAGGAAACAGCTGAATTAAAATAACAACAATAAAAATGGTCAATGGCATATTTGGAGCAAAAACCAGCCAAAACTTCTGGCTGGTGGATCGGTGCGTATCTGCCTAAAAGAGCTCATTTGAGTCCTACACTTGTCAGTGACTTCTAATATCTACATGTGTAGCAGGCCTCTTGAGCAGTGCTGTTGAGAATCAATGGGGAATCTGAGCACAGCTGAGAAAACGAGCCCTTATTTGAGCTGTCGGTGGCAAACGAGCCAAATCAGGCGAAAGAGCCATCTGCTCCTCAGCTCTACAGTATATATACAAGCTTAACCAGTCACATCAATGCACCGTCTGAGGGGGCACGAAGGATGTAAGATGGCCTTTGGTTACCATGATACATTTTTACAAAGTCTCTGTCACATTTATGCACCATAGCAAGCTTCAAAGCGTTAATATAGAATCTTTTTGAAGGGACTGTTAAAGCAACCAGTAGTTTTATTATTTTATTTTATGTAATTCTTTTTTTATAGTTTAAACTAGAATCAACACGATGATTTATTTAATTTAATTAAATTCATTTTTTATAGTTTAAACTAAAACCAACACAATGATTTATTTATTCATTCATTCATTTTCTTTTCGGCTTAGTCTCTTTATTAATCTGGGGTTCACAGCGGAATGAACCGGCAACTTATCCAGCAAATGTTTTACACAGCGGATGCCCTTCCAGCTGCAACCATCACTGGGAAACACCCATACACTCGTTCACACACATACACTATAGACAATTTTAGCTTACTCAATTCACCTGTACCGCATGTCTTTGGACTTGTGGGGGAAACCGGAGCACCCAGAGGAAGCCCACGCCCACATGGGGAGAACATGCAAACTCCACACAGAAATGCCAACTGACCCAGCCAAGGCTCGAACCAGTGACCTTCTTGCTGTGAGGCAATCATGCTACCCACTGCGCCACCGTGAGGCCCATGATTTATTTAATTAAATTAAATTTAAATTTATTTTATTTTATTTATATAATTTAAACTAGAATCAACACAATGATTTATTTTATTTTATGTTGTTGTTGCTTTACTGTATTTTTATATGGGTCAGACATCTTGAAGTTCCTTTTCTTATTTTTGAGCGCAATTACATTAATGCAAGTTGTTCTAGTAGGAATACACAATACACTGAATACATATTGGTCATAAATGTGTATGTTTTTTTTTAGCATCATTAAAATATTATTGATGTTTTTATTGATAGTTTGAATTATTAGTTATTTTTATATTTTCTGTTTTAAATTTAGTTAAATCTTTAGCAGTTTTGTTGTCTTTTAGGTTGTATTTTCTGTAAAACGTCTCTATTTTATCAGTGGTTATCACTGTCTCACAGCAAGAAGGTCGCTGGTTCGAATCCCGACTGGGTCAGTTGGCATTTCTGTGTGGAGTTTGCGTGTTCTCCCCATGCTTGCTGTGGCGACCCCTGATGAATAAAGGGAGTAAGCTGAAGGAAAATTAATGAATGAAAGTAATTTTAATTCAATTTACACAATCATTAAATTATTATTACTACCTCCATCACCGGGTTTGTTACCACCAAAAACAAAACACAAAAACAGATTTATATGCAGCACTTTCTCTGTTAATAGCTCTTATATTATTAAATGATTACTAATATGAAATGCAAATCAAATATCAAAGGTGATCCTCCGCTGTGAGATATTGAGATATCAAAGTACAGCAACAAATACAAATAAATAACATCCTTTTGCCATGGTTTGCGAGCTCTGTGACAGCAGGGATTATAAAGCTGCTTTGCCATGTCTGACACGTACAAAAGCAAACAGAGAAGGACAGAGTGAGATAAGTACAAGGAGAAAACAAAAGCAAAAAAAAAAAGTCAGTTTTAAAAGGGTTATGAGGAAAAAGAGCGATGAGGGACGACCAACGATATTGACGGCTTAGAATAGGAAATAAAGAGAGCGGCGTAGTGATAATGTTCTCTAAAACCGCTGGCCTTCCCCTAACAAACTCTCAGGCTTCCCTTGACAGGATTATTAGATTATTACCTCCTTTTATTGGTGGAAGAAGGTGAGCAAAGCAAAGGGAGAGAGAAACACAGAGCGTTAGATCTTATAGAGTCTTATATCTTCAGACGACTCTCAAAACTCAAGAAACCAAGGAAATAAAGCTGAGAGAGAGAGAGAGAGAGAGAGAGAGAGAGAGAGAGAGAGAGAGAGAGAGAGAGAGAGAGAGAGAGAGAGAGACTATACTGATTACTGTAGAGACAGGAAAAGACTTGAAGTGCTTTTTGACTTGATACTACAGTATGCCACAGCAGTAGTAACAAATTAGTAGTAACAAAATCACATTACACTTTCTACAAAGTAATAATTATTTTTTGGATTGGTATTAGGTTTTTGTGATGTAAACTGAATGCACAAAATATATAATTAATCGGGTTTATGTATCACTAAAAACCTAGTTTTGTTGTGGAAAAAAGTAGTGCTGAGCAAAGATTAATCATGTTTAATCACATCCAAAATAAAAGTTTATTATGTGCAATACACTCAAAATGATTTTTTGTTGCTTTTTCAAACTACTTATTTAAAAATGACCTGAATCAACACAATTCTTGAGGTTTTTGTTTGGTACAACCTAATTGTTTTATGTTCAATCTACTTACATTTGTAAAAACAATTAAGGTAACTTTGCTGATTTGAGTTGGGACAACTTGAAGGGGTTGTGGAACCCAGCATTTTTTTTTACAGTGTATATGTGTATATATTTATTATGTATATATGTGATACACACACAAACATAGACAAAACCATACAAAACTAATTTGTTACATAGATATTTAAATGTGTGTGTGTGTGTGTGTGTGTGTGTGTATATATATATATATATATATATATATACATTTTCTCAAACATATGCATACATGTGTGTATTTATATATACATAATAAACATACATACAGTAGGAAACATACGTTAAATCAAACTTTTATTTTGGATGTGATAAATCAATTAATTTTTCTTAAATTTCCTTAAAAAGGAGATAAATGTAAAAAGTTATTTATTTATTTATTTTGTAAGTTCTTTTGTACATTTTAGTATATTGTAATTTATTTATATTTGCTTTTTAATTTATTTAAATTTTTATTTAAATATTTATTTATACATTTCTAATTACGTCAGAGATGGCATTCCATAGGATTCTAAGCAATTTGAATAAATACATATAGAAAATGTCCTTTTTCATAAGGTCATCGAGATGTAAACAGATGTAATAAACTATGTCAGTCTAATAAATGTATATTATTTAAGCATGACAAATGCAGTGCATAATTTTAATATGTGTTCAAAGTAAAACTTTGTAATTGAAATGGATGTCATTTTAAATATTTCATATCTTACATTTCTGATCAAATCATTTAAATCTTACATTTCTTCATACTGTTTTTTGTATGTGTGTGTGTGTGGGGTGAAATATTTTTGAGCACAGATTTCAATGTGTTTCAACATGCTTTTTTATTATTGGATTATGCAATTTATTCAGCATCACAGTTTAAAAGGAGCATTGCACTAAAAAAATAACCCTCAGTTAGTTCAAACACTACTGTATGTTTTAGTCTATGCAAACCAGCCGGTGAGGGACATAATACATAGCATGTGCAATGGCTGTAATAAATCAATAAAACAGTGAAACCTAATTCTTTATGAAAAATCCTGAGTAAAAAAAATGGCTTGTGAAAATAAGAGAGTATATTGTCATTTTACACAAACTCATGTTTTTTTATTCACATCCAATTAAATGTTTCGTCTTCTCTGACTAATGTGCTTTGAAACACTGGCAATGGAGATGAAGTGGCTCAGATGGACTTTTAGTGAATTAAAAGATAATCAAATATAAACAAAGTGGTTTTGTGGTAATTGAAGTGAGTTAAAGGCAGCGGTTGGGTCATTTTCACCTGGTGTGACTCATTATTAAAGCCCTCAGCAGTGATTTTATGTCCGTGTTTCTCTCTGTGACCACATGTGCTGTGTTACAAAGTCATTCACTCGTTCACTATTCCCTGCACACTCAATGCCACATGGTGCACCATATGGGGAGGCAATGAATGCAAATGACTGAGCGATTTTGAGAGAGAGAGAGAACTCTATAGAGCTGTCGGATATATCTTTATTATGCTGGTTTATATTTAATTTAGTTAATAGTTGCTTTGTTTTAATGTGCATGATTTATGGAGGAATTTAGTTTTACATGAGTAATATTATAATATAGTTTTACATAGTGATATTTTTGTTTATTTTACTTTTATTTTGGAATTGTTATTTTATTTAATATTGCAATTACCTAATTTTGTTAATTATTGAATAAAGTATTTTTAATATTATGCAATGAAGTGATATTTTATTCATTAATTACATTTTATATACTTATAAATACTTAATATTAATAAATTATTATTATTATTATTTGAATAATTAATATAATATTTAACATTTAAATGAATATTTTAATATTCTTGTTTTTTAAGTCTTTGTAAGTTGTTTATTTTATTTTAGGTGTGTAAACATTTTGTGTAACTCTAATGTTTTATACTTGTATGTAATTTCTATTAGGTAATGTAAATACTATTTTCTACTTATTAATTAATTACATTTTATAAAGTGTTTTTTTTTTTGCTTTATTTTAGCTTTTATGTTTATATTAATTATTTTTAATATCGCTTTTAATTTGTATGTAATATTTTATGTTATTTCTGCAAAAACAAAAATTATTTAAAGTAATATTATATAAAAAGTCTTTCAGTAAAGCAGCAGCAGTACAGGTATAGCCTTAAACCAGCATTCATTTCCAATTCACATGAAGTCATCAAGCCATTAGCACGCTGCTGATATCGGCTCCTCATGTTAGCACTATGATAAATCCTGTTTTATCCCTGTCAAAATAAATTAGAATGATGTGGAATATCAGCTTTTCTGTGGATAAATCCTGTTTAATTCAGGACTTCTGACAGGGACACCTGTCTTTCCACCCAAAGGTTATGACACATAACGGGTCATGCTGTGTTTGAGGAGATTATTATGCTGCTTTATGAGGACTGGCAGGGTAAAGACGACAGATTATAGACTAGAGTTTTAGTGCTTTGTGGCATCTGCTTGCATATGTTCACACTTTCCTTATTTTTAAGGTAAGACGTAGGCAAAAAGGATTTTATATGTACCTGTAAATTTTATGATTTTTTAAGTATTTCTGTATTCAGCCTGATGTAAAGAAAATATCCAAAATACACTTAAATTATACTTTTTTTGGTCACAATTTATGAATTTGTGTCTGTAGATTTCAAAAATAAAAATAAATTCAGTGAAGAAAAAACATTGACTGATAAGAAACGAGAATTTTATCCCAGCTAGCCGGCAGCTAGCTCTCTGCAACTCCCACATGGTCGCCCACTGAAGTACCTGGATGGGAGACCACATGGGCAAGCTAGGTTGCTGCAGGAAATGGTGTTAGTGAGACCAGCAGGGGGAATTCAACCTGTGGGGGTCGTAACGCCCCCGTATACTGATAGGAACTCTATACTGCTCAGTGAGCACCGTCTTTTGGTCCTTCATTTGACTCTGTGGTCGTTAAAAATGCCTTCGAAAAAAAAGTAGGGGTTTAACCCTGGCATCCTGGCCAAATTTGCCCACTGGCCTCTGTCCATCATGGCCTCCTAAACATCATAATTGGCTTCATAACTCTGTCACCTCTCCACCAATCAGCTGGTGTGTGGTGTGCGATCTGGTGCAGTATGGCTGCCGTCACGTCATCCAGGTGGATGCTGCACACTGGTGGTGGATGAGGAGATTCCCCCAAAAATGAGTAAAGCGCTTTGAGTGTCCAGAAAAGTGCTTTGAACATTAAAGTCAGGACAGTTCCTTACATTTACAGTGTTCATCTTTGTGCTAGAAATGTATGCAAATGTGTGAATATTAAATTAAGTAATGCCTTATTTGCATATTTAAACCTAACATTTAATAAAACTTGTTTGCAATTCATGATGTAATCAATCAACGGGAAAGTATGGTGATGACTATTAGTATTTGTTTGACCCAAGGGGTCATTCAATAAATGTTTTAGCTTTTCATTTTTCATTCTTGTTCCAGTGTTTTTTTCCTTCTTCTTCTTCTGTTGTTCATTTAACAGATTCGTATTGTATCATGAGGAATCTAACTTTCCTTGATCTTGTGAGATGAAAGAGCTTAATGAACTGTAAGAACATTCTGTAACTTTTAACAACTCAAAACTTTCTCCCAGTCCAGTCTGATCTGAACAGTTTGTGCGTCACTTTTTTTCAGTGTGGATTCTCTTGGGATCTTGTTGCAATGTAATGCAAGCTGTTATCTGTACAATTAAAAACTGTTTCACACAGCAGCAAACACACACAAGCTGCTGTGTGAGCGCTGGAACACAACACTGATTCTCATTTCATATGCAGAGCGGGCTTTTCTAAGCCCCTGTTCATCGATCTTAAGCAAGATACTGCAGGTCAATAGGGAAAAGCAAGTGATCAGAAACCATATGAATTTTGATGCATTATTTTTGTGTGTGTGCAGTGTGTATATAACTTTTTTATTTAATGGAACATTGGCCAATTTATAACTTGGTCAATGCGTTTGTGTCCCACAGTTGAATGCCTTCATCGTTCCCAGATATGCACCTCTCAAACAATGTAACCCACACAGTAAAAAGTTAATTACAGTTTATTACAGTGTACACTTTGTGATGACACAGAGCAAAAGGTCTGCGATTGGTTGGCTTGGTAGACTTGACGAGTGTGGGCGGGGCTGAGAGCTGTGGGAGGGGAGTGAGGTTTTGGTGTTGCAAGTGTTTAACAAGTATCAAATCCAGTGGATGCGCTCCAGATAAATACTTTTCTTTTGTTTATATCCTATTATTTAAAGTTCTTGAATGTTCACCAGATCCCGCCTCTTTCTATCATGAATGAGTGTGAGTTTGAGCTACTTCTACTGCAGCATCGCATGCCAACGTAAACCCAAAACACCAGCAAATAGACTCAACACAGTGGACCATAAAAATCCTACTAGTGGTTCAGAAGTGTTCTGCATTCTGCCTGTGTTGATCTGCATAAGTATAAATATTCACATCAGGTATGTGCTGTGGGGTATACCATAAAATAATCTGGCTTTACCTCAAACAATATTTTGACAAACTTTTCAGAGAGCCGGATTTGGCACAAACCAATCCACACTAAACAACCAGCTCAACCGGGGCTGTGCTTCATAAACATTGACTTAACTCACAAGTGCTAAACTACCATAGTACAATGCATTGCACCAGCTAGCTAACAAGTCATCACTGTTTTACAGTGTTAATCTCGTCAATCAAAATGAGGACAAAAAATATTCATTGCCTATGGCTTGAAACAAACAAACTTGACAGGTCTGGTGCCAGTAATGTAACTGAAAAATATGAATGCGCACGCTCTGATGCCCTAACATAATGAATAAATGGCGCAATGCCAGGGTCCAGTGGATTATAACAAAAAAATAATGCTCCTTATATTTAAATCTTTTTGACTACATTTTAGTTTAGTGTTTTTTCGTCAAGAGTATTGCATGCTGATATAGTCATTGTTAGTATCTAATGATATTCATGTTGTGCCATCTTCATCTTGTCTTAGTATTAGGAAAAAAGTTATTATTCAAATCATTATCATCTTAATTTTTTTGATGAAATGAACACTGATGTTTCACAATCATGCTGTTTGTTTGTCCATGTACTGTATGTTGTAAGAGCACTTACACACATGCACGCTCTTGAAAGTACAGTGCTTTTAATCTTGTTAATTAATTGTGTATATGTATAGAAAGAAAGATGCATGTTCTTGTTTATTTTGTCAAGTTCATCATGTCATATTAGGAGGAAACTATGCTTCTAATCATGTCGAGAGCTGTAGAAGTTTGTGCTGCTGTTTTCAAATGTTCATTGGAAGGATTGATTCGGAAAACATCAAATCATTGAACTATGTTAGTAATGAAGGAACCTGTGACATTTGAGCATTAAAGCGTGTAAGCTTTGCGTGTAGCACAAAATACGCAAACAAAATACGGTTTGGCCGTTGTAACGTTTACCTTCTGAAAGATCGATTACTCCCAGACAACCAAACAAAGAGTTGAACAAAGACAAACGGCATAGCACAAGACAATCAGCTGTGTGTGTGTGTGTGTGTGTGTGTGTGTGTGTGTGTGTGTGTGTGTGTGTGTGTGTGTGTGTGCATTTGTGTGTTCAGAT
>CAIGQW010054109.1:6055426-6072979 GCA_903798125.1 Danio choprae
AATAATAATAATAATAATAATAATAATAATAATAATAATAATAATAATAATAATAATAATAATAATAATAATCAGTATATTTACAGTGATTTATTTATTATCATCTAGAAGTGTGTGTGTGCGTGTGCGCGTGTATGTGTCTCTCTCTCTCTCTCTGTCTGACAATCTGATCTCACCTTTCAGTGTTTCCCGGTCTGGTGTTTGCAGTGAATCCTGTGTGTGTGTGTGTGTGTGTGTGTGTGTGTGTGTGTGTGTGTGTGTGGTTGTTGAGAGACTCTGCTATGCCTCTGCAGCCCCAGCGCCGGATCTCCTCTGAGCTGTGTTTCTCTGGAGGCTTGCGGAGTGGCTTTCTGAGTGCATCTTTCTTCTCCGAGCAGTACCACAGCTCATTAGCTTTCCATTCAGCTAGTTGGTTATTCCCTATTTAGTCTAATTTGATAAGTGACAGTGACAAATGTGTCCTGAAACACTGAGGGGCAAATTTACTAACACTTTAGGACACAATAGTTTAGTGCAAAAAAAAAAAAAAAATATATATATATATACAGTTGAAGTCAGAATTATTAGCCCTCCTGAATTATTATCCCCCTGTATATTTTCCCCCCAATTTCTGTTTAACGGAAAGAAGATTTTTTCAACACATTTCTAAACATAATGGTTTTAATAACTAATTTATAATAACTATTTTATTTTTATTTTTGCCATGATGACAGTACATAATATTTTAGATATTTTTCAATATAGTATTCAGCTTAAAGTGACAATTAAAGGCTTAACTAGATTAATTAGGCAAGTTAGATTAATTAGGCAAATAATTGTATAATGATTGTTTGTTCTGTAGACAAATCAAAAAAAATATTGGTTAAGAGGGCTAATACTTATAACTAATAACTGACCTTAAATGGTTTTTAAAAATTAAAAACTGCTTTTATTCTGGCCCAAATAAAACAAATAGTAAGAAAAAATATTATAGGAAATACTGTGAAAAGTCCCTTGGTCTGTTTATCATCATTTGGGAAATATTTGAAAAAGAAAAAATAGAAAATTCACAGGAGGGGTAATAATTTTTACGTAAACTGTATGTGTATGTGTATATGTATGTTTATATGTATGTGTGTGTGTTCACTTATTACCTGTATTGTGATGTTGTGTTCATCTATTTGAATTAAGTTTTTATTAAAACATTTCTGTCTTTTTACAGTATTAACTTTTAGTATACATTATTCATTTTACGGTATTTTGCTGGTAATCTGGTAAAAAATGAAACATGAAACAAACTATTTGATAATTGATTATTGTATTAATACAATAAATATTAATTCATATTTATTAATTAATAAAAACAAAACGTTTTATAAAATTAAGTATTATAGTCTATTAACAAGGAAAAACAGAATAATTTAGCAAATATTACTCCAACAGTGTCACATTATCCTTCAGAAATGATTTTAATATGCTAATAGACAAACAGTCAGTTGGCAATTCTGTGTGAAGTTTGCATGTTCTCCCCGTGTTCGCGTGGGTTTTCTGAGGGTGCTCTGGTTTCCCCCATGCACTGTTCAAAGACATGCGGTACAGGTGAACTGAATAAACTAAATTGGCCGTAGTGTATGTGTGTGAATGATTGTGTATGGATGTTTCCCAGTACTGGGTTGTAGCTGAAAGGGCATCCACTGTTAAAACATATGCTGGATAAGTTGCCGGTTCATTCCACTGTGGCGACCCCTGATGAATAAAGGGGCATAAAAAAATGAATGAATGAACATAATGATAATTAGGTCATTTAGCATTGCTATCCAAAATTCATTCAACAAAACTGTTAATTTATTTATACACTGTAAAAAAACATACTCAATGTGTAAAAAATCCACTCAGTTAACTTAACAAATTTAAGTGGATTGAACATAAAACAATTAAGTTGTCCCAAAAATTGTGAAAAAAGAATTGTGTTGCTTCAGCTCATTTAAATAAGGAGTTTGAACAAGCAGCAAAATCATTTTTTTGAGTGTACAAACAACACTAGCAGTCCACTGTAGCTCAATCAGTTTCATGCTGATTGTGAGTCCTGTCACACTAAATTTCCCTCTGAAGGATTTAAGCGTTAGAAATGAGCAGCTAAAGTTTATTTTTAACAATCCATGATCATCATCATGAACTTTTGCACGGCACATTCCAGCACTGATTGTTTTGTGAATGTGTCACAAGCTAATGAAGACTATTGCAAAGAGGCTGTTATTGCAAAGAGGCAGCCTGAGGTGGCGCAAACAATATTAGACATGACAGCAAACATGCAGATTATAAAAAGAAAAAGTTTCTCATGTAAAGAGGGCATTTACCTTGACTTCTTAAAGGCACAGCAACAACAAAACACATTAATTTTTTTTATCAGGGTCATGACATGAGATATCAAAATGTACCATGAACTTGCAAGTTTTTTAAAACTGCTTTACTTTCTTAGACTTTTTGTATGGTCTCTAGTCCAGATATCTAAAAATTTTTGAATCAAGAAGCAATTTGTCTTGTTTTAAGAAAAAATATGCCAAATTAAGTTTGTTTTCCCTTGAAACAGCAAAACAAATCTGCCAATGGGGTAAGCAAAATAAACTTGTTTTTCCTTTTGACATAAGATTATTTTGCTTTTCCCATTGGCAGATTATTTAGCTTGTTTTAAGGAAAAACTCACTTTATTTCGACATATTATTTCTTAAAAAAAGACTATGTTTTGCTTGTTTGGAAAATGCTTCTTGATTTAAGAATTTGTAGATGTTTGGAGAGAAACAAGACAGAAATCGAAGTAAGAAAAGCATTTTTGCAGTGTACGGTAGCTTAAAAGTCATCCTCAGTTTAGTGAAATAAATGTTCTTTTTATATAATGATTCGATATTTCAAAATTGATTTGTTTAAATATTAAAGGGAAAGTACAACCAAAAAAGAAAACTCTGCTAAACACAAAAGAAGACTTGCTGAAAACCTGTAACCATTGACTTCTATGGCATTTGTTTTTCCTACTATGAAAGTCAATAGTTACATGTTGCAGCATTCTTCAAAATATCTTCTTTCGTGTGTAACAGAAGCATGAAACACAAAGGTTGAGGGAGAGTAAATAGTGAGTAAATCTTTCTTTTTTTGGTTAAATAATTTGTGAAGTCACTTAAATCAGTAAATGTATTTGATTGGCATAATGCGTAATAACATGAAAAGTATCCATGTCGGGACTGCTTTAAGGAAGTCAAAGTAAAAAAAGAAAGGTTGTAAAAACTTTGACTGACATTATAAGTGGACTTGAGGGGAAAGTGACCCATTTAAATGACTTGGAAAAACAGCCAGCGGAGAATGTTTCGCTGTGCATTTTATCACCGGCAATAAACCTAGACATCAGCTTTACTATCCCAGCTGCCGAAACACTCTAATAATAGACTTCTTGATTAACACATTTAGGATTTATTCCTAAATTTGTCAAAGTTTAAAACTGAGGAAGAATAAAGAATTGCTCTTTGATGTTTAGGGAAAATTAGCAGGCCCGAGACAACCCGAATTAAAATAAAAGTAATTTAATTTAAGCGTAGCATCTACTTGTCCTTAGGTCACTCTGTTCTTGGCCTAGTTATTGTCTTTCTCTCTTTTTCTTTCTTTACCTTAGTCAGTAAACTATAGGAACAGCACGAAACGGCAGAGTAGAGATAGGAAGAAAGTAGAGTTGGAGGATGCGAAAGCCTCCGGTGTTTGCAGACACAAAGCTGCTTTATGGAGGCATGAACAGAAGCTCTTAAAAGCATCTGTGATAGAGAGGAATAAAGAGCAGCCTGAGGTCGCTCTCACATCTCTTCTCCACCAGAGTCCTGCTTGCCTGAGGGACCTGCGGACTGTTTTCAGAACCGGACTCTCATTAAACTCTCTTCAGAGGCCAAGAGAGATGTAAATGGCTGTATGAAGCCTGCTCATCTTTGTTTACTATAGTTAGACCCTCTATTATTTCATAGCAATTCTGCATTTAAATCTCACAAATCTTACATGTACTGTTGAAGTCACAATTATTTGCCCTCCTGTGAATTTTCTTTTCTTTTTCAAATATTTCCCAAATGATGTTAAACAGAACAAGGAATTTTAAACAATATTTTCTATAGCATTATTTCTTCTGGAGAAAGCCTTGTTTGTTGTATTTCAGTTAGAATAAAAGCAGTTAAAAATCTTTTAAAACCATTTTAAGGTCAATGTTATTAGCCCTTTTAAGCTTTTTTTATTTTCACTGTTATACAGCGATTTGTCTTATTACCTAACTTGCCTAATTAACCTAATTAAGCCTTTAAATTGCATTTTAAGCTGAATACTAGTATCTTGAAAAATATCTAGTAAAATATTATGTACTGTCCACCTGGCAAAGATAAAAGAAATCATTCATTCATTGTCCTTCGGCTTAGTCCCTTTATTCATCAGGGGTTACCACAGTGGAATGAACCACCAACTTATCCAGTATATGTTTTACACAGTGGATGCCCTTCCAGCTGCAACCCAGTACTGGGAAACATCCATACACACTCATTCATACACATACACTGAATTTCTCAACTTTTTAAGTGCCAACGGAAGCGTCAGCCAATCAGATCGCTTTATGCAAATACCCCAGCTCAGACAGTAGCCAGTTGTGGTCTAATTTCATTGGCTGATGCTGCTACGATGATCTCGTCAACCCCAACTTCAGACACGCCCTCCGTCAAGCATTGACCCTGAAGCCCCGTGTGAATCGGGCGATAAAAAGGTTACAGATTTTTACTGCAGCTTTTTACTGACATTTTTTTACCATACAGTAATTTATTATTTTTAAAACATGGAGAAAATAGATTCCTTCCAATTCCAAGTTTACAATTCACAGCTCTTTGGCCTAGAAGATTGTAGGCTCTGCATTATTTTAGGCAAAGTTCTGTGTTTATATTTTTATCTTACAGTTTGTTTTTGCAAGATTACTTATTCATTCATTTATTGCAAGAGTTGCAATATAGAGAACACCTTTCAGTTGTTCAATTTCATACTTTATACAACTTGAAATGTTGACGTTTTAAAAACATTTTCATATATTATAAACACTTTATATTTATTTATAAACATTTATTTTAGTTCTTATATTATTTTATATATTATAAAATATTTACAAAGCAAAACATCTAATAGTATTGCAAAGTGTGTTTTTATTATAGTAGAATTCATATTAATCAATTCAATTGCATATACTCAAATCATGCGGCACGGTTGCTCAGTGGTTAGCACTGTTGCCTCACAGCAAGAAGGTCGCTGGTTTGAGTCCCAGCTGGGTCTCCTTGAGTTCCTCCTGGTGCTCCCGTTTCCCCCACAGTCCAAAAACAAGCACTATAGGTGAATTGGATGAACTAAATTGGCCGTTGTGTGTGTGTGTGTGTGTGTGTGTGTGTGTGTGTGTGTGTGTGTGTGTGTGTGTGTGTGTGTGTGTGTGTGTGTGTGTGTGTGTGTGTGTGTGTGTGTGTGTGTGAGAATGCGGGAGTGTATGGGTGTTTCCCAGTACTGGGTTGCAGCTGGAACCACTGCGTAAAACATATGCTGGAATAGTTGCTGGTTCATTCCACTGTGGTGACCCCTGATAAATAAGGGACTAAGCCGAAGGAAAATGAATGAATGAATTCTCAAATCATTTTACGATAGCAAAATTTGATGGCATGGAGAGCAAAAATAAATCGAAAGGGAAAAGGTTTGCATTAGGAACTGAATTGGAAACATTTTTATGCCCTTCTATATCGTTATTTTATAGATGTCAAACAAGTTAACTCTTTTAACCTCGCCTGCAGACATTTAATATCCATAACCATGACTGCTGTTCCAGTTCCCTCTTCTTGTGGCATTTAAACAGTTGCTCTCTCAGGAAAATGTAAAGGAGACCATTTTTAATATTATTTGCTCTTAAGTTGGAGTCAAGTCTCCTCAGACACTTGACTCTGGCATTTCAGTTTGCTGCTTCTAATGTAAATGTCCTTCAAATGACAGTAGAGCCTGGTGGCATTTCCTAGCACACACACATGAACAGAGCTGAGAAATGTCATCTTTTATTTTTGGCCTTTTATTCGCAAGAAATGCCACCCTCGGATGTCTCTTATGAGGATTTTGCTGCTAAACAACCCACCTCTGAAATTAGGTCCAAACGGGTACAGTTTATATTTGATGTTTTTCAAGCAAACACACTCACGCAGGCTTAAACATGCAGAATTAACATTTTTTTTATATATATCTTGGCATGCATCCATCGAGGAACCAAATAATTCACCCAGAAATGAAGATTCTGGCATCATGATGTTAGAAATACATGTTTTTTTCTTCTGTAAATCACATAATGGTTTATAATGCATTTAGCCATGCACCTCTTTTTCTGCCACGAGACAAAATCAAATTTAAATCAATAATTGCAGTTTAGTTTATCACAATTCTAGACTGATATCTGACCAATTTGACTTAACATTTCATAGTTTATTACATGCAAATCTGTGTTTATCTTGAAATTCCTGTTTTTAGATAAGAATACAATTATACAATGCTGTAAAATTACATTTTATGCCTCAAAATCGCAATAAACTTTTTAAAAACTTAAATACCTTTTAATTCCATGTTTACAGCTCACAATTTTCAAGTTTACATCTCAACATTTTCTCACAATTTTAACTTTCCTTTCAAAACTGCAAGAAATAAACAAATCTGTGAAAAGAAGACTATCTTGAGTTGACTTTTTTATGTTGAACACAAAATAAAATATTTAAAAGTGAAAAAATTTTTATTTTATTTAAATAAATAAATAAATAGGGCCACACAGCAAGAAGGTCGCTGGTGTGGTGTGGAGTTTGCATGTTCTCCCAGTGTTGGCGTGGGTTTCCTCCGGGTGCTCCGGTTTCCCCCACAAGTCCAAAGACATGCGTATAGGTGAATTGGGTAAGCTAAATTGTCCATAGTGCATGTGTGTGAATGAGTGTGTGTGGATGTTTCCCAGTGATGGGTTGCAGCTGGAAGGGCATCCGCTGCGTAAAACATATGCTGGATAAGTTGGCGGTTCATTCCGCTGTGGCGACCCCAGATTAATAAAGGGACTAAGCTGAAAAGAAAATGAAATAAATAAATAAATAAATAAATAAAAACTTGTAACCATTGATTCTATAGTAGGGAAAAAATACTATGAATCAATAGCCCCTTTCACACATGCAGACCTTTCTGGAAAATTACTGTACCGGCAATTTTCCGGAAAGAGATTGTGTGAACAGGCCCTTTTTGAAAATACCGGTAAATTAGTTCCACCAATTTCCCTGAAAGAGAAGTTGTAACATTACCTGTAATTTCCCGGAATGCTGCTCTGTTTGAACGCAGGAGGAAAATTACAGGAAAGAGAGCGTTCACGTTTAGATCGCACTGACGTGAGATGTCTTCCCCAGCCAATCAGAACATTCAGACGCATTCACAACCGTGCTGTGTATGAAAATAAAAGTTTACATCTCAACATTTTCTCACAATTCTGACTTTCCTTTCAAAACTGCAAGAAATAAACTAGCGAATCTGTGAAAAGAAGTTTTGGTGAAAACAAACTTCCACATTTAGTACATGCTTTTATTCAAAGTAAATTTCTTTGCTTTTACTGTTGTTTATCAGTTAAATTTTGATTTTAATACCCTTTTTGGAGTTTTACTGACAGTCCCAGATCACAATTCTAAACTGATATCTGACCAATCTGACTTTACATTTCATAATCCTCACTTTATTACATGCGTCTCTGTTTATTTTTTTCCTCATAGTCGTAAGATGCAATGTTTATATCTCAAAATGCAAGAAACCGTCTTTTTTAAACCTTCCAAGTTTATATCTCACAATTCTGAGATTATATCTCAACTTTTTCCTCACAGTTAGATTTTTTATTGCAGTTTTGACTTAATCTCACAACTTTCCTTTCAAAATGGCAAGAAATAAACTGGCGAATCTGTGAAGAGAAGACTATTGTAGGGAAAATATAATAATTTTGGTGAAAACAAGCTTCCACATTCAGCAGATGCTTTCATTCAAAGTAAATTTCTTTGCATTTACTGTAGTTTCTGTATTTTATCAGTTAAATTTGGATTTTAATACTCTTGGAGGTTTTCTGACTGTCCCACATCACAGTACACTTTTGAGCAGCTTGAACATTATGTAAAATATTTTCTTTTGTGTCTTATCCTAATGTTTGGGCCAAACTTTCTTCGGTGAGTAAATGTTGACAGGTCTAAGAAACTGAAAGGTGAAAATACGGTATTTGTGAAAGCTTGCTACACTGCAGACACACACACATCTTTCAAATGTGCTCAACGCTTCAGAGGCTGAATCTCATTTTACACAGTCTGTGCACACTTTCCACCTCTGTGTCACCGTCTCCCCTGTGAACGGTACAATCTGCGACTACACTATGCCTGAATAACACACTAAATAACACATGATTTCCTTTGATATGATGTAATATGCCCTTGTTCTACTCGGTTTGGCTAATAAGTACATCTCTCTCAGTGTTTCCAAGCTATTTTTCATTCCATAAACCTAAGTAATGTTAATTGACTTTAGGTTTAGTCTCTCTCCATGTTATTCCAGTAATGTTAATAGAATGTTTGTTCAGAGTTGTCTAGTCTTTATGGGATTGTTCAGGCAAAAATCTAAATGTATCACTGTGTGAAAGGGGCTAATGGTTACAGGTTTTAAAAATCTTTCAAAATAGCTTGTCATTTACTCACTCTTCACTTTTTTTGATGACATAATTTTCAATAATGGGTAAACTATCCCTTTAATGTTCTCAAAGCAATATTCATTCATTCATTTTAATTTCGGCTTAGTCCCTTTATTAATCTGGGGTCGCCACAGCGGAATGAATTGCCAACTTATCCAGCATATGTTTTACGCAGCGGATGCCCTTCCAGCTGCAACCCATCTCTGGGAAACATCCATACACACCCATTCACACTCATACACTTCGGACAATTTAGCTTACCCAATTCACCTATACCGCATGTCTTTGGACTTGTGGGGGAAACCGGAGCACCCGGAGGAAACCCACGCCAACACAGGGAGAACATGCAAACTCCACACACAAACGCCAACTGACCCAGCCGAGACTCGAACCAGCGACCTTCTTGCTGTGAGGCGAACGTGCTATCCACTGCGCCACCGTGAGGCCTCAAAGCAATAGCATTATGTTATTTATAAATCATTCATAGAAATGTAACCAAAAGACCTTCAAAACCAAAAGACGCTAAACAATCCAATCAGCAGTCTACAATGTAAAAAAAACATATTTTTCATATTTTGTGATTAATGTTGTGTTCCCTCATTTATTTTTGGTTTTGAATTGCAATTATGGGACCTTGATCTTTCCCCCAACAGTTCTCTATGTTAAAAGGTTAGAAATTTTTATTTTATTGACATCTTTAATAGTTTAAAGTGATATATTGTCTGTATTGGTGTTGCAAATTACGGTACAATACTTTTAGTTATTTTATGAACTTATTTCTATATTTTTTAAACAATATATTGTTTTAAACTACTAAAATGTTAATAAAAGTCACTTTGTTAATGTACAGTTGAATTTCAACATCAAAAATTCAAGGTCCCATAATGCAATTCATAACCATAAATAAAAAAACATTACGGAAACTGTTAATTAACGGATGTTTTTTACAGCATAGCCCCCCCTAAAAACAAATAATAAAGCAGCTGAAAAATTCCACACACTCTCAAGAATCAAAATGCACAAGTGAGATGAAGTGGTAAAGGCATTTTAATGAAAAAACAAACAAACAAGGGAAGCATATTAATCACATGTTGATAGTTGTCAGTGCCAAGCTAACAATCAATTGTTAAAACAATTGTTAGCTTAACATTGACAATTGTTAATATGTAACTTAACCTAAAATGTTTAATTGGATGACACCATGTTTCAGAATGCTAAACATACAGAGAACATTAACTAGTAATGCTCCCATAATGTTTGCAAAATGATACAATGGAATGCTCCCTTTATGGCGGTATAATAAAAAAAAGTTTTAAATAATTATAATATCTGGAACACATCTCTGTTAATACACATTTCACAATTCAGTTCCATATTCGGAATACCAGCTTCCAGCTCTTATCTATGGGAGTTTGGGATCCGTTCTATTTACAGTTTCAGATAGAGTGCACAGGTTCTGAAAGGATACGCTGAAACGCAGCCAGGGAATCCAATTTTAATTTCGCTCAATCTGCGGCTGTGTTTAGACAGACACAAAGTTTCCAGTGAAGGGGATTGTGGGTGTTGGATATTCTCAGCAGAACTACTTTGCTGTCTCTAATTGTGTTTGTTTTACTGGAAGGTACCACTCGGCTGCCCAGAGATGGGGAGGTTCCAGGAGTGGACTATAATTTCATCAGCATGGGGGATTTTCGAATCCTGGAGGAGAGTGGATTACTGCTGGAGAGTGGGACATATGATGGTATGAAACCCTTCTACTGTCATTTTTCATACATGAAACTAGTTAACAAACTGGTTCTTTTTCAAGAGATCAAAACAATACAAAAATATAATTCATTTATTCATTCATTTTCCTTCAGCTTAGTCCCTTTTTTCATCTTAGTCCCTTTATTCATCCACAGCAGAAGGAACCGCCAACTTATCCTGCATTTGTTTTACTCAGCGGATGCCATGTGTTCATTGGCAAAAACAAATTACTGTGTTTTATAATTATAATTAATATATATATATATTTTTTTTTCAAATAAAATTTAAGTGCACAATAAAAAGAAATGATTTATGAAAATGTATAAAACTGGGTTATTTTTGTTAATGAATTCCTTATTTGCGGCTCACACTGGATGGTGGTGTTGTTTACTTGCCTGAAGTCAATTCTGTCTGCAAGACCTCTGGGTATTCATCTGGTGTGAAAAGAATTTCATGACAGTGCAGCCTCAGAACTGTTCAGTGGATTTAGCCTCCAAATCTCGCATGCGGTGAGTCAGTTCGTGCAGGTTTACACCATGCAAACATGCTTTACTGAGCTTGAGGTAAACCGCTGAAGAAGGACACATAAAGAAATGCAAAAAGGGCAGTGTTCCCTTTTCACAAAAAGAATACAAAACACATTTCTTTTCACAATAAATGGCCAATCAAAGGACCTTCTTAACTTTCATAATGTAGCCTAAGGTTCTGACAACGAGGTTGAGGATCCAAATGCAACATCTTTATTTAAACAGAAAATGGTCAGGCAGGCAACGGTCAAACACAGGAGCAAACAGTATCATACAGGGCAATCCAAAAGAGTAGTCAAGTCACAGGCAAAGAGATCGGTTCAAGCGGCTAACAGCAAAAATCAATAAACAAAGCAAGAGTCTGGAAACACGGCACGGAAAACACAGCAAGGAAAATGCTTCGTGATGCTACAGGTAAAACAAGACTAAGCAAAGTGAATGAGAATGTGAAGTGTATATACAGTATAGTGCATGTAATGAGTGAAAATGAGCTGCAGCTGTGTCTGTGTGCGAGTGTCCGGATTATTGTCAGCTGTTGCAGGAGTTGATGGGTGCAAAGAGTTTTGGGAGTTGGAGTTCTGCAGGCGTACAAGGCATGAATCTCCAGCGATGATAACACCGCTGGCGATCGTGACACATAAAATAAAATAAAAAATAAACAATGGCTAATGACTTTTAATTCTGAGCTCATCAGATAGCATGTTTGTCATGTGTACATGTATGTGTACAGCTGTTTTAATTTGTACTTACAGTTAGGACTTTGCAAATAATCACAATTCCATTTTTGTTTGCGATTCATTTGCGAAACCAATAACCGACAATTATTGCGCCATACCTGTTCCAGACCCTTTCTAGCAAAGTCCAATTTAATATGGAAATCGGTCAAATCATGTAACATGACTTTTCCAGCATGGCATGTGCTTGATTTATTGAAGTGTATTAGATTTATTCATGTTTTTAAAAGCATAACAGAGAATATGTGCTGTTCTATGCATGCGCTCCGTCTCCGTCAGAGACGAGCAGAACACCCAAATTTAAAGTCATCTTTTAGCTTAAGCTGCACATAAATATATCAAAATGCAGTTAAAATGATTATTCACTTAAACACTTATGTGTTATGTAATGAGTGAATGTAAAGAGTTGAGGATGAAAATGCACATGCAACAATAAACAGGATTCATGGCTGATTGATGTTCATGCTGTCAGCTATGCTTCTCATTGTACTGTAAGTCACTTTGGATGAAATCATCTGCTAAATAAGTAAATGTCATGTAGGTGTATTAATAAAACAACAAAAGACAAGGACAAATTGCAGTCCTTCAGTCAAGAGCAGTGACTAATTATCTTTAATAAGATTTATTTTTTAATTTTTTATTAATTTTAATCATTTTGAGGGCTTTTTAGTTTTTTTAAATTAATTTTTAGTTACCCATTCTCAGGTGGTATTGAGAATTGTGAAATTTCTGTCACGCTTACAAAAATAATGATACAACTGAGATGAATCAGAGATGCAAGCGAGTTTATTGGCAGGTGGTCAAAAATAATAAAGCAATAGAGTCCAAAAACCGTGTAAACAAGATTTTACAAGACGTGACAAAACGTGAGCCGATGGCGTCCAGAGGTCAGCCGATAACCAGGCAAACAGACCAGATATAAATATTATATCTATATATTACAAACATAGAACAAAGCACACGGGAGACAGGTGAAGACAATGCGGATTACAAGGTCTAAATAAGAGGGCAGGGTAACTGAAAACAAGGAGGAAAGACAAGAGGTGTACGTGGCAACATGTAAACAAGCACAGGACGAACAGGGAAACATTGACAGGGCAGACAAGACTGGCAGATCAAGACCATGACAGCAAAGATGATACAATACATACATAAATACATATAAATGTTCATACGTTTAAAAAAAAAATATCTTAATATTAAAAACTTTTAAGGGTTTAAGATGCTGATGACCGTAAATGTAAAAACAGTCTTGTGAAAAGGGTCCATTTTAATCACATACATGGCAACAGGTGTATAAAATCAAGCATTTAGGCATGCAAATTGCTTTTACAAACTTTTGTGAAAGAATGGCTCACTCTCAGGAGCTCAGTGAAGCGTGGTGCCATGATAAGTTGCCACCTGTGCAACAAAGTTCCTCACTACTAAATATTCCATGGTCAAATGTAAGTGGTATTATAAGAAAGTGGAAACAATTGGGAACAAGAGCAGCTCACTCACGAAGTGGTAGGCTACATAAAATCCCAGCATGCTGATGTGCGCAGAAGTCGCCAACTGTCTAGATTCAATAGCTACAGACGTCCAAACTTCACGTGGCCTTCAGATTAGCTCAAGAACTGTGTGTAGAGGGCTTCATGGAATATGAGCTGTTGCATTCAAGCCTTAAATTATCAAATGCAGTGGTGTAAAGCACACCGCCTCTGGACTCTAAACAAGGACATTAAGATGCAACCAGCAACCAACTATTGAAAGGAATCTAATACACTGTTGCTTTAGCGGGGCGGCATGGTGGCTTAGTGGTTAGCACTGTCACCTCACAGCAAGAAGGTCGCTGATTCGAGTTTGCTAGGTCAGTTGGCATTTCTGTATGGAGTTTGCATGTGCTCCCCATGTTCAGGTGGGTTTCCTCCGGGTGCTCCGGTTTCCCCCACAGTCGAAAGACATGCGCTATAAGTGAACTGGATGAACTAAATTGGCAGCAGTGTATGAGTGTGTGTGAATGAGTGTGTATGGATGTTTCCCAGTGATGGGTTGCAGCTGAAAGGGCATCTGCTGCGTAAAACATATGCTGAAATAGTTGGCAGTTCATTCCACTGTGGCGACCCCTAGTAAATAAGGGACTAAGCTGAAGGAAAATGAATGAATGTTTCCTTAGCAGACATTCACATAAAGCTACAGAGATGAAGGTGATCACACACTTTCAGGAGAGCTTTCTCATAATACTCCAGTCTACATGTTACTAAAGCTTCTTCAGTAAAGCAGCACAACATTCCTTTATTATAGCTCTAAGGTGGCATATTTGTATTATTAACAGAGTTCAACTGTTAATCTGTCAACTTAAGATCCCCACACAAAAGTATGTTAAGATACTTGAGGGTTGCTTGTCAATGAATCCTGAAAAAAAATGACAGTAGACCTATAGTTAATGTAGAAAGTCTGTTTCTCAAGCATCAAATCAGCATTATTGAATGCTTTCTGAAAGATCATGTGACATTAAGTCAAGAATAATGATGCTGGAAATTCTACTTCACTACTTCAAAGGAACTGCTGTGATGGTAAACATTTAACAATATACAGTTGCAGTCAGAATTATTAGCCCTCCTGAATTGTCCCCTGTATATTTCTTTCCCTAATTTCTGTGTAATGGAAAGGAGATTTTTCAACACATTTCTAAGCATAATAGTTTTAATAACTAATTTCTAATAAGGGCCTCACAGTGGCGCAGTGGGTAGCACGTTCGCCTCACAGCAAGAAGTCGCTGGTTCAAGCCTCGGCTGGGTCAGTTGTCGTTTCTGTGTGGAGTTTGCATGTTCTCCCTGTGTTGGCGTGGGTTTCCTCCGGGTGCTCCGGTTTCCCCCACAAGTCCAAAGACATGCAGTATAGGTGAATTGGGTAGACAAAATTGTCCGTAGTGTATGAGTGTGAATGGGTGTGTATGGATGTTTCCCAGAGATGGGTTGCAGCTGGAAGGGCATCCGCTGCGTAAAACATATGCTGGATAAGTTGGCGGTTCATTCCGCTGTGGCGACCCCAGAATAATAAAGGGACTAAGCCGAAATGAAAATGAATGAATGATGAATTTCTAATAACTGATTTCTTTTATCTGTGCCATGATGACAGTACATAATGTTTTACTAGATATTTTCAAGATGCTAGTATTCAGCTAGTGCAATTTAAAGAGTTAACTAGGTTAATTAGGCAAATCATTGTATAACAGTGCTTTGTTCTGTAGACAATCTAAAAAAATATTGCTCATGAGGACTAATAATTTTGCTTTGATTCTAGCTGAAATAAAACAAATAAGACTTTCTCCAGAAAAAAAGAAAAAAAGAAAGAAAGAATCCCTTTCTCTGATAAACATCCTTTGGGAAATATTTGAAAAAGAAAGAAAAAATTAACAGAATTTTGAGTTCAACTGTATATATTTTTTTAATTATATACAGTAAGCATAAGATACTTTTTCAAAAACATTATAATCTTATGAGTGGTACAATATATAATTCATTTTCAGAGCACTTTCCATTTCCTTGAAGCAGAAAAGCATTTGTGTTTGTCGTCCGTCTGCAGTCTGGGTTTGGATGTGTGTGTCCTGAGAGACAGATAGCGTGC
The DNA here is from genome assembly GCA_903798125.1 of Danio choprae. NCBI lineage: Eukaryota > Metazoa > Chordata > Actinopteri > Cypriniformes > Danionidae > Danio > Danio choprae. Next base: position 6,070,789 of record CAIGQW010054109.1, read on the forward strand.
CAGGCGACTGCATTCACTGTGGCCCCATGTCGACATTACGACCAGATTCATGCCAGGCAAAGCCTGCTGGGATGGGGAGAAACGCCAGTAGGAAATGCCCATATGTGCTCTATTCTCCAAGAGGGAGACAGTCTGATCCTAGAACACACACACACACACACACACACACACACACGCATACTAACACATGCTATTTTTTTTCTCACATTCTGTTGTTGTTGTTTTTTAGACTTAATTTTATTAGTTCTTTTTTTTTAATTAAATTAAACAATTGCTTAATTTTTTATATCATTTATTGAAATTTAAAAATGTTAATTATAATTTAGTTTACTTAAAATGGAATGGCCATTTAACTTAAGTCATAAAACATATTCAATTTAACAACAATTTATGATAAATAAAAAACAGGAACAATTTAAGACATGAATAAAAATTTTAGGAACCCTATAAAATGTTTTACATTTATAATACAATTAAAGCAGACTTTTATTTTGATGGGTAACCCTGAAGACGATGTGAGTTTCCAGGGGTACATTAGCTATAAAACCACGGTTTTCACATGCTCATGCAAACAAACTCTTTCATTCATTCACAAAGACACAAAAGTCTTCAATTTAATATTCACAGGTGGCAACAGTTCATATCTGAACCACTGCTTCTGATTTATTAATTTTTTTTCCCTAAGTTCGGTGACATTCCGTGTTATACAGTGATTTCTTCATCCCTGGATTCCACATTTAGATTTTTTTTCATCATGAAAGAAATGTGCTGCCATGCCATTAAAGTACAATTTAAAGGCTTAATTAGGTTAAGCAAGTCATTGGACTTGGTTTGTTCTGTAGCCAATTGAAACAAAAAATCGTAAGGGGGCTTAAAAATAATAAAATAATAATAGATATAATATTGACCTTAGGTGGCATGGTGGCTCAATGGTTAGCACTGTCACCTCACAGCAAGAAGGTCGCCGGTTCGAGGCCCGGCTGGACCAGGTGACATTTCTGTGTGTGGTTTGCTTTTTCTCCCCGTGTTGGCGTGGGTTTCCTCCGGGTGGTCCGGTTTCCCCCCCAGTCCAAAGATATGCGCTATAGCTGAATTGGATGAACTAAATTGGCCTTAGTGTATAAGTGTGTGAATGTGAGAGTGTATGGGTGTTTCCCAGTACTAGGTTGCAGCTGGAAGGGTATCCGCTGCAAAAAACATATGCTGGATAAGTTGGCGGTTCATTCTGCTGTGGTGACCCCTGATAAATAAGGGACTAAGCTGAAGGAAAATGAATAAATAAATATATACCTTGATAGTTGTTTGGCTGAAATAAAGGCATTCTTTTATTTTTTTTTCAAACTAAAAGAAATAAGACTAAAATATTATAGGAAATACTTTGAAAATGTCCTTTCTCCTTTGAACGTCACTTGGGAGATATTTGAAAAGAATAAAAAATTCAAAAGAGGGCTCATAATTTTGCCTTCAACTGTATATTTGCTTATAACAGAAAATGTACTGGAATTATTACTCTTGAGCCAGAGTTTTCTAGATTTCCAGCATCTCATGTCTCTATGCGGTCATGCTTCAGCAAACAGATGCTGGGCCTTTCTGATTCCCTCATTCCAGCAGTGTGGATAAATTTACAACCCTCGAGGCAGCTTTTAGTGTAATCCTGTCTAAGCAAGCTTGGATGAATTAAAGAGTTGATCCTGATCAATAAAGATTTAGCGCTCTTTGAAAGCACACACACATAGAGAATCTCAATGGGGGCGATGTGTAAACATGAATAGACGATGACACAATTCACTGTATTTACCGCGTGTTGAGTCACATTTCAGCTCGCATTTGTAGTGTTAGAAATGGATAGATGTCCTCTGCTTACTTGGAGGGAGAGAGTAAAAGAAAGATTCTCTCGTGTCTGTCAATATATATTATAAAAAATAGATATATTTTGGGAAAAGAATGGGCTGTAAATCCTCTTATGTTTGAATAATACAATAAAACATTAGGCAAGGAAAGATGAGACTCATTCAATATTTACAAGTAAAACATTAGAAATAACAATAACAACAAAAGGAAAGAATAATCATTCTATTGGGGTATATTTAAAGATGTCATTTGTTTCAATGTAATTATACTTTGAATAAGGAAAATGAAAGATCTATTTTACAGTAATACATGTAAAATAAAAACATATATATATATATAT
>CAIGQW010054109.1:6092979-6112644 GCA_903798125.1 Danio choprae
AAAATCATACTTAATGGGGTCTTTTGACATTTAATTGCAATTGGGTTTAGGTATGGGGTAGGGTAAGTTCATAAAATAAGCATATTTTCACTATATAAAATACATTACGTCTATGGAGAGTTCCTGTAAACCACCTAAACCATCGTGTGCGTGCGTGCGTGCGTGTGTGTGGACTTCACAAATTATTTATGGATCTGTCATGCACTTTGAAAACATGTTTATTAGCAGGCGTTTGATGTGGTGCAGTCAGTGATTGAATACACTGCACACATCCCCTAAATCAATGTCTGCCTGTGTTCAGTTTTGTCTTTGTGCATATTTAATGTGACGTTACCACAGATGTTGCTCGTCTCCTAGGTGGAGCGGCTGGTACGCCCGGATTCACTCGGGACCCGACTCAGCTGAAGGGGGAGCTCTATCACACGGCTCTCAGGAAGAGCCAGCAGGGCTTCGGCTTCACCATCATTGGAGGAGATCGATCTGATGAATTCCTGCAGGTGAAGAACGTCCTGTCTGATGGCCCGGCCGCACAGGACAACAAGATGGCCTCTGGTGAGCGATGCCTGGATTGTAAAAAATATTTATGGGAACATCCACAGTTCACAAGATAACCTAGGGATAACCTAGGGACAACTTAGTTATGGACACATTATACTGGAATAGAAGTCTGGGTTTTCTCTGCTGTGTCCTTGTTACATGTTACATACATTTACTGTAGTTATAACCATAAAATATTCATAATTGCCTACGATTAACATCCAAAACAAATCTCGGCCCTAATGGATTGGTATGCACATGTTGTTTATTAAAAATTCTTTTGTATGTATACATTTACATTTTAGCAAGGACATCTTAAAATAATGTTTCCAAAGTATGTTAATATTAATATTCTACACAGTACTGGCTTTCTAACCACCCTCTTATTATTGTATTTGAAACAAATAGAATCTTGAAGTCAGGTATCAGGGGTCGCCACACCAGAATGAACCGCCAACTTATTCAGTATGTGTTTTACACATCAGATGCCCTTCCAGCCGCAACCCAGTACTAGGAAACACCCATACACACTCAATCACACACATACACTATGGCCAATTTAGTTTACTCAATTCACCTATAGCACATGTCTTTGGACTGTGGGGGAAACCGGAGCACCCGGAGGAAACCCATGCCAACATGTGGAGAGCGTACAGACTCCACACAGAAATGCTAACTGACCCAGCCGAGGCTCGAATGTGTGTATGGATGTTTCCCAGAGATGGGTTGCAGCTGGAAGGGCATCCGCTGCGTAAAACATGTGCTGGATAAGTTGGCGGTTCATTCCGCTGTGGCGACCCCAGATTAATAAAGGGACTAAGCCGAAATGAAAATTAATGAATGAATTTAAATAAAATAAAATAAAATAATAAAATAATAATAATAATAATAATAATAATCATAATAATAATAATAATAATAATAATAATAATAGACACCTGAAAATAATTCTAAAGCCATGATAACCAAAAAAAGATATTTCATCATTTCATGAATGTTTTCAACGTCTATACTAGAATCTGCATGGAAACTAGTCACAGAAAAATAATAAAAGTTCAAGACAACATAAGCAATGACAGAATCTTCAATTTCGTAAAAGTACTAAATTAATGGATTTTGTCAGATGTTCATCCACTTTGTAATGTTGCTTTACTTCAGTTCCTTTACCCATTTTATTTGAGAGAATACTGGGGCTGCACAATATATGGTTATAGCATCGATATCGCAATATGTAGGTGTTGACAATAGTCACATCGCAGGATTTGCAATGTAGAGTCAGGGTTATGGTTGACCAGTAGCTGAAAAACACGTGATTTATGCTTACATTTTGCAGTGATTCTACAATGTTACCAAACATTTTAGCATTTGCATGCTCTCTTAATGACCATGTTAGCATTTTAAGCCCGCTCAAGCTTTCGGCCATTATGAATTGTAATTTTTAAGAAAACTTTTAAAAAAGATGATTATTATATTTATGTATTTACAATTTTACATTTGACTATACAATTTGTGTACCTGAATACTGCTAGAACCCTGGAAAACTATAAAGCACTGTTGTTTTTATTTGTATCTTTGCTCTACTATAATTATCAATGCTTGCTATTGGTTTATTATAGTTTCTGCAAATGCTCTACAAAATGATCCCAATTACTGTAAAATAATGATTTTTCCCCAATAATTCCATTCAATATCGCAATGTGTGTCACAAAAAAATAAAATATTGCACCGTCCCGATACCGTGCAACCCTAGAAAATACTCAAATTTCCTCTTTTCTTATTTCAGGTGATGTTATTGTGGAAATCAACGGCACTCTTGTTTTAGGAAAGACTCACGCAGACGTGGTCCACATGTTCCAGTGCATCCCTATTAACCAGTATGTGGACATGGTGCTCTGCCGTGGATACTCGCTCCCTCCTGATGTGGATGCAGACAGCGAGGACCTTCCACCTCCACCTCCACCTCCCACAGGGGAGATCGTGACCGCCGTACCCCTCATCAATGGCCAGCCACTGCTAGTTAAAGGGGACGCCCTCCACGGCTCTTCCCAGGAGCTCCACTACGTCACCACAGATGCCAGCGGGCGCCCGGTGGTTGCTGCTCTTCCTTCGAGCACCGGTGCCAACGACAGACCAGAAACTGGGATGCTGCAGCCGGAGCTGGTGAGCGTGCCAATCGTTAAGGGGCCTGGAGGATTCGGCTTCGCTATTGCAGACTGTCCACTGGGGCAGAAGGTGAAAATGATCCTGGACGAGCAGTGGTGCAGAGGCCTGCTGAAGGGAGACGTGATAAAGGAGATTAACAGACAGAACGTGCAGTTGCTGAGCCACGCGCAGGTGGTGGATATACTGAAGGATCTCCCGGTGGGCAGCGAGGTCAATCTGCTGGTGTTAAGAGGAGGTAAGAGGACAGGAGGATATACGGATAATCCTGTTGATGTTTTAGAGTATAAACACCAGTGTTGGGGTAAAACATTACAAATAACACGAGTTACATAATAATATACATTTTCTAAGTAACAAGTAAAGTAGCGCATTACTTTAAAAAAAATTAAGTAATAATAGTTGAGTTACTTTTTAAAAAATGTAATGCAAGTTACTTACATTTCTGTGATGGAAGTATTCTTACTATTCGGAACAGATGGAGGAAAAGGAAAATCATCTCAATGGACAGTCATTTTAATTCAATTAAATTCAATTCAAGTTTTTGTATATAGCACTTTTTACAATAGTAGATTGTGTCAAAGCAGCTTAACATGTTCTTCATTTTACTTCACTAATAAGACAAAACGTACAAAAAGTAGCAAACACATTGCTTTAAACTTTCATTAATCTGTATATACAGCATCAGGACGTTCTCAGAAGATAACATTATCATTCATTAATTTTCCTTCAGCTTAGTCCATTATTTATCAGGGGTTGCCACAGCGGAATGAGCCACCAACTATTCCGGCATATGTTTTACGCAGCGGATGCCCTTTCAGCCGCAACCCAGTACTGGGAAACACCCATACACACTCATTCACACAAACACTCATACACTTTGGCCCATTTACTCCATCCAATTCACCTATAGTGTGTGTCTTTGGATTGTGGTGGAAAAGGAGCACCCGGAGGAAACCCACGCAGACACTGGGAGAACATGCAAACTCCACACAGAAATGCCAACTGACCCAGCCGGGACACAGCAACCTTCTTGCTGTAAGGCGACAGTGCTAATCACTGAGCCACCATGTCGCCTGTTCTCTTTAAATAAGTCTAAATATTTGTACACTTTATTCCTGCTTATTCCAAACTAAAACCTACATTGACTTTCTTAGGCTGTCTTAGTGAATATTTATTTATATATATATATATATATATATAATATATAATATATAAAAATATATAATATATAAAAATATATAAAAATATATATAAATTAAAACACCAGATTCATGGAGAGACACTGCCTACACCTGACTTGATTTTGATATATTAAACTTAAAAGTCATGTTGTTCCACATCTAAAAGTATACAAATGTTTAATATTTGTATAAGAGTAAGAATGAGACTTTATTGCGGTGTACATTTTACACAATGAGTGTAATTGCGTGAATTATCCCTTAAAACTATAATTAAAAAGCCTAATAGGTGCACCAGCAAACATACACTCACACCATAAGTTGGTGAGCAGCTCCAGTATCCTGTTTATTTTTTTAGAAGGAATTTGCACAGAGACTCTCTCTCTCTCTCTCTCTCTCTCTCTCTCTCTCTCTCTCTCTCTCGATGATCTTTATTCTTCATCAAGTGAGAAATCAGTCTCGTTCCGTTCCCCACTTCATAATTTTAGTAACTCCTGTTCTCGTCTCCTGCACTCTGCGATCACACTCGAGGTGTGTTTCTGTCCCTCAGGGGAAGCTTATGTAAGAATGATGGACCGTTGCTTCTGACACAGTTGGCAGAAAAGGCCCTTTGCATTTTTTTTGCACACACTCTGTGGGGCTGGCTGGGAATTTGGGAAGTGAGTCTAAATCATAGGGGAATTTCAGGATGTGACTGAGAAGAGTTCTGTGAGGATTTATTGTCTGCTCCAGTAGAGAGGGAGGAAGAAATGTGAGAGACAAGGAGAGCAAGAATATGCTTTAATCAGTTTTATTAATCCTCAAACGCTTAGCGAGTTTTGTCATTCATTGTTTAGCCATTACATTCAATGGAAATCACACCTATCAAGGGAGAGAGAGACAGAGAGACAGAGAGACAGAGAGACAGAGAGACAGAGAGAGAGAGAGAGAGAGAGAGAGAGAGAGAGAGAGGAATGAAAGAGAGAGAGGAATGAAAACAAAGGGAATGAACAATAAGTTCTTTATTGACAGATGAAATTGTAACAGCGTCATTATGTTATGCATAACTTCTGCCATTTGTGATGTCTTTCTCCTAGGAGACTACAGTTGAAGTCAGAATTATTAGCCCTCCTGTTATATTTAAATTCCCCCAATTTCTGTTTAATGGAGAGAAGATTTTTTTTCAACACATTTCTAAACATAATAGTTTTAATAACTCATTTCCAATAACTGGTTTCTTTCATCTGTGCCATAATGACATCACATACTATTTTACTAGATATTTTTCAAGATACTAATATTCAACTTAAAGTGACATTTAAAGGCTTAACTAGGTTAACTAGGCAGGTCTTTTTATAACAGTGGTTTGTTCTGTTAACAATTGACAAAATAATGCTAAAGGGGGCTAATGATATTGACCTTAAAATGGTTTTAAAAAATTTAAAACTGCTTTTGTTCTAGTCGAAATAAAACAAATAAGACTTTCTTCAGAAGACAAAATATTATAGGAAATACTGTGAAAAATTTCTTGCACCGTTAACCATCATCTGGGAAATGTTTGAGAAAGAAAAAAAATTCACATGAGGGCAAATAATTTTGACTTTAACGGTATGTGTGATATGTCCATCATCATTTTCTCTTATGAACATTTATTCTATCCATCTTTAATGGCTCCAAAATGACACGCATGTCATGATTAACTCCGCTCTGAACTGGCTCAGGAAACGCCCCACTTTGAAGCACTTGAAGGATGCTTCCTCTTTGAGTAGCTTTTTAAGTTTAGATGGATGGCAATTAATAATGTAGCACTGAAACAATGTATTCTCATGCCTTTTTCATGTTTGAAAGGCAACAACCATGAAATGCTGTCATTATAATAAGTCTAAAAACTTTCTCTCAATGACAGCTTCCTGTTTTTATTCATTTGTATGTTGATGTTGAGCTACTTAAATCTCTCATTTGCCCCCCTTTATTTGTTTCTAGGTCAGACATCGCCTGTGAAGAGTTTAAGACCGGTGAGTATGATAATAGATTTCAGGGGGGATAATGACCTTGTTGAACTGAGGAGGTGACTGAATATTTAATTTTTCTGCTGATGAAACTTATTAATTATTGCTCATACTTGCAGTTTGGGAAGCGAACAAACCCCTTCCTCAAAGTACGAACACATCCCACACCATTTGTACCACAGACATGAATAAATCATGCCGCTTGTACTTTTTGAACAAATCGGATGGATGATTTTGACTTGAGGGTTATAAAACAGGGGAAAAAAAAGACTTTTACTAAAGATTGAAATATCATGGAGGCACATAAGTAAATCTAACCTGTAAACAAACTGTTAACCACCCACACAACCATAGAAATCACCTAGCAAGCCTCTAGCACAGCCTTGATATAAGCCTAGCAATGTTTTATTGATAGTAAGTCTCTAGCAACCAACCAGAATACTGTAAAAATATGGTTAACCATGGAAGAACCCCTGGAAACCACCTAGAAACCATTGAGCAACATTTCAACCACTACAGCAACACTTATAACACTCTATAATCACACTTTTAACCATTCAGAAAACCATATAGGCCACATATAACAACATTTAAACGGCCTAGTAATGCTTTAACAACCAACCATTTCAACATGAAACCACTTAAAACACCATAGGAATAGGGTGACCATACAGGTACATGCTGTTTTTACATGACATGTCCTGGCAAGGATTTCTATGTTGCTTAAAATATCCATCTTTTTACTGTTTGCACTTTGAAGACTGACCGCATCCATAGGAGGTATTGAAAACAAATAGCTTCTTATACTTTCACTCTTGTGATACTTTAATGTCATACACTTTGGTGTCATACAATGATAGGTCTGTGCAGCTGTACTTGAATGAACAAATGCATCTAATATGTACTCGTATTTGCATCACTTTTTTGTATATGCCACCTTCGCATGTAACACAATTGGGTTGAATATGTATAAATGGCTGCAAGTTATTGGCCAAAGTACTTTTCAATCATTACCTTCAGCAAGTACACTGTAAAAAAGCGATTAGTTGATTTTACTTAAAAAAAGAGAGCAAACTTGTTGCCTTATTAAGCCAAGTGGATGCTGCACACTGGTGGTGGTGTGGAGAGAACCTCCTCATGATTTGTGAAGCACTTTGGGTGTATGGCCATACACGGTAAATGTGCTATATAAATACACATTACATTACATTACATTACTACAAAATAATGTAGCAAAATTCACCTCAGCACAGAAACCACGGAGAACACCATAGAAATTAATTGGTAATCTCTAGGGCACATTAGCAATTAAATGAGTAGACTCATTTTACATCTCCCCTGGAGTTAAACATTTGAGTGTGGACATTTTTGAATCCATTCAGCTGATGTCCCGGTCTGGCTGGAGCACTTTTTTGCTTAGCTTAGCATAAATAATTCAATCAGATTAGACCATTAGTATCTCGGTCAAAAATGTCAAAAAATAGCTTCAACAATTTTCCTGTTTAAAGCTTGACTCTTCTGCAATTACATCATTACTATGACTGATAGAAAATGAAAAGTTGATATTTTCTAAGTCGATATGGGTAGGAACTATACTCTCATTCTGGCATAATAATGAAGGAATTTTGCTGCAGTACCATGGCTGCAGCAGGAGCAATGATATTACGCAGCGCTGTTACCTAGTTGGGGAATATTTTCAGATGCTGTGTAATATTATACAATGGCAGCAAAGTCTTTTGATTATTATGCCAGACAACAAAAAGTGCTGGCAAAATGACAAAAACGTCAACTATATAGACATGTTGAACTTTAGCTTCCTAAAAGAGTTCATTAATGATTCTTTTCAATGCCACTCTTGACATAGTTTTTGCATATGAATAGCTGTATTATTTCTTTTCCTGTTAACCAGACCATGAAGTCATGATACAACAATAATACTGCTTCTGTTTGTATAGGCCTATTCACTCTATCTGAATACACTTGTTTGATTAACTTCTGAAGAAACACTTCAAAACACAAGTTCTGCTCTTGTTTTCCAACAGAGAGCAGGGATGAGTGCCAGCACTGAGACTCTGGACCGCTGCCATGATATGATGGTTCCCCAGGCTTTAACCTATCATTCAAACACACTGCCGTGTAGCTCTCCCAAACAAGATGCTTCCCTTCACTACAGCAAACCAAAAGCCTTGCCAGAGAGCATAGGTGAGTCTGTGCTGAGCTCAGCCCACAAGGAGGAAATTCTTTTATGGTACAGCACAATGATATGGATCTGTTGTAGTCGACAGGAAGTTAGAAACATTTAGCTGAAGGCTGTATAAGATGTCAGATGGTTTTAGTACATATTAAAGTAGGATATTTCAAAATAATGAGGATATTATGAATTGTTTTTATATTAAACTACATCACATCACAGAGAGAGAGAGAGAGTGAGGGAGACAAAATTGTAATATAAAAATATAAAACTACTAATCAAACTATATGAAACTACCAATCTTAATTGGCCTAATTGTGATATTGTTTGATTTAGCGCTATTGCAACAAAATGGTTTTCCTTTCTCAACCGAATAGAAGCTTTTCAAAATACCAGTTTAAATAAAACCTCTGTGGTTTAATATTTTAAACCAAAGAATAAAAACAGCCAACAATATTCATTATTGTTACTGTAAAATAAGTTAAAATAATAAAAACAACAATAATAATAATAATAATAATAATAATAATAATAATAATAATAATAATAATAATAATATCATTCATTCATTTTCTTTTCGGCTTAGTCCCTTTATTAATCTGGGGTCGCCACAGCGGAATGAACCGCCAACTTATCCAGCATATGTTTTACGCAGCGGACCAATTCACCTACAGTACAAGTCAGTCAGGTATAGGTGAACTGGGTAGGCTAAATTGTCCGTAGTGTATGTGTGTGAATGAGTGTGTATGGATGTTTCCCAGTGATGGATTGCAGCTGAAGGGCATCCGCTGCGTAAAACATATGTTGGATAAGTTGGCGGTTCATTCCGCTGTGGTGACCCCAGATTAATAAAGGGACTAAGCCAAAAAGAAAATGAATGAATAAATGAATGAATAATAATAAGGCAAGGCAAGTTTATGTATACAGCACATTTCATACACAATGGTAATTCATAGTGCTTTACATAAACAGTAATAAAAGAAACAAGTGTAAGAAAATAAAAACAACAAAGAATAAAAATGACAAAAAACGGATAAAAACAGATTAAAATGTGTTTAAATAGGTTTTAAAGGAATGAGAAAGAAAAAAAGATATAATAGTGCAATCTGTCGGACGTAACACAGTGCTCATTCAATAAAGGCACAGCTAAACAGATGTGTTTTGTAATAATAGTGTATGATAATTTATGAGAATTAAGATTAATAAAGTGCATTAAGATTAATAGCTTGCCTGGAATGTTTTATGCTTTTTTTGGAGCTTTAGAATCTGAATCAACAACCATTATTAAGGCATTGAAAAGAGCAGCTGATTAGCTTTTGAGCATAATGGGGGGTGGAAAACATATGGTTTTCAAATTATATATTTGAAAAAGAAATAAAAATTGTATAATCTGAATGCAGAGGCACAATAAAGGTATTTGCATGACTGATGAATGACTGTATTTGTGACAAACTAAAGAATGTGGTTTTTCCTATTCAGGTATTTAATTCTGCTTTTTATTATCCAGTACCTCAATATAAAGAGCTGGATGTGTTCATCAAGAGAGATCAGGAGACGGGCTTTGGTTTTCGTGTGCTTGGAGGAGAAGGTGCAGAACAACCAGTGAGTCCATACAGTAACCCCTTTAATGATTATTTCCATTTATAAACTCTATTTATATGATTTATTCACCTTTTTCCACATATGAATACTGCTTTTCAAATAACGGGTTGAGGAACTTCCATTTAAAAAACTTAAACAAATAATTTACTATAAAGATTTGCCATATATATATGTATATACATATGTATCTGATCATTATATATGTACATATATGCATATATGTAACTGATCAGTGCAGATGATTGCCCCATATGTCAATTTAAAAATAAAGTGGAATATACTTTTCTCAAAGTATTAACCTGCTTTCTATTGATTTATTAAAGTGAGCACGCATGAAATGTGACAGGAACACGCCTTACTGTGAATTTAAACACATCCAGATGGAGAAAATGTTTTGCAGTAAGGAGGGAGAAATTATAGTGCAAACTTAGATACTTTCTTGATCCAACGAATTCTACGAATGTGTTTTCATCTCATGCAGCAAAAGCAGAAATGCTACAATCAAAATGCTGCAACTTGAGAGGATAATATATGATATAATACCAAACAGTGAAACTAATTCAATTATGGTAAAACTTTTTGTCTACGTGAACATGTACCCAAAATGTCATTGCATTAAGGTGAAGCAGATTTCCAGTTCTCAGATTGATTTGCGCAAGCCTACATAAGGAAAGTGTTGAAAGTAAGAGTTATTCTGTGTTTTTGCACAAGAACAACAAGGAGAGATAAATTAATCTGCAATTATCTGCCATATTGGAATTTACAGGGGTTTCTGTTATGTTGAAATGTGTAGGATTAACAGTGTAGTGAAGAGTAGAGCCTGTGGTTTGGCTGAGCGGAAAAAAAACCTCGAAGAAGCATTTAAGTGTATTAAAACATTTGCCTATCAAAAGGCCTCTTTTCATAGTTGCATTAACACATTCTATTTCTAACAAAAACTTCATCATGAAGAGTAGAGTTTGTGATGTTAATGCTAACAAATTGTGCAAATCAATTTATTCTATATTTCAATTCATTTGTAATTAAGTATGAGGAGTAGGGTGGCACAAAAAGCTGTGAGAACTGTGGGTGTTAAAATATTAGTTCACACAAAAATGAAAATTTTGTTATTAATTAATCAGCCTAATGTAGTTACAATCCCCTTACAATCCCTATTTTAGATGAAACCCGAGAGCTCTCTGGCTCTCCATAGACAGCAACGGCCCCCAGATATTCAAAATCAGAAACTAAAAAATTGTCAAAACATATCATGGGACTTCAGTGGATCAACTGTAATCATACGAAGCTCCAAGAACAAATTTGTGCGCCAAAACCTGTAAAAATTAATGTTTGCCAATGTCTTTCACATCAAGTCAGGCTGTGCTTTTCCTACAGCCAATACAAAGCTTGCTTGTTGCACTGCTGACTCTAATGGCAATATGTTGAACTGTCCATAGTAAATGCACACCCTAACCTGATGTATAAGAGAATATAGTGAGTATTTACAGGTGACTTTTTGGGTACACAAAAATGTTCTAGGAGCTTCGTATGATTACAAATGTTTTGACGATGTTTGAGTCTAGTTTCTGGACATTGAACATCTCCTTGCTTTTAATGGAGAACCAGAGAGCTCTCAGATTTCTTAATTTGACCATATCTTAATTTGAAATATCTTAATTTGTGTTCTGAAGATGAATAAAGGTCTCAGAGCTTTAGAAAAACATTAAGATCAATAATTAATAACAGAAATGTTTTTTTTGGGGGTAAACTTATCCTTTAACGTACTGCAACCCCGTGTCACAAACATGTTGTTGGAGTACAAAAGAAAATTACATTCTACAAACTTAAATACATCAGTTAGTTTCCATAAATCTTTTGCATAATCAGAATTTATAAGGTTTCACAGTGACTATATTTACATGGACATCAGTAATCTAACAATTTGCCTTAACCCGAATAAGACAATAATATGATTAAGGTGTATACATAAGTTGCTTTTTGAATGTTCCTTTCATGTTCCTGTTTTAGATGTTATAGTACATAGTTTAATTAACATAATTATGTCACCATTCAACGCTAGTTTCCTCCAGTGTTTCACGCAATAGCAGTTCGTGTTCGTCATCGGACCATATGTGATTTTGGGATTGTCATTTTTTATTTTGTGACAAGTTCAACTGCAGTTAATTTCTCACACTATGTGTGTAAACAGACAACAGCGGATACAAATATACAAATTCTCAAGCAACTGGCCCCCTCTGCCATTACATTTACTACCTTTTCATTCATGCCCCTGCAACAAACTCGGAGGCACTGGATGAGAGCCTAGTCATTGTTTCCCTCTCGCACCAAAAACCTGCTCTCTTGCCTAGACATTCTCATTTGTTTGTCGTCAAATGCCTGACAACTGCCGTGTGTGCATCCTGTCGCAAAATGCAGTGAAAAGTACTACAAAACAGTAATAATAGTTTGATTAAGGTGTTTACATGTCTTCATTCACGTCTTAATTCGATTTCTGTTTAGTCCGATTATAACCATAGTTGGATTAAGGTAATTTAAAAAAATCGCTGTTTACATGGTAGACTCTTAGTCATAGTATTGTCTTAATCTGAGTATTGGTGTCCATGTAAACGTACTCAGTGTAGAAAAAGTATTAAAAAAAAAATCTACTTTAATTTTTCCCCTTAAAACAAGCTCCCTGTCTCTTTCCTCTAGGTGTACATTGGTGCCATCATCCCCCAAGGGGCGGCAGAGAAGGAAGGCCGTTTGCGGGCCGGAGACGAGCTCATTGGCATCGATGGCATCACCGTGAAGGGTAAATCTCACAAACAAGTCCTAGACCTGATGACAAACGCAGCGCGCAATGGACAAGTGCTGCTTTCAGTGCGGAGGAAGGTCATTTTTCGAGGTGAGAACTGCTGACTGACAGGCCAGAGACGTAATTAACCAGCTGAAAAGCGTTGATTAAAGGTCAGCGTGTGTAATTTGTGCCATAGATGCCCTGGAGGATGTTGGGAGTGGAGCGTTGACCCTTGTGAATGGATCACCTCGGCTTCCACGGATTCAGGTGCCAAGCGTCAAGGACCAGGAGTCGTTTGATATCACGCTTCATCGCAGAGATAACGAGGGCTTCGGCTTTGTCATTCTCACCTCTAAGAGCAAACCGCCACCGGGAGGTAACAGCACATTCATTGATGCTCCAGAGGTAGCAGACTCATTTTTCAAATAGATATTGTTTAGGGAGAAAAAAGCAGTGGAAATCAAGAACTTTGTTCAGAAGAAATCCATGATGATGTTTACATTTTGGCTTGATATTTACACTAATTTTAAGTATACATCCTTAAGTCAGTTGTTAAAATGCACATGTTTAATATAAGCTTTTTATTATATAATGTAAAATTGCATTTAATTATTATTTTAATTTACATTTATTTATTATTATATTAAATAAAGGCAATTTTAAGATTTTTTATATTTGTATAAATGTATATTTTTAATATTTATTTTATTTTAATTATTACATTTATATTTAATTAAAAATGTTTATGTATTTATTTAGAAGTAATAGTTGTGGTTTAATGTAATAGCGTGATGTTTACACTAATTTTTAGTATACATCCTTAAGTCAGTAGTAAAAATGCACATATTTAATATAAGCATTTTAATATATTATTTAAAATTGCATTTAATTGTTATTTTAATTTACATGATTTTATTATTATATTAAATAAATGCAATTTTAGAAAAAATATATATTTATATGAATTGAAATTATTTATATTTATTTTAGTGTAATTATTACATTTATATTTAATTGAAAATGTTTGTGTATTTATTTAGAAGTGTTAGTAGTGGATTAATGTAATGCTGACAGGGACTCTTTAATGGTTTCTTTTTATTAATACATTTAAATGTTTCACCATATTATTTTGTCATATAAGTGTATTATTATATAATTTAAATTTACATAGAATTATTATTTTCATTTGTATGATGTAATTATTTTAGTAAATAAATGCAAAGATAATATCTGTTATACTTATTTTATTTTAATTATTTAATTGGTATTTAATTCAAACTTTTAAAAATAATTTTTAAGTATTGGTAGTGCTTTAGGGCCTCACAGTGGCGCAGTGGGTAGCACGTTCGCCTCACAGCAAGAAGGTCGCTGGTTCGAGCCTCGGCTGGGTCAGTTGGCGTTTCTGTGTGGAGTTTGCATGTTCTTCCCGTGTTGGCGTGGGTTTCCTCCGGGTGCTCCGGTTTCCCCCACAAGTCCAAAAACATGCGGCATAGATGAATTGGGTAAGCTAAATTGTCCGTAGTGTATGAGTGTGAATGGGTGTGTATGGATGTTTCCCAGAGATGGGTTGCAGCTGGAAGGGCATCCGCTGCGTAAAACATGTGCTGGATAAGTTGGCGGTTCATTCCACTGTGGCGACCCCAGATTAATAAAGGGACTAAGCCGAAATGAAAATGAATGAATGAATGAATGGTAGTGCTTTAATGTCATTTTTAAGATCACATAGTCTAACATTTTATAATGGGGCTCAAGACCCCTTCTCTTTTTTTATTTAGTTCCGTCCATCTGTTTCAACTTTTGCATAACCGCAAAAATTCTCAATTTATTTACTATAATTATAAGCATAACAAGGCCTCTTGGTGGCGCAGTGGGTAGCACGATCGCCTTACAGCAAGAAGGTCGCTGGTTCGAGCCTCGGCTAGGTCAGTTGGCATTTCTGTGTGGAGTTTGCATGTTCTCCCCGTGTTGGCGTGGGTTTCCTCCGGCTGCTCTGCTTTTCCCCACAAGTCCAAAGACATGCAGTATAGGTGAATTGGGTAAGCTAAAATTGTCCATAGTGTATGTGTGTGAATGAGTGCGTGTGGATGTTTCCCAGTGATGGGTTGCAGCTGGAAGGGCATCCGCTGCGTAAAACATATGCTGGATAAGTTGGTGGTTCATTCCGCTGTGGCGACCCCAGATTAATAAAAGGACTAAGCCGAAAAGAAGGTGAATGAATGAATAAGCAAAACAAGCCGTTGCAATTCTGCTAAGTGATTTGCCTAAGTGTGTGTTTCAGTGATTCCTCATAAGATCGGTCGAATAATCGAGGGCAGTCCGACTGACCGTTGTGGACTGCTGAACGTGGGTGACCGTATATCCGCTGTGAACAGTCAGTCCATTGTGGAGCTCTCCCACAACGACATTGTTCAGCTCATCAAAGACGCTGGGAATTCAGTCACGCTCACCGTGGTTCCTGAGGACGGTGAGATAATCAAATGTCGCATAAATATCCACGCTTTCTCAACCTCTGCCTGATGCTTTGATTTGTCACACTAACGCAATAATGTAGCTTTAATTGAAACGCTAATATCCACAGAGAAATCTGATGTCAATTATGCACGCGTATTTAAATTGAGTGCTTTATGAAGGGCAGTTGCAACAATTGCTAGCCTATTTCAAAAACAGAGCATTAAAATAATTGCCACCTAGGCATGAATATGATTAAAAAAATTAAACGGGCCTTTCGGAGTTCTTGATATTATTGTGAAATATAATTAATATGTCGCATTACAAAAGTGAACTGAGTTGTGAATGCTAGATATTCAAACCGTTTTTGGTAAAACAAAAAAGAAAAAAGAGCTAATGTCATTATTTGTCGAGTTAATTAGCAAAAAGGTATAACGTATAATTATTTAAACGTATAATTTGTATACATTTTTCAACAATATTATTTTTATTTTGCAAATGAACTCTTAAATGCACAATAAGAACCATGCTTTATGAAAATTTGAAAATAAAGTGGACTATTTATTTATAGATTTAATATGCATTCTATGAATATAAAATCCCTACTCTAAATACTAGACTAATAAATCAAATTTGATATTAATAAAAAACAACAGAGTAATCTGCTTTTGCTCATTCATTCTTGATTTATTAAGCAATGAAAAGGCACCATTTTTGTGACATAGACAGCTCAACCAAAAATTTTAATTTACTCACTATAAACTCACCCTCAAGTGGTTCCAAACCTTTATGAGTTTCTTTGCTTCTATTAAACACAAAAGAAGATATTTTGAGGAATGTTGGAAAAAAATTACTAGCCTATTTCAAAAACAGAGCATTAAAACAGTTGCCACCTAGGAATGAATATGATTAAAAAAAACAGGCCTTTCGGAGTTCTTAATATTATTTTAAAATATAATTAATATGTCACATTACAAAAGTGAAATGAGCTGTGAATGCTGTTTTATGAGTACTTTAACACTAAGAGCCTGGTTTGTAAATCCTTTTTTTGGTATAAAAAGAGCTTCTGTCATTATTTGTCGAGTTAATTAACAATTAATTTTTTATTAATTATTTTGTTTTTCAAATTAACTCTTCAATGCACAATAAAAAAAACATGTTTTATGAAAAAAAAATAGATTAAAAGATTTAATATGCTTTCTATGAATATAAAATCCCTTCCCTAAATTTACTTTAATGGGAAGATCAAAAAGGGATCGTCTTTCACTGATAAATCAACTTTGATTTTAATAAAATCGATAATAATTAATCAAACTAATTAATAAAATTAATTAAGCTATGAAAATTAATATTTACCAACTATTTATTCACCCTCAAGTGGTTCCAAACCTTTGAGTTTCTTTGCTCTGTCAAACACAAAGGAAGATATTTTGAAGAAAGCTGAAAACCTGTAAACATTGACTTCCATAGTAAGAAAAACAAATGTTGACCCCTTTTTTTTAAATTGAATTACAGTCTCTCACATATATGCCGTTAAGTTAATCTGTCCTTTACTGTGTATCAGCCCATATGATAACCAGTTTGTTTTGATTCTCTGTTTAAAGAGTACAAAGGCCCGCCCTCAGGAGCCAGTTCAGCCAAACAAAGTCCAGCACTGCAGCACAAGACCCTCAAATCCACTCAGGACGAGAGGTGCAGTATTTAAACCACTTCAGATGACATCATTTCCTTTGTAAATACGTTGAGAATTCATGTAAATTCTACAAGCACAGATCAAATTAAGCTCTTTAAGGAGGATTTAAGCTGAATCTGTGCTCTGTAATGTGTGTTTTTGACTGTATGTGCAGGTACAATTTGGATATGGATGAGATCAGGGATGAGCTTACATGGACGGAGTATAAAACGCCAAACAGGCAAGAGTCCAAACAGGCAAGTATCACACTTCTATACCTATAAGCATGAAGGGTCATTCATGATGCATATGCAAATTAAAATATATCTAAACACAGCATGAACAATTATTAGAACCAGTATTTCATATAGTGTAAAACCATTTTCATGCCATCACATGAGTAAAATACATAATAAAGGGGTCATGAGTGGCATTTATAGACTCTGAGGTCTGCTTACACTGTAAAAAATATCTGTAATTTAGCAGTTTTCTGTATTTTGTCCTTCATGTTTTTATTATTGTATTTTCCCCCCATTTATTCATGCTTTTGACTTGCATTATGGGACCTTGATAATCTTCCAACAACTTTCAAACTGGAGAAAGTGACATTTTTAATAGTTTAAAGTGATATATTGTCTGGGTTGGTGTTGTATATTACGCTAGTAATAAACTGTCAGTGCATTTTGTTATTTTACGCACTTATTTCTCCTAATATTATTTCTTATACATTATATTATTCCACACTACAGTACTAAAAGGTCAATAAAAGTCACTTTGTTAAGCTGTAGAGTTGATTTTCCACCATCAAAAGTCGACAGAGCAGAGATCAAAGTCCCATAATGCAATTCACAACCGTAAATGAACAGTAAACACTTGTCAATCACAAAATACGCAAACTATTAATTAACAGATTTTTTTTTTCGCAGTGTATGAGATGTAGGAGTTTCCCTTTTATTGTTGTATACTGTAGTACAGTGCATTGTAGGCTGTATACTGTACAATCAACAAATTGTATGGCCCTCAACATTGAGATTAAAAATGTACTTCTCCCTGAGAACTATATGTTTTGAACAATGTGTTTTCTGTTATGTGTTGTATTGTTTACTGACTGCTTGATAGTATATGTCATTTTGATCACTTTGTTTATTAATTGAGAGCAGTGGTTGATTTTAAACACAGGTAAAACTGTTTTGAGGCAAAAGTTTCATTTTGCAAGAGAAGTCAGAGGTTTTGCTAATAGTGCTTGAAGATGAGATTTTGTGTTTGAGCAATGGTTTTGAGCAATGGTTCAGAAATTGTGTTTTAGCAATCGAGAAAAGCTGTAACAGACAAGGATGAAGCAAGTTCTGAAACTCAAAGGATGCTTTAACCCTCATTCACACTACAAGCGACTCGCATTGGCAAAGCGAAAAGCGACTGTTCATTTCAAAAGAGAGCGAGCGACTTCCGGCGACCTCTGTCTATGCGAGCGACAGCGACCGTTGGCGACTAGGTGGGCATGTCGAGTGCCACGACAAAGTTGAGCATTCTTCAACTTTATGCAAATTAAGAGCGACTTTCTTGAGCGACAGCCTATAGGAGCACCAGTAGAGCTCACGTGATCCTCTCTCAGCTCGCTCAGAGGCCGGTTGTATTCTCCATGCTGTAGACCTACACAGACCTGCGTTTGCAGCAGATCGCCACCCAGAGTGACAGGCAGCTACAAAGTCGCTACTAGTGTGAATGAGGCTATGTGAATGATTATAGTACCATGACCTATGTCAAAAGATCGTAGGAAATTTGGTGACCCCCTTTAAAAAAATATTCCCAACAGAAATCCATTGACTGTATTTTGATCAAATAAAGGCAGCCTTGGTGAGCTTTACCAAGGCCAAACTTTAGAATGGTCTGCCACATCTGTGTTTTCCTACATAGGGCTGTATTGCAGTTGAGCTGGAGCGGGGTCCTCGTGGTTTCGGCTTCAGTCTGAGAGGAGGAACGGAATACAACATGGGCCTCTACATCCTGCGTCTGGCTGAGGACGGCCCTGCTTTACAGGATGGCAGGATACATGTCAGTACAGCTCAGCACTCTTTAATAACTCACAGATTGAGGATGGAATTTGAGGGTGAATTCTGTAGAGTGCATTTAAAGGGATAGTACACCCAACAATGAAAATCACCTCGTTTACTCTCTCTCTCTCTCTCTCTCTCTCTCTCATGTGGTTTTAAACCTTTATGAGTTATACCAGTACAACAGGAAGGCATTTCATGGGATTTTCAGACTTTTCATGGGATTGATCTGAAAACAAAAATGCATTTGTTAAATAGTGTAGGATGCTTTGAATAAAAAGTGTCTGACAAATGCATAAAATATAGATGATATTTGGTCTTTAACTATGCTGCCCTGTTACTGTCTAAAGCAGAAAGATATTTGAGTAATGACGTAACACAGGAAAGTTCAGATGTCTGAATGTGCCCTTTGCAGGTAGGAGATCAGGTCGTGGAGATCAATGGCGAACAGACACAAGGCATCAGTCACACTAGAGCCATTGAGCTGATCCAAGCTGGGGGAAACAAAGTGCTGCTGTTACTGCGACCACAAGCCCTGCTGCAAGAGAACAGTGAGCCATGATGACACTTAAACACATGATCATGCTGATCTACTGGACATCACCAGCACACTTGTTAACTCCTTTCTTTCTTTCTTTCTTTTTCTTTTTTTCTTTCTTTCTTTCTTTTTCTTTCTTTCTTTCTTTCTTTCTTTCTTTCTTTCTTTCTTTCTTGCTTTCTTTCTTTCTTTCTTTCTTCTTTCGTTCTTTTGTTCTTTCTTGCTTTCTTTCTTTCTTTCTTTCTTTTTATTTCTTTCTTTCTTGCTTGCTTTCTTTCTTCTTTCGTTCTTTTGTTCTTTCTTGCTTTCTTTCTTTCTTTTTATTTCTTTCTTTCTTGCTTTCTTTCTTTCTTTGTTTCTTTCTTTCTTTTTATTTTTTCTTTCTATTTCTTTCTTTCTTTCTTTGTTTCTTTCTTTCTTTTTATTTTTTCTTTTCTTTCTTTCTTTCTTTCTTTCTTTCTTTCTTTCTTTTTATTTTTTCTTTTCTTTCTTTCTTTCTTTCTTTCTTTCTTTCTTTCTTT
>CAIGQW010054109.1:6144022-6158461 GCA_903798125.1 Danio choprae
AACCAGAGCACCCGGAGGAAACCCACACGAACACGGGGAGAACATGCAAACTCCACACAGAAATGACAACTGGCCCACCCGGGACTCGAACCAGCGACCTTCTGGCTGGGAGGCGAGCATTAATCATATGTTAGTATGTATTTATTAGTATTTATTCATTGGATAGATCATCAGATAAGTACAGTAAGTTATCTTTTTTTTTTTTTTAATAAATATACTGTTAGACCTGCTTGCCATATCCAGATGTCTGTTTTGCTTTTGCACACTTTTGAGGTCACTCAATGCCATCTAGCGGTTACAGATTGAAACTGCTAGTGAGTTACGTGACTCGACTTTGCTGACGTCATAGGTTCTTCCTGAGGTGAGCTCCGAGTTTGAATTAGTCGTTCCCTTCGGAGAATAATTGATATATATGTCCCAGGTCGCCTCCTGTGGTAATGTTAATTAACATAAACACGTGTGTCATTATGGAAAGTAAAGCATGTTCGGTTGACATTTCCTCTCATGTCCTTTATTTTATTGAACGATTACAGATTTGTAATCATAAACACGACTGTACGACATTTTCCAGATGGCTGATGCTGCAGTGGAGGTCCAGCCAGGGTCAACAAGCTTTATCAGGTAATAAAACCTACAGCTGCTGTTAATAAATGTTGGTGTCAATCGTTATTAAAAATAATATTGAAAGACGAATAATTAAAAAAAGCTTTCCAAATAGCAATTTTCGTCGTTCTTTAGAGAGTTTTAGATTGTTTTGTTGATGTGTGTAGACGCCTTACACTTGGTCCTGACCAACTCGTTCAACCGAGAATTAAATACCTCATGAATTGAACCGTTGAACTTTTTGTTGGAAAAATATTACAATGCGGAAACAGATTTCCAATGCGAGTTGCACTTTCCAGCACCTTCTTTGCTTTTCCATTTTTTCCAACAAGTGGCCTTGTAAACTGACGTCACTGGCAGAGAGCCATCTCCAAGTTTTCTGTTTGGCTTTTTATACAGGCTAGAACGCGCAGTTTTTCTTGTTGTTTGTTCAGTTATGATTTTCTAAAGTTATGTTAATAATATTTAATGACCCTCAGGAATCATGAACAAACTCAACATTTGTTGGCAAATAAAGGTTAGTCAGCGAATCGAACCTTCTAGTAAAGTATGTGTGTTTGTACATAGGGCAGCACGGTGGCGCAGTGGATAGCACAATCGCCTCACAGCAAGAAGATTGCTGGTTCAACCCCCGGCTGGGTCAGTTGGCATTTCTGTGTGGAGTTTGCATGTTCCTCCGGATGCTCCTCAGTCCAAAGACTTGTGGTACAGGTGAATTGGGTAAGCTAAATTGTCCATAGAGTATGTGTGTGAATGATGTATGGATCTAAGCTAAATTGTCCATAGTGTATGTGTGTGAATGAGTGTATGGATGTTTCCCAATGCATAAAACATATGCTGGATAAGTTGGCGGTTCATTCCGCTGTGGCAACGCCTTTTTAATAAAGGGACTAAGCCGAAAAGAAAATGAATGAATGAATGAATGTTTGTACATATCATATATTTGGCGGTTCCTTCCACTGTGATTAATCAGGGACTAATAAGCCGTAGGATAGTGAGAGTGATTTTAGTATTTATTTTATAAAGTTCTGAACATTGTTTTTTTTTTCAAATATTATAATTTAGAGCTTTTTTTCTCTCCATAAAATGACAAATTGTCTGAATAAGGATGTTTTGATTTGTTGTGATTGATAATCAGTGTTACTCCAATTGTTGATTTCTTAACTCTTCTAAAGCTGAAATATTGTTATACTGTCAATTATTGATGATTTATGTTGTTTCTTTAAATAAAGTTTAAAAACAAGGGACTTTATTTAATGACAATAACATGACTTTAAATGGCAACATGGTTACTTTTACATTTTACAATTATAGAAAATTGCAACAGAGACCATATAGACATGCAAAATTAAAGCATGCAATTAAAAAGAAACTGTTTTGTTTATTTCAGACATTAAAGACATAAATCACAAACAATCCAGTAGAAAGTCAGCAGTCCACAGTGTTTAGATGCATCACGTGATGTCAGGACCGGCCCAGGAACACTGATTTCAAATGGTGCTAGATGCCATAAAGTACTCTATGGCACCATCTGAATTCAGCTTCCAGGAGCAGCATTGCAGGATATGACACTGAAAAACAAAAAAAGAAAATAGCCAAATGTTAAAAGATGCTACAGTACACAGACTGCAGCTTTTGTATTTCATTCTGATCCATGCATTTTATTTTTGTTCACAACTGCGCTACTGTTTCTTGAAATTCAGCTGTGCCAGTGCTGCGTATTCCTAGGAGACGAGGCATTATGTTTGAAATACTGTAGACCTGAGTTGGAGTACAATAGAGAAGTACAGGGAGTGACCAGGAGGGAGGGAGAACATTTGTTTACAAGTTTCTTTTTCTCCAGTACATTAGTTTATTCTTGGTTTGCTGCCTCTGTGCACCTGACCGCTTGTGTAATGCTGAGCAGCTCTTAAAGGGAAAGGCGTGCGTGTCGAGGGTCAAGATCAGTATTTTATAATGAGCTGAATGTCGAGAGAAAGAATAGTGGTCAATAAACAGTCGACAGATTGCACAAAGGTTAAGCATGGAGTATATTAGAAGACAAGACTTATATTATGTGTACTCAGGTTCAACAGGCAGCATTTGATTTCACATTACTTTCATTATTTTTGGGCTACTGAAATGATGTCTATAGGGGCTTATGGTCATCTATTATGGATGTTTTTCATCTACAATTGCGTCATTGGACTAGAGTTACTTTGTTTGCAGAAATGGATACAAATGAGGCCAATGAACCATTCTTGGACAGTCACACCAGGATAAATATAGGCTAACATATTGTTTTGAAGTGATAAGTAAATAACTAATAGTAGTATAATCTCACCATCTCCAAATAATTATGTCAGTATTAATACTAAAACTAAACAATATAATAACTACAATGACGAGGATTGGCCTATAACACCTTAATAATGAAAAGGGGAGTTCATTTTCAGTAATGAAAGGTGATTACCAATTTTTGTAATCATCTTAAGGAGGATAGCTTACGTTAACGGCGGTTTAACTGCGGTCTGACTGCGCCACCCAGAGGAGAAAGCGAGCACTGCGTTAATGATTTGTTTACTCCGTTTAGGCAAGTGCGCATTAGCAAAAACTACTGCAAGTTTATTATTAAAGTCGCATAATAAGACAGAAAATGCTGCGATTTGACATCATAAACGATATTTTATGACGATTAAGGTTTTATATAAAAAAAGTTTTGGTGTCAAAGAACCGATCAAAGGTTTGTTAAATCAATTTTGATTTGATAGCCACTATTATTACTTAACGATCCTTTAGGGTTTTACTGTAAAACAGATTTGCTTCATGGATAGGGCATTTTATTCTGAGGCAATAACAAGTGCGCACTTAAAGTACAGCTACTGACGTACGCAACGCAACGCATCTCTCGCTCAGGCAGCATCCCTGTCCAGCCGTTGTTATGAACGCGACGCATGCAGTCTGATGCGAGAGGAACACTCATGCTTATGTCATGTTCATCCTCCACGCGTTATTACAAATAAGGGTCGCTCACGGATTCTCTTGCGCAGACGAAATTCCCGAACGAATCTCCATATTCTTGTCGCAATAGCTATGACGCAGTAATATATCTTAAAGAAGGCCTGTTTGAATAATTATCAGTAAACTTCACTCTCTGATTTCAGCTGATGACGTCGATTCGTCAACAATATTTATCAGATGAATTTTAAAAACTACTTTTGATTGTGAATAATAAGATGTTTATGAGGAGTCAAATATTACTGCATTTCAAAACAAAGAACCAAACAAACGAAACTAAATTAATTATAGCTCTTTCATAATAAGGAATTCTTCTACTTACGTTAAGACAATCACAGGATTGTCTTTTCATGGGATCTTTTCCTGAATTATCTGCATGCCGCGGATGCCTCCACTCTTCACTTGTTTTCCGTCCGTCCAAACTCTTCAGTTCCCATTCTCGAGCCATAGACTCCTCGCATCATTTACAAGATCCCTATCGATTTTTCCAGGGCGAAATACTCAAGCCCCGCCCACAGACACTCCCCCGGCTTGTGATTGGCCGAGACGCCCTACACGTTCCCGATCACTTCGGGATCACATGTGCTTGACGCGTGTTTACAAACATTGGATGTGGTCACATGGTACAGGCGACCATTTACTGCGCAGCTCTGGATTCTGTCGCAACATCTTCTTGAGAACAAAAGGAGCGGAACCTGACCTTACCTGAAATAATCTGTTATATCAGGTTTTGGTATTGAAAAGCTGGTTTATTTTCTTTCTTTCTAGTGTCTATTTAAATTTGTAAAGTTATTATAATTGTTATTATTTTTTATTAATATTATATTTTACAGTCATTTTCTTCATAACTGTCCTTTCACGTTTTGGTTGAAACCATTTTTAAATCCATTCCTGTTGAAATAGCTTGTATTGAGGAAGTTTATATCATATTATCATCTGATTAAAAGTAGCTCACACTTGTTACAATTGCCTGCATAAGAATACGTTTTATAATAATAGTAATAATAATAATAAAAATAATAGTAAAATTATTATTATTATTATTATTATTATTATTATTATTGATAATAATAATAATAATATATTATTATTATTTAATATAATACTATTTTCTTTATATAATGTATTGTTCTTATTTCTTTTTATGCATTAGGCAGTAAGGTAAAAGTCTAAATGAAATTTGCATTAGGCTTTTGTTTATTTTGTCAGTATATCATATATAATTTCATTCATTCATTTTCTCTTCGGATTAATCTCTTTATTAATCTGGGGTCGCTACAGCGAAATGAACCACTAACTTATCCAGCCCGTTTTACGCAGCGAATGCCCTTCCAGCTGTAACCCATCACTGGGAAACACCCATACACTCTTGCATTCACACACATACACTACGGCCAATTTAGCTTACCCAATTCACCTACAGCGCAATGTCTTTGGACTTGTGGGGGAAACAGGAGCACCCAGAGGAAACCCACACCAACACAGGGAGAACATGCAAACTCCACACAGAAATGCCAAAAATTCGAGGCTCGAACCAGCGACCTTCTTGCTGTGAGGTGACAGCGCTTCCCACTGCGCCACCGTGTTGCCCCAGTATATCATATTTAATTTAAAATAATTGCATTTTTAATTTCATGAAAGTGTGTTTATTTTAATAATTAATTTAATAATCTTAGACAACAATCAGAATTTTAAA
The DNA here is from genome assembly GCA_903798125.1 of Danio choprae. Taxonomy (NCBI): domain Eukaryota; kingdom Metazoa; phylum Chordata; class Actinopteri; order Cypriniformes; family Danionidae; genus Danio; species Danio choprae. The sequence goes on from CAIGQW010054109.1 coordinate 6,149,319, forward strand.
TCAGAATTTTAGACAACATTCAAAAATAGTGATTTAAAAACCTTTTCAATGCATATTTTTTTTAATCTCGATTTCATTTAGCACAAGAACCATGTCTTTTCATGATGGTGAGTCATCACTAAATGACAGAACTTAATTATGACAGTTGTTATGGCCGTAAAGAACTCTATCTTTTGTCATTGTTTAAAAGCAAGATTCTCTAATAAATTCTCACTGTTTTCTCCCTGCATTTTCCAGCAACTTCTTTCCCCATTCAATAAGCTTTTTACACTCTAGGGGGCAATGTTTACCCACGATACTTTTTTATATATTTCTTTTATTTTTTACAAGAGCCATTGAAGTTGACACATTTACAAAGTGGAGTATTTCCTACTAGGTCATATAAACTATTTTATCCAAACTAAAATGAGCAACTTTGTCATTTAAATTGCATGCAGTGTAACACAAACCCGAGCAGATGCAGAGGCAAAGTGCTTTACAGTATACAACAGTATAGTGCACATATGTGAAAATAAACGCCTGGAGTGAAATGTCTGGGAAAAGAGCATGAAGTGAACATGTGTCAGTCGTAAATTGCACACTGGGGAGGGCATAACTCTCAGTTAGTGTTCATTCTCATAGGGATTCTCTCTCTCTCTCTCTCTCTCTCTCTCTCTCTCTCTCTCTCTCTCTCTGTGTGCAATTAATCAGTGTATTCATGGTTAGGAAGACCCGCACATTCTTTTGCAGCACAGATATCTTTGGACTTGTAATAGACTCTATATGAGTTGTTGTTCTCAAACTTTTTCACAAGTCTTGGTTGTGTTGACTTTTTTTTTTACACTTGGGTTGTATCTGATTATGAAGCTGTTTGCTGTTGCAGAAGCATCTGCTGTAGATCTGGTGTCACCGAGCGTGCATGTGTGTTGCCCCAACATCTGACACTTGCAGCTGGGTGTTGCTGAGCTCTTTATTTAGCTTCATGGTATTTAGACTATTTGTAGGAGGGAGTGTAAAAGAACTTTAAATAAAAGGAAACTCAATATTAAGACATACATTTAATAAGGCATTTCAATTATGTTCAATTAACTATGTTAACTATATAATAACTTTAATAATTCATTCATTCATTCATTCATTTTCATTTCGGCTTAGTCCCTTTATTAATCTGGGGTCGCCACAGCGGAATGAACCGCCAACTTATCCAGCATATGTTTTACGCAGCGGATGCCCTTCCAGCTGCAACCCATCTCTGGGAAACATCCATACACACCCATTCACACTCATGCACTACGGACAATTTAGCTTACCCAATTCACCTGTACCGCATGTCTTTGGACTTGTGGGGGAAACCGGAGCACCCGGAGGAAACCCACGCCAACACAGGGAGAACATGCAAACTCCACACAGAAAGGCCAACTGACCCAGCCGAGGCTCGAACCAGCGATCAGCGACCTTCTTGCTGTGAGGCGAACGTGCTACCCACTGCGCCACTGTGAGGCCTAACTTTAATAATAATAATAATAATATTAATACATTGTATTTATTATGCGCTTTTCTTAAACTCAAAGTGCTACAAGATATACAATAACAAATAAAAATTGCAGAGAATTACTACAAAACTGCATAATATTAATATATTAATAATGTTACATTAATAATATTACTGCATAATACTGCAGAAGAACTTCATTCATTCATTCATTTTCTTTTCGGCTTAGTCCCTTTATTAATCTGGGGTCGCCACAGCGGAATGAACCGCCTACTTATCCAGCATATTCTTGCTGTGAGGCGATCGTGCTACTCACTGCGCCACCGTGCACCCCTGCAGAAGAACTTCTACTGGTAAAAGCTATTAGTTACTAGTTAATTAAAGTTAACAACTAATAAAATAATGTTTTTTTGGATTTTGATTATAATGCAATAATGTGCACCTTTTGTAAAGCGTCTTTAAAACAAAAATGATTGTAACTATACAAATAAACTTGAATTAACCAAACGAACAGAATCCATTTCACTTTCTGCTAACGTTTGTTCCTAATAACATTTGTATAACATTCTAGGCATTGTTCATTTGGTTGGTTTCTATTGGGTAAAGCTGATTTTGTATGTTAGTAATTTCCATATTCCTCCTCCTTGGCACTGATTGGTGGTTTCAGAGTTGGAGGGAAAACCGAGCCCCGCCTTTTTATTCCTGAATTCATCTGGTGGTGAGAGCAGTCTCAACTTTTCCACCCTTGCCTATATGTAAGATATACAGCGCCATAGTACAAAACGTTCAAGCATGGGGCTCCGCTGAGGGTTTACCACACTTCACTTCAACCCACGGCCATGTGAATCCACTGAAATTTCATGTATGTAGCAAGATGAATTTGACCCAGGGGATATTATTACTCCCCTGCTAGTGTTTTCTCTGTACCAGTCTCAGTAGATTTGCTTGTTTACTTAAACATTCACTTAAAGCCAAAGATTTATATTTTTTGTAACCCAAAGCGACTACTTTTTTTGACAGTTTTTATGTGTGTGAGTAAAAATGTGTTGGGACAGTAGCATCTGCACGCTTATCCCTTATATTTTTTAGATGAATCCTGTGAATTCAGTAGAATTTATTTAAATAAAGTACAATGTGACAACTTGAAGTTTATTGAATTGTTTTTGATTCAATTTTCAATCATTTACAGTACAGTAAACAAACATAAACCATGAAAATCAGACTAAATTACTGATATTACATTTTAGCATTGTGAAAATAGTTTTTTTCTGAACATTGGTGAAGAAATTTGAAGTGATGAGACAATAAAAAATATAACCCAAAGCGACTGCATGTTTTGCAGCTTTTAGGTGTGCAAGGGAAAATGTGAAAAAACCATCAGCGTCTGCTTACATTGTCGAGATAAATAATTCAGTAGAAATTATTTAAACAAAGATAAATGTAACAACTTGAAGTTTATGGAATTTTTCAAGATTTTGATTCATTTTTTAAATCATTTACAGTACAGTAAACAAACAAACTACTGAAATCAGCCTAAGTTACTGATATTACATTGTAGCATTGTGAAAATTGTTTTATTCTTCACAACTTTGGCACAGAAATTTCAAATGATGAGACCAAAAATATAAGCACTCAGTCATACACACATATATTCATTCATTCATTTTCATTTCGGCTTAGTCCCTTTATTAATCTGGGGTCGCCACAGCGGAACGAACCACCAACTTATCCAGCACATGTTTTACGCAGCGGATGCCCTTCCAGCTGCAACCCATCTCTGGGAAACATCCACACACACCCATTCACACTCATACACTATGGACAATTTAGTCTACCCAATTCACCTATACCGCATGTCTTTGGACTTGTGGGGGAAACCGGAGCACCCAGAGGAAACCCACGCCAACACAGGGAGAACATGCAAACTCCACACAGAAACGCCAACTGACCCAGCCGAGGCTCGAACCAACGACATTCTTGCTGTGAGGCGAACGTGCTACCCACTGCGCCACTGTGAGGCCCTACACACATATACACTTCCACAAAACATTATTTAATTCATTCATTTTCTTTTCGGCTTAGTCCCTTTATTAATCTGGGGTCGCCACAGCGGAATGAACCGCCAACTTATCCAGCATATGTTTTATGCAGCGGATGCTCTTCCAGCTGCAACCCATCACTGGGAAACATCCACACACACTCATTCACACATATACACTACGGACAATTTTAGCTTAACCAATTCACCTATAGCACATGTCTTTGGACTTGTGGGGGAAACCGGAGCACCCGGAGGAAACCCACGCCAACACGGGGAGAACATTCCACAAAACAATTATCAGTCAATAATCTGCATATTTTACTTCATTTTTGTTTTCTCTCCAAATGAGTTACTGTCTACACTCCAAACCAAAACAAAATGTATAAAACAAAATATACTTTGTATAAAAATATAGGCAATTACAAAAATTGTAAAGGTAAAATTATTATTATTTTTTGTGAGGGCTATCCTGTGGTAGTGATGGTGTGATGATGGCAGTGATTCATCAGTTATTACCATTAAGATGCAAATATGTTTCCAGAAGGCATTTTAGTTGTACCTGTACAATAAGCTACAACTTAAGCATTTAACTTACAATTTTCAACCAGTAAAGCGTAATGCTAATGGCAACATCCTGAGTTGAATTTCCAGGGAAGCCATGTATGTAGTTTATGTAGTTTAAATGTTGTTTTTAAGTCTTTTTAGATGAAAGCATATGCCAAACGAATAAATGCACAAAAAACATTGAACATTACTGAAATGAGTGGCAATTGGAAAATGCTAACATATGCAACTGAATATGATTGCATTTATGCTAGAGAAAGGCCATGGGTTGCTAGGTGGCAAACGCTAACTGTGTGTGTCCTTGATGCAGAATGTTCAATGCAGACAATAATAAGTGAAAACTTAAGTTCATAATGAGGTTAACATTAATGCATCTGTATTATGAACAGGTTTCACATAAGTTTTTGTTTACATAAACAGTTCATCTTAATTATTGATAATTTGTGATTGTTTAAAGTACAACTTAAAAGGTTAAAAAAGTACATGAAAAACCATCAGTTACTCTCATTTACACCAGTTATTAAAGGGATAGTTCACCCATAACTGAAAATTCTGTCATCAATTACTCATACTTATTTCCTCTGTTGAAAACAAAAAAAGGTATTCTGAAGAAAGCTGGAAACCTGTAACCATTGACTTCCATAGTATTTGTTTTCCTACTATGGATGTCAATGCGGATTTCAGCTTTCTTCTAAATAGGATGAAATCAACTCATAAATGTTTGGAATTACTTCAGGGTAAGTAAATTGTCATTTCTGGGTAAACTATCCTTTTAAAATCCATCATTTTCAATCAAAACACAATTAGATAGCTAAAATCAGGTTGTACAGTAGTATGTTTTAAACTTGTCCAGTTTCACTCACTGAAAATACTTTAGACTGGATTGCTTTGGTAGCGTGAGCACTTATGTAACCAAACAACAAAAAAGACTGCAATGACAGACTGAATGTGATTGTTATGGGACGTATTGTGAGAAATCACAACAAAACTAGGATTTTATACTTCACTGCCAGAATACATGGATTATGATTGAAATTGTTGTTTTCAATCGCTTGCTTTCCTGCTCAGTTAACGTAGGTTTGTTCATTCATGCGCTTGACGAAATAAGAAGAGTCTTGACAAAAATCCGAACACAAGTGTTCACACCTGAGCGCAAGTTAAACACCAGATGGAAGCAGTGGCCTATTTATTTAAATAAACGCTATAAAAAGTACATCGTTCATTTCATGATATTGAATAATGTGAAGAAAGTTGTGTGTGTATGTACTGTATATAGAACAGCAGTTGAGAATGCTTATCCAAACTGGAAAGGCATACTTAATATTTTGGCTCATCTAAATGCACAATACCAATCCTATTCATTACTTGCAGTTTATGAATTCCTTACAAGATGATCTATTCTTTGGCACAGAATCTACACATTTTTGCACTGTTGGAGTCAAAACATATTTGAAATGTTTGATGTTTCTATATACTGCAATAGATTTGGAGTTATTCATCTGCTGCTAGCATTTCAAGCACAACTGGAGCGGATTTAGTTCTTTTATCTCTCAATTTTACACAAAAGAGCTACCCAGCGATCGGCCTTTCTTGTACTTTCATCAGTGTTTTCCTCAGCACCATCGTCTCTGTTGCAGTTTTTACCACACCAAGTGTTGTTATGTGTATGATAACCCTGGATGTTTGTTCATTTGGTCTGATGTTGAGTCTGATCCTCTTACATGGGAGTATCTGCCACCTGTGTCTGGGTGGCGGAGTGTCCATTGGTGGGTGGCGAGTCTGGAGATTCTCCATTGATTATGGGCTTGTCCAGAGGTTCTTGTTGAGGCAGAGGAGCCACCGACAGCAGTGTGTTGCCTTGGTTCTCTTGGTCCATTTGGAAAGAGTCCTCAGCCTTTATGGAGACAACAGACATTAGATATACAGTTGAAGTCTAAATTATTAGCCAACATGTATTTTATTCCCCAAATTCTGTTTATTTTTAACATAGTAGTTCTGTAGACAAGCCAAATAAATAAGGGGGCTAATAATATTGACCTTAAAATGGGTTAAAAATGTAATTAATTTAATTATAGGAAATACTGTGAAAAATCCCTTGCTCTGTTAAACATCATTTGGGAAATATTTGAAAAAGAAAAAAAAAAATCACAGGACGGCTAATAATTTTGTACTCCAACTGTGCTAGCACTTGTAAACAAAAAGGAAAAGGAAATGTTCTTAAAGGGATAGTTCACCCAAAAGTAAAAATTCTGTACTCATTTACTGTTCTTTATTCTGTTGAACACAAAAGAAGATATTTGGAAAAATGCTGGAAACCTGTAACCATAATATTTGTTTTTCCTACTATGGAAGTCAAAGTTACAGGTTTTCAGTTTTTTACAGAATATTTTCGTTTGTGTTCAAATGAATACAAGACAAATGAATGGAGAGTAAATTATGACAGAATATTCAGTTTTGAGTGAATTATCCTTTTAAAGAGACAATAAATCAAAAAATATATATAATTTATTAACTATTTACTTACCCTGAAGTGGTTTCAAAGCTTTAAGAGTTTCTTTCACAAAAAAAAAATATTTTTGAAGAAAACTATTTTCTATATATTTAAATTAATTAAAAATTATATATATATTTTAAATAGTATATACAATTTAATATATATATATATATATATATATATATGTTATTATTTATTTATGGCTAGTTTATTATTTATGGTATGTAATTATGCATAAATTACTGTTATAAGTATAGTACGTTTCCTAGTACTGGGTTGCGGTTGGAAGGGCAACCACTGCGTAAAACATATGTCGGAATAGTTGGCGGTTCATTCTGCTGTGGCGACCCCTGATAAATAAAGGAACTAAGCTGAAGGAAAATGAATGAATAAATGAATGAATAAAAGTATAGTAAGTTCTTGTGAAGTAGTGTAGTAAGTGCTTGGACACTGTAAAAAGATTTTAACTGTAGGTTGTTTTTCAATATTACATTTAATTTTAAATGTGCTAATTATATTTACAAATGTAAAAATAAAATACAAATATATTTAAATGCATGAAATACAGTTGAAGCGGCACTCTTAGGTTCAGTTAATTGCATGAATTATAATTCTTTTTATTTTCATTCAGTTGTAAATAGCATGTATTAAAGTGTCTGGAAAAACACACTGCATTTAGTTTGCACTACAGTATTTTAGCTTTATATTTCCATAATCTTTTTAAAAGTATGGCCCAGTGCACTTTGTTTCCTCATAGCCTCCATCTGAATCATGTGGTATTTTAGACACTGTTTAGAGATTAGTAGGCCTCACACTCACCAGTCGCATCCCTTTTGATTTCCCTCGATGAGTCTTCAGAATGTATCCAGCAATTAGCAAAGCAGCGAGAAGCAAACCCGCTATCAAAAGAGAGATCAGGACGATTTTGGAACGTTGGCCCATGCTGGCCACTGCCTCCTCTACATCCACCTAAACACAAACAAATAAGTTCGCTTTCGTGTGTTGCATCTTTATTTTTACTACATTGTGCTTCATGATAACATGAATTAAGTTTGTGTGTAGCATCATGGCGTGTGTTTATTTGATTTGCCAGCACAGCTATTTACCTCATAATGAGTTACAGCCTCACCTCACCCAAACTAAATCCTAAACTAAACCACATGGTAAAATATGCCGTGTTTTTGATTCTGAGGCCTAACAGGGCGCGTATATTATTCACACAGACTGGAATCTGGGAGTAACGCTTTATTACACCACTGCTATGCAAAATCGTGACAGCAGATGTACAGGCTACATTTACTTATCCTTAATTCATGCTTGATTATAATAGTAAATACTTTTAGTTCTGTATACGCACATTCTTAGTTTATTCATCCTTCATACTTGATTACATAATATAGATTTCAGTGTTGCTTACCTTATCTCTAATGTTGTCGATGTTGAACTTCCCAGCCATTCCTTCAGGATCAGCTTCATGGGAAAATGACGGATTTTAGTCTGATTGATTTCATTACAGCACTGCATGCAAGATATTTAACATGCTCTAACTAAATATTACATTGTATGGCAATTTTGAGCAAAATGTTTTGTTTAGAATTTAATGAATCCTTTGTAATAGCCATGACTGTCCACAAACCAACAGCAAAGAGTTTTTTTTTACCTGTTGATTAAAACAACTATTCCAAATGAATATGGGTAATTAGGATGCTTTATTTTTTTTTTGAACAGCTTGGAATATTTGGAATGGTATAAAACTTTGGATTTTTCCATAGATTGTGATAGTTTGCAAAGGGTATGAATCATTTTGGACATGCCACTTTTTGTTCAAAGGGTGTCCGCGGGGTCTTAAAAAGTCTTAAATTTCAAAAACAAACTTTTAGGCCTTAAAAATGCTTAAATTCACTGAAATATGCCGTTATAGGTCTTAAATTAATTTAAACAGGTCTTAATTTTCCTTTGTCTGTCTAAATCTTCCCATTCAGAATGTTTAACAACAGTTACATTCAACTCAATTTAAATAATTGACATAATTGATAATTAACTCAATATACCAATATTTACACTTGTCTTCTTTTTTTTTTTTTTTAAAGAAAAGTAATATTGAAATAAAACGTATTACCAGAGTTTGCTTGTTTTTACACATTATGTACATTTGTGGCTAAGAAAAAACTAAAAAAATTATTTTAATGGGCAAGTAAAAATCTTTCCCAGTGGCATTTAGAAAAAACCCTTAGTGTTTTGCCCTGTATAGAAAACTCAGAATATCAAAAGTCAGAAATTTCATTCATAATGGTCTTAAAAAGTCTTAAATTTGACTTGGTGAAACCTCCAGAAACCCTGTGTTCAAATGTAAATAAAAACTGAGAAATATTTATTTTTTACCACAATGATCCCTCTTAAACATCGTATTATTATGATTTGGGAGAAGCCTTGCCATTTCCAGTCACAAATACATTGCTGGTTGAATAAAAGTAACTAAGTCAGAATATGCCAGGGGCATGAATAATTTTGGGCTTAACTGTATACAGATAGATAGATAGATAGATAGATAGATAGATAGATAGATAGATAGA
>CAIGQW010054109.1:6166635-6177387 GCA_903798125.1 Danio choprae
TATATCCATTCAGAATGCCCTAGCACATGCCTTGCAAACACCCATTCTCCCTAGTAGCCATCTAGTATACCATAGCAACAGCATAGCAACACCCTAGCAATGGCCAGATTAGCCCTAGCAACCATCCAAAACATTCTAGCGACTGCCCTTAACCATCCAGAATGCCCTAGCACATGCCTTGCACACACCCATTTCTCCTAGTAGCCACCTAGAATACCCTAGCAACAGCATTGCAACACCCTAGCAACTGCCCATATTACCCCTAGCAACCATCCAGAACATTCTAGCAACTGCCTAATATCCAATCAGAATGCCCTAGCATGGGCCTCACAGTGGCGCAGTGGGTAGCACGTTCGCCTCACAGCAAGAAGGTCGCTGGTTCGAGCCTCGGCTGGGTCAGTTGGCGTTTCTGTGTGGAGTTTGCATGTTCTCCCTGTGTTGGCGTGGGTTTCCTCCGGGTGCTCCGGTTTCCCCCACAAGTCCAAAGACATGCGGTATAGGTGAATTGGGTAAGCTAAATTGTCCGTAGTGTATGGGTGTGTATGGATGTTTCCCAGAGATGGGTTGCAGCTGGAAGGGCATCCGCTGCATAAAAGTTAAGTTGGCGGTTCATTCCGCTGTGGCGACCCCAGATTAATAAAGGGACTAAGCCGAAATGAAAATGAATGAATGAATGAATGCCCTAGCACATGCCTTGCAAACACCTATTGTTCCCTAGTAGCCACATAGAATACCCTAGCAACAGCGTAGCAACACCCTAGCAACTGCTAGAATTACCCCTATGAACCATCCAGAACATTCTAGCAACTGCCCCATATCCATTCAGAATGCCCTAGCACTTGCCTAGCAATCACCCATAATAGTCACCTAGAATACCCTAGGAACACCCTAGCAACCACCTACCCTAGCAACATCATTCTATTCATGTTGACTACTACAAATGAATTGATTTAAACAGACCCTTTCAGGCTAAGCTGAACATCAAGCCAACATCAACGTTTGTCTCATCAAGCTTTACAACATAGTTTAATCTGTTTTTTGATTGTGTGGTGGTCAAATCTTTGGTGGTCAGTAAATTATATATCCCATGTTTTATTTTGTCTGTGGATTACAGTAGCCATGTGAAGTGAAATATGATTATTCTCTCTGGATAAAAAACCCCCTCATATTTAAAATGTACTTCAAATATTCCATGCTGGTGTTTTGAAGGAGAATTCACCCAGAATATTCATTCATCTTCTTTTCGGCTTAGTCCCTTTATTAATCTGGAGTCGCCACAGCGGAATGAACCGCCAACTTATCCAGCATATGTTTTACGCAGCGGATGCCCTTCCAGCTGCAACCCATCACTGGGAAACATCCACACACACACATACACTACGGACAATTTAACAACATACTAATGAAACCTAAACGCGGACTGTGGGGGAAACCGGAGCACCCGAAGGAAACCCACCCGAACATGGGGAAAACACAAACTCCACACAGAAATGCCAACTGCCCCAGCCCTTTCGTGCTGTGAGGCGACAGCGCTGCCCACTGTGCCATTGCGTCGCCCCCACCCAGAATGAATTGGATTTTGATTTCAGTGGCTTGATTTGCTTGAAAGAGCAAATCAGGTAATGGCTCAAACATGATCAATTTGCAATGAATGCAATTTGGAGAATGCAATTTGCCATCTATATCAACTGGTTTTGAGTGTTAGTTTGTGGAGGTGTAACTGTTTAGTGAATTCATTTCTCTGTGTTTTGTAAATTAGATTTAGAAGCAGAATTTAGGACATCCCCAAAGCATCTGAGCGAATGCATTCCGTCTAAAACACTCTGCAGTTTATTGTGTAAGTGGCTGATTTCGTGTAAAGGCTCAAATCTGGGGGCCTGTTCTTTGTATGTGGATTACTCCATTAGCTGGATTTGATTGTTGATGATTTGACACGATTCTGGTTTTGTTTGGTTCTTTGAAGTTCATTCTGGAGTTGCTGTTGTCATAGCAACAGGTCCCTAAGCTCAAACCTGCTCTAGGGCAGCTTATTCCATATAAACAAGATTAGATTGTATCATTTTAAAGGCACAATATGTAAGATATATGTGTCAAAATATCCAAAAACCAGTAGAACAGCGTTGTATACACTGCGTCCCAAATGGCACACTATACACTATGCACTTATGTACTTTGTACTTATGCACTTACACACTCAACAGCATAGTATATCTATGTAGTGTCGTCCTAAATGGAACACTAATGGTTTTTTTTTATTAACCAGAAATTCAAACTGTTTCCCAGACAATTGACGGTTCCCAAATTAGTGAATAAACGACCAAGCTACCTGCCAAGGGTATAACGGCATTCACCACTAACATAGGAGAATTTTCCTTGCACAATCCAAAATAAAGTCCAATAGCTCTGCCCCTTCTGCTTCTTTTTAACGGTTAAATAAGTGCGTCAGGCGGCACGGTGGTGCAGTGGGTAGCGCTCTCGCCTCACAGCAAGAAGTCGCTGGATTGAGACTCAGCTGGGTCAGTTGGCATTTCTGTGTGGAGTTTGCATGTTCTCCCCGTGTTCGCGTGGGTTTCCTCCGGGTGCTCTGGTTTCCCCCACAAGTCCAAAGACATGCGCTATAGGTGAATTGGGTAAGCTAAATTGTAGTGTATGTGTGTGAATGGAAGTGTATGGGTGTTTCCCAGTGATGGGTTGCAGCTGGAAGGGCATCCGCTGCGTAAAACATATGCTGGATAAGTTGGCGGTTCATTCCGCTGTGGCGACCCCAGATTAATAAAGGGACTAAAACGAAAAGAAAATGAATAAATGAATAAGACCAAAGTCTCTTTAATATGGCATGCGTTTTTTTATTGACTGAACAGAACAGTATTATAACAGAACTATAAAATGTATTTAAAATGATAAAACATCAACTTTTTCATCAGTGGGCTTTGGCATAATAAAAGCTCCGCTGCTTTCGTTTCACTTCGATTACTTTCAGCCTTACTCCATACTACCTAGGGTTGTCACGATACTGGAATTTGATACCAATCGGTACTGAAATTTTAAAAACGTCCATTTCCCGCTAACATTTGAGCGCTGTTGAGCCCGTTATTAAACACCTCTGATTTGCCATTGTGTTCACGTGCTTCAACGGAAATGACTGTGATTGGACGTAAAGGTCATCAGTTCAACAAACTCACCACTGTTTATTGAGTGTAACCACAGATACAGGGACACTGGAGCGTTTCAAAGTCACGTCGATCAGCTGGTTCGTCTATAAGCTCACATACGAGAGATCCGCTGATGAATCGCGGCTTTAAAACACTCCAGTGTCCCTGTTTCTGTGGTTACACTCAGTAAACAGTTGTGAGTTTGGTGAACCGATGACCTTCATGGCCAATCACAGTCATTTCTGTTACGCACGTGAACACAATAGCAAATCAGCGCTGTTTAAAAACGTGCTCAGTAGCGCTCAAATGTTAGCAGGAAATGGACATTTTAAAAAATTTTGTACCGATTGGTATCGAATTCCAGTATCGTGACAACACTAATACTACCATGATAATACGTCTTGGATATTTTAGCTCCTCCATGAAAACGATTTCTGCACGAGTCCCATAGGATGTAATGAAGACCACATCTTCCATGATTCCACACTCAGTCATGCATCATCAAACTACGTTTTATTTGTTTGTCGCCATCTAGTGATGAAAAGTACATATTGCGCATTTATGTGAAGATGATAATTTGACTTTAATACTCCTGAACTATGAGCTAAGGGCAGCCTCCGAGTATAATGAAATGTTCTACATCCTATCAGCGGTGCAGATTAATTCATGCCAAGAGTTTTGTTTTCATCACCACGAGCTGAAGTAAGCAGATGGGCATATTCAGCTCCGGTTTTCTCCTCCCGTATTGGAGTATCCTCCTCCCTCCTGCTTCTCTGAGCCTCTTGTTCCCATCATGACCTCACCTCAGCGGTATTTACTTATTCACTGGCTCCCCTTCGGCTCCTACCAGATTAATATGGGTTTGTTTATTTCCCTGCTCATTAATTGGTTAAATGGAGACAAATGTGTGTGTGTTATCAGGCGTATGTTTCTGCGTGTCTGGTGTTCTGAGGCACATTGTTTTGATAGTTTAATTTAATATAGAGACACTCGCAGACAGAGCAACTGTGGATGCGTCTTAACCAAAACAGATGTTATGATGCTTATGATTTAAAGAAGGGCTTCACACAGTAGCAAATTTGCTGAAATGAAATATTTCATTTGGCGTATTAGTGCAGTTAACAGAGGTGACTCTAAATTAATCCTTGGCTAGAATCCTTGATTCCACTTCACCTTCTCCCTCCCTTCCTGTAATCGGACAGATATATTGGTTTTTAATGAAGAGTAACTGCCAGCAGTTTTGATCATGTACAACATGTTTTGATATGATGCAAGAAACGTTACAAGTATTAGTGAGTTACACAATTTAGTGATAAAGTTAATTTTACTGTTTAGTTTTCTTTTAAGAAAAAAAATCTTTTATTAATCTGGGGTCGCCACAGCAGAATGAACTGCCAACTTATCCAGCATATGTTTTACCATTTAGAAGAATGCCCTTCTGCAACCCATCACTGGGAAACACCCATACACTCTCATTCACACACAGTCATTACTTTTTGTCATTTTTTAGTGTGTGTTATAATAGTATAATTTAACTATACTATAAATTATCAATGTGTTAAAAATGTGGTCTCTTATTTTTTCCAAATAATACAAATAAAAATAAATAAATCTTTAATAAATGCATATATTTGTATATTTAATTATATTAATTTAATATATTTAAATTGGTTTGTTATCAGTATGTATATATACACTGACCCTAAACATTTGAATTGTAGTTTTCTTTACAAAATTCAGCTTAGTCCTTTATCTATCAGGGGTCGCCACAGCAGAATGAACCGCCAACTATTCCAGCATTTGTTTTATGCACCGGATGCCCTTCCAGCCAAACCCAGTACTGGGAAACACCCATTCATTCTGACATTCACACACACACACACACACACACACACACACACACACACACACACACCAATTTACACACAAGGCCAATTTAGTTCATCCAATTCACTTATTACGCATGTCTTTGGACAGTGGGGAAAACTGGAGCACTGGGAGGAAACCCACGCCAAAACAGGGAGAATATGCAAACTCCACACAGAAATGCCAACTGACGAGACCCAGCAACATTCTTGGAGAAAGTGCTAACCACTGAGCAACTTTGCTGCCCCTTTACAAAATTAATATAATAAATACTATATAAATAATGAATCAAATCTTTTGTGAGAACCAACTATTTGGTGTTTTATTCAGATTAGGTACCATAATGCGCAGAACTTCCAGTGTAATGTAAATTGTGTAACATCAGTTACTTTTACTGTTGCGTGCAGTGAAACTGAGCCTGCCATGCCAACATCAAATTTCTCTGCAATATGTGACATGCCTATCACAGCTGTTGTCTTACTAGCTGTTGTGCTATAGAAAGTATATCTGGAGGTGAAAGAAACTTGATATACTTTATACCCTGACTACTGTCTGTTTTATGGGCCATTTGTATACTGTAAATACTGTACACACCAGCCCAAATATATACCAGACTTGGCATACAGAACAGTAACAACATGCTTTGCCAGCTTAACAACAAGCAACAACGAATTGAAAGTACTCTGAAGGAATGGAAATTCTCAGCACAGACGCAGACTTTACTCTGAAAGCACTACATAGTTCAGTGGTTGACAGAGTAAATTAAACCATATCGAGAGCTCTGAATAACAGTGGTTTGTTCGGAAAGGAGGCACAATAGAGGCCATTACTCAGAGAATCATATGAAAGCATGGCTGCAGTTCGCCAGAGGGATATTAGTCACCCAGTTGTGATGTGAAAAAAAGATTTTGTGTTCAGTTGAGACCAAGAATTTTTACTCGTCATTATGGTGGTGCTGTACAAATCTAACATGTCTCAAAACACGCAGCGTCTTTGCCTTTCTGCTAAAACAGCATGATGAATGGAAAGGAAAGTCTGATTATGAGGCAAAATTAAAAGTACAGTTATCTTGGAACATGACAATTTGATGTCATTTACTCGTCTTGTTTTATTCTAAACCTGTACACAAAGAAGACATTTTGAGATTCGTTGAAAATCACTGGGGCCCAGTGTTGTTTGAAACCCAACATTCTTCAAATTATTCATTTGCGTTCTTTCTTTCTTTCTTTCTTTCTTTCTAAAAGCTATGTGAACTAACTTATTAATTGATTATTGTGATATTTAGCTTTTTTATGAGCAAACAAATTAAATGGCATACATTTTTAGCATTAGTTACAGTCCACATCCACTAAAATATCAGTGTAAATTCAGTGTTACCATATTTTCTGTGATAAAAATGTCAAGCATATTTAGAACAGGAATCATTTGTTGACAATAAAAAAAAACATAATACAAAAAAAATAATTAAGTGTTTGAGCTGAGGGTGGGTCAAAATATATGTTGTATGTGGGTCCCCAATGAGGAGGATAGGCTGGCATTATATATATATACTGAATAAAGAAATACTATTAATAAACCATTAACTGTGACTTTTCAGTTCCAAATTGTTTTATGTAACACTGACAATTAAATGTCTTAAAGTAACACTGATTCTATCATGGACTTTGATATTTAAAATTTTGCTGAATTTTTATTTATTCACTAAGAGCTACATTACACATTGGGTGAAAGTTAATATTCGAGAATCATGCCTACATGCTATTAAATGATCCAACCGAGTAACACAACTTAAAAAAAAATGAAACTGATGGGATAGCTGTGACTTTTGCTGCTAATTTAAATTAGCTGATTCGTTGATGTTTTTCCTCATGTGTGGGTGCACAAGAGTACAGAGACTTTTTTTATCCCCATGTCATGCACTGGACCACACCAAAACTGGATGTTTCGTCTTTGTCCCGTAAACATTCTTGATGAAGGACATCTGTGTACACTATCCAAGAAAACTTTTTTACTCTACATGTTTGTTTCAGTAAGGAAGAATGATCAGTTGACGTCATTATGTCCACATGCATAAGCATGCATAAACTAATTGATAATACACATGAACCAACACCAGTGCCAGCATTAAAACCATCAGGAGCATTTCTTCAACCCCCTTCCACACAGATGTTTTATCTATTCACCCCATCCCCCAATCCTCAACCCATCTTCACCCCACTCTGCCCATTTCATAAGAGCAAGCTACATCCGTCATTCGCTTACGGTCCCTCAAAGCCTCAGGGAATTCCCACTCATGGAATGTTTCGACATTCCAACCCGAGGAATGCCGGAATAACGGGAATGGATGGATTCCTTTTAGGCCGCAGGGAAGAAGGAATGATAAAGGAATCTGTGATGTGTGAAAAGAAAGTGTGTTTGTTCTGCATCTGGACTGTGATCCTCAAGGCTGCTCGCGATGTCCCACATCGCAGCTTTTCGACAGCACGCTTCGCTACATCATGCCCTGCTTCACACTTGATAACATTGACAGTTCGTCAGCTGCTATGAGAGATCAGCTTCACTGCAGCAGATGTACGAGCATATGACTTCAACTTCCGTCTCAAGTACATCTGTCACTTTTGCCTGGAAAAGGCAATGAAAAGGTCTTCTGATCTTAAATTTCCTTTTTTTTTTTTTAACACAAATGATTTCTTCCTAGCTGGGAACTACATGCATTAAAGAAGGAGCAGATCATCACTGAGGCATGAAATTTGCCTTTTTTGTTAACTCACAATGATTTAGAACTCCCTAGCAACCATTCAGAATAAACTAGCAACCACTTGGGGGGTGTTCACACTAGTAGATCAGACCGACAATAAAATAATTAAAGGGATAGTTCACCCAAACATTTTAATTCTGTAATCATTTATTCAGCCTTCACTTGTTCAAACTTGAGTTTCTTTCTTCTCAAAAGAAGATATTTAAAAAAAACAACTGTTTGCTGGCACCCATTGACTTCCATAGTGTTTATTTTCCCTACTATGGAAGCGATGGGTTCCAGCAAGCAGCATTCTTCAAAATATCTTCTTCCTGGATCAACAGAAGAAAGAAAATCATAAAGGGAGAATAAATTATTTATTTTTGGGTGAACTATAACTTTTTTTATTTAGTTCTAATCCACTTAGTATTCATAGTGCCATTTTTACAACTGAACCTAAAGATACAGAACCAAAAATGGATTTTATATACGTGGAACTAGTATGGCTGTGCTGAGAAAGAAGCATTTGCTGTATGTGTGTTCGTGTCATGGGATTTGTATCAGTTAAAAACTTATGAAGAGTCAGCAATGAGACAGCATTTCTGACTTGTATTAAATTGGAGTCACATTATTATTATTATTATTACATTACATTTTTGGTTTGTTTAGATGTCTTATAGGTCTATGCATTCAGAAACTGATCAAAACCCTACCAGTGAACCATTCAAACCAGAGCTCTTATGTACAGTAATTCTTTATTGACACTTTTCTTACTGATATTTGAATTATAGTCTATGAAAAGCAGCCTAACCTAGTATTAAATTTAACATATACATTGGTCGGCAATCAACAGTTAAGAAAATTCACTCAACATCTATCTGCGTCAAACACGGTTTATTATAATTTAAGATAATTCAAAGGCTGCACTTTTCTTAAAGCAAATTGTCAAGAATATTCCCAGAAATTTACCCAACATCTTCTAGGTGCCACATAGATGAGGCCACCTTGGGCCATATGTTCTGGACGTGTCCATCCCTAGGACCATTTTGGTCTGCGGTGTTTGAGACTTTTTCTTATATATGTGAAAATGATATACAACCAAGTCCAGTAATAACAATATTTGTTGTGACACCTGAAAACCTTGCGCTACCAGCAGGTCAATTAAATGCACTAGCTTTCTCTTCTTTGTTGGCCCAAAGGCTTATACTTCTGCAGTGGAAGTCAACTAAACCACCAACACACACCAAATGGGTAGAAAATGTCATGGTATATCTAAAGCTAGTAAAAACTCAAATATTACACCCAAGGCTCAAATGATAGATTCTTTAAAGTTTGGAGACCATTCCTGTCATATTTTGAAGACAGATTTATTCCAAATACTTGAATTGTAACTCCCCCATAACCCGCCCCTAAATTTATTTATTTATTCATTCATTCATTCATTCATTTTCATTTCGGCTTATTCCCTTTATTAATCTGGGGTCGCCACAGCGGAATGACAAGAATAGGTGTTGTTCAATAGTTTTAGGACAACTTTGATGAAAGGTGATGAAATGTTGACTACTGTAGGTTAATAAAAGTACTGTACAAGTACTGGTCACGGTTTGTTCGTGATACCACACAAACCAAACAAACAAACCAAACCTTTTTGTAATTCCTCAAGCTTTAATGGTCTCATCTCAGTGTATTTTTCTTTCTGTCATTCTCTCTGGAGACAGCGGTGATGGTAAAGCACACTGTGTTCAGTTCAGTGGTGCTCGACTGAAGGATGCCTAGTCGTCTGCTGCTACACTGAACGCTCCCTTAGGGATGCTGGAATTTGAGACTCAAACAATCCAGTTAAAGCCAAGGAGGAATGTAACTCTGGAACTCTGAACCTCCCCTCTCTCTCCATCTCTTTCTCCGTGACCTCTGACTCTCTCTCTCTTCCTCTCTCAGTGAAGGAGTGAAGGGGGCCACACATCGTCTCCACCCATACAGAAGACATATGGAGGAAAGACAGACTCTTATGTTTCTAATCAGAGCAGCTCAAGCCTTCACTCTCTGCCAAAGCATCATTATCAGCAGAGCTTGTACCCCCTCAAAGCTATAGCGCAGTTATGGGACCTCAGCCAATGAGGGAGAGAGCTGTTATTGGTTGCTGTTGGTAAGGGAATGCACGCATTGCCCCAAAACTGTCTTTGAGAATAAACAAAGCCGGAATATAGAAGCTTTAGCCATGGATTTCATTTGATGCCTTCATGATGAATTAAATAAATATGCTTAGTAATGCATTAATATATGGGCCAAAAAAAGGTCTGGATTTGTACTTTTTTTTTGTGCGACAATGTTTCTGTATACATAGAATAAATAACATAGAATTGAATGTAAAAGAAATGTGTCCTTTAATATTTCAATGAACATTTTGTGAAAATAAAATGTCAAAATATAGGTAATATACAATACTTAATCACATATATTTACAGTGCTCAGCATATGAGTACACCCCATTTTGAAAATGAATATTTTTCTCTATTTCTCAGTGAATATGGGTAATATATATTAGTGCATTTGAATAAAACAGATTTATTAAACATATATTTATTAAAATAATATTTTAGTCACAGAACATCTTTAAAAATGGAAAGATAATACATTTAAATGTATGCAAAATATTGCAAAAAACAATTACAAACTACAACATTTCAACAAAATTGTCTACATTTTTTTGTTTCTCTTGATTTTTTGCTATTTTTGAAAATTGTATTTGATATTTTTCCCTAACATATAAATCTGGGCTACTAATTTTTGGACCATTATTGTAAGTTATTTTGTTAGATTAGCTCCAGATTTGGCTTCAGTTCTGACTAAACTAATGTATATGCACAAATAAAGTATTGTAAAGCATCCTATAGAAAATATTAATTTAAATGAGAGATTTGTGGGGGGTGTACTCATATGCTGAGCACTGTATGTGTGTATAGATGTGTGTGTATAGGTGTGCGTGTGTGTATTTTT
>CAIGQW010054109.1:6194452-6212672 GCA_903798125.1 Danio choprae
AAATCAGCACGAAAGCTCACGTTTATTAGTGTTCTGCATGTGTGTGTGTGTGTGTGTGTGTGTGTGCGTGTATGTGAGTGTGATCAAATAGAGTGGGTTATGTGGGCGTTGAACGCAATGCTTCGACTGAAGAGCACTGCCTACATCTCAGCACGGCTCTGCTCTCCAGTTCTGCTCAGCGCGGTCCTACTATCTCTTCAGGTATGAGCTCAAACAATATTTGCCCATATTGAACGAGCGGACGCGGGGAACTCGGAGAAATGGAAAGTACTTCGGCTCAGAGATCATTTCAGCACCACTTTGACTGGACAGCGCAACAGCTTTTCCCACTTGGTTTCGCGCTTTGGGGGATTTGCGCGTGATTTCCGTACGCGGGGAATGGAGTTTGTCGAATCGCTGGCCACCGTGCATCAAATGCGAAACGAGAAATCCACGAGAAATCTGAGATCGACTGTGTTTAGCTGATCGTACTGGAGGCGGTTGGCAAAAAAAGCGGCGGGAGAAACGAGAAGGTGAGTGCGTGAAAATGGGTCAACTTTGAACGTCTTGCGGGAAACGCATCGCATCGTGCGGTTCATTTCGTCAATGTTGATTTGTTGGTATATAATTGCGGTATTTGTTGGTTTTCCGAACGATGCACGGTGTTTCTGAAAGGTTTTGGATAGAATGGATTGCACATGCATTTTAGTAGTGGCTGTAGTGCGGTACTTTTTGCAAATCGGACTTTTCTGTGATCTTATGCTGTATTTCTGCATTTCTCTCTCTCTCTCTCTCTCTCTCTCTCTCTCTCTCTCTCTCTCTCTTTCTCTCTCTCTCTCTCTCTCTCTCTCTCTCTCTCTCTCTCTCTCTCTCTCTCTCTCTCTCCCTCTCTCTCTCTCTCTTCAGCAGTGTGAAGTTGTGCCCGTCACTTTGTTCTATACAACAGGTTTTACTGTTATGCATCAACGCCTCTTTGAATGAATGCATATCACTGATTCATATGCTAATCACCTGTCTGGACTGAATGTTTCATTAAGGTTTGCTGGAGGAAAATGTTGACAAGTTGGATAGATGGGTTTCCTCGCGATCAGAATATTTTAATGGGGAATGGGTTTTTTCATTCTGTCTGACAACACGAATTCTTTTGGTCACTTGCAGAGACAGATTTAATGAGATGGGTCTATGATATAACTACGAGATGAGATAAGACACCTTTTAAAAATGTAGATAAAAAATTATTGCAAATGTTGTATGATTTATAGATGATTATAGATATTATGTGCTTCATTTTTAACACAGATTTCTATGTATGTGTATATGACATGCACGGTTTTCCACATTTTTGCTGCATGTATGATATTGGCAGACAAGCATAATTAATATAAAATGATCATTTTAATTGGATGTGATGTTATATATAAATGAAATATCAAAAATGCAATATTTGCGAAATTACACTATCTAGAAATTTAAAGCACCTCAAGAATTAGAAATGTGTAACATGAAGTCATGTTCATAGAAAACTGTTTTTTACGGTTTACGTTGTAATTCATAATTTTATCATTTAATAAATGCTAAAAAATGAGCATCATGTCATTGACCCAGATATAGCCCCATGGAGGTCTGGAGGAAGCAAAGATTTTTATCAGCCTTGCAGATGTCAAACCTTCAGGCCATCTGGACCAGATGGGCCAGTTTAGAAAGCATGTTAGATGGGTTTGTATCAACTTCTCCAAATGCCTTAATGCCATTAATGGATGTTTTGGCATTAACAGTACATCTTGCTCTCTAAACGTCTCTGTAATTGCCTCTGAAAATTGACAGAGACGAGTTAAATGAAACAACTGTAAAAAAAAAATAATGAGCTGGGTGGTGTCAGTCTGAAGGCTGCACTGAAGTCTCGATGCCTTGACTTGTAACTTTGTACCACAATACCGTATGGCATGGTATTGTCACGTCTAATAAATCAGCTATGTAATACAAAAGCATACACCTACATGATGTGTTATAACAATGTGTGATGGAGTGCGGTGACTTTTGTAGTATGGAGAGGCTGTCGCAGCAATGACTCACTCGCTGGGTCTTTGTGAGAGCTACAAACCCATTGATCATAAAGCACAGAGTGCTGCATTTCCCTGTTTTGCCACTGCAAAAAAGAGTTTTCTGTGGCCTCAGGTTGGACAACATGAGGAAACACAGAGGTCTAGTATGACATAGTGCAGTAGCAAGTCACTTCTGTAGACTTCATTAGAAGCATGTAGAGCAAAGAAAAGCATGATTTAGACTTGATTTTGTTGATCATTATTTACGCTTAAATGAATTCTGTTTCGTGGTTTAACTTCTATTTGCACGATAAGAAATAATGTGTTGTTCTGAATGGGAATTAATCTGAAATAATTTACAAGGTGTGCCCCAAGGCTCAATACTGGGTCCACTTCTTTTTTCTTATTTATGTAAATAATTTACTTTTCAAAACAGTAATGTTCAACTTGATGCCGATGACACTGTCATATGCAACCCAGGCTCATTGTGAAAACATACCGCTGGATACATTTCTGAAGACCACGAAATATGTCCCCGGAGGAACGTTTTTTTGCAGTCTTTGTTTTCTAAAATCCACCAGAGGCCTCTGTGTGCGCTTTTGAGATCTCAAATTTCTCAAACGTCTGACTAAACAATCGACTGACCCACTCTCCTCCTTCCCTAAACCCAACCAATTTTATTGATTGACCCGCCCACCCGCTTCCCTAAACCCAACCAACAATTTTTAAAAGCAATCCAGGAAAAAGAAAAGCCATCGTCTGATTTTTACCACGTTTTCAGATTTTACTACATTCTCACCCTGTTATTTACTTGTTCATTTTATTTTTTGGATTCTGTTTTTGCCTTTCCTGCTTTCTGGAACCGTTCTTCACCAGACTCGAACCCCATCGTCATAGTCAACTCCTCTCTGCGTCTCAAGTCCGCCGACGTACATGGCGAGCTAACAGGACAAAATAGTTACAGCGGGAAAGCCGTCCATACAGAGGTAAACGGTCAACTAGTAAACGCGAAAAGGAACGGCGTCATATCGCCCCATAGCGTTTGTTTAAAAAATTAAATGCAGCCATATGTACCTCTGGCCACATAATTCTCAGTCTCCAGAAACTTGCATAGGGCTACGTTTTCAGAATGAGACTGTGTTGGTCATATGCGTCTAGACCTGGTTTAAATTCAGTTTTCTTTAAGGGTAACTTTTATATAATAATTTAGTACTTATGTTGTCGTTTTGGTTCTCTGCAGAAAGTTAATTCTAAAACTAGTTCTTGTATTGTTTATTGTGAAAATGGCACTATACAGTGAACACAATTAAATGTCTTGTGTATGGCCTCTGAAAATGGTCACTTCTGTAGACTTTATTAGAAGAAACGTAAAACAATGAAAGGCATTTGGAATACCAACGTCTGGTGTTTTAGACTTTTGATTTAGTTGATCATTTTTTACTTTTGAATAAATTACATGCCACTGATCTTACAAACAAGCTGTTTTGTGGGTTAACTCCTATTTGCACAATTTGCATTTTTGTTGTTCTGAATGGGAATAAAACAGAATGAGCGAGGCATTACCCAAGGCTCAATATTGGGACCACCTCTTTCTTCTATTTATGTAAACAATTTACTATCAATTTTTAAAAACTGTAATGTTAAACTTTATGCAGATGCTGTGTAATTTATGTGTCTAGACCTGTTTTGATTTCAGTATTCTTCAAGACTGACTTCTAAATAATAATTTAGTGCTTATATTATCATTTTTTGGTTCTCTGCAGAAATCTACAAATAGTTCTTCTATTGCTTATTGAAAAGATGATTCTCCTGTGCATACAGTAGTACAGTAAACACTAAATATTGTGGTGTATGGCTGGTTTCTGAACTTGCTTTAAAGTCGCATATTAATCCTGTTGCGTAAATGAAATTTTGCAGTTAGGATCTTATATTGGTTTCACAGTGCTGGGTTGACCTCTGATAAATCAGGGACTAAGCCGAAGGATAGTGAGTGAGTAAATATTTTATATTGGTCTCTGAAAAAACGGACTTCTCAACTTCTGTCTTTGTGAGAGCCACAAACCTATTGATTATGAAGCACCAAGTGCTGCATTTTTCCAGTTTGCCACTGCAAAAAGAGTTTCCTGTGGCCTTGGGTTGGACAAACACAGAAGTCTAGCATGGCCTTGTGATGTATGAAGTCACTTCTGTAGACTTCATTAGTCTGGAGAAGCTTTTAAAGCAATGGAAAGCGCTTGGAACGCTAAGCTCTGCCGATTTCAGACTCCGCCAAGATGGCTCTATTACATAATTGAATGAGCTAATGAACTTTTCCATCACGCCGATAGGGAAGTCAGGATAACTGGTGCTTTGCCAACTTGTAAACTTTTGTCCTGTGACAAATTTCATACATTTCTCTGGCCTTTAATTGATGAAATGTGCGTTTTGCGCTTCTTGCGAGTCTGATCACGCAGCGGCATGTAGAGAAAGAAACAACTCTGGGATTTATACATAATTTATAAGATTCTTTAGGACTCCTGCTCTGTAAATGCCATTTGACCCTGAGTTTCTCCAGATTGAGAGTCTGGATCGGTTAACGTTGTTTACCTACATCGAGAGTGGCGGACAACACAGAAACTAAATAAGTCATAAAGCTTCTTCTCTTCGCCCTACCGTCACCTTTCTGTTCTTCATCCGGTGAATAGAAATATGTGAAATATGTTTTGAATGATCATACATGGCAGAATGTCAATGTTTGTCGTTATTTGCAACCGAATATAGTTATCGACTGCTGACAGATGGCCAAAAGCTGTTTGTTAGCACCTAAATACCTACATTAACAGATTCCGTTTGATTCCATCCTCATATTACAAGCAATTCGTGGTATTTCTGTGGTGTGAAATGGATTGGCAGAGACCCATATAGCTTTGCTCTTATTTGAGTTTATTTATGAGTAATGGTGATGAGCACAAACCAATAATGGCACTGCAATTAGATTCAGATTAAATGTAATTCTGATTGACTGCTGATGTTGGAGGTTTGGCAGATGAACACTACCAGAAATCATTATAATGATGCTTCTTTTTGGATCATAACTGTTTCTTCATAAAGAAACAAAGGATATTCAATTAATATTTTGGTTACCATTTTATAATGCTTGATTATTAATTTTATTTAATTATATACATTATTATCAATTATTATATATTATTATTAGTTTATGTGTATTTTGTATTATGTATAATGTATTAATTGCTTCAGATAATACACTTTTCTGCTTCATATTTTTTGTGGAAACTGTATTACATTGACAATAACATTTATTTGTTTATATATTTATTGTTTGTTTGTAAACTAAACCAATGTTTTGTAATTTAAATCATATCATCAAAATAAAAGACAATTTGTTGTCTTCAATGGGATTAAATCTGAATTTGCTTATTGACAAAGAAGTGTGTCCCAGGGCTTAGTATTGGGACCACTTCCTTTTTTATATTTATGTGAATAATAATAATTATATATTTATTGTTTGTTCGTAGAATAAGTGATATATTTTTAAATCAATGTTGTGTCCATGATCAATAAAAATAACAGTTATGTATGGCAATGCATATTTATTTTAAATGGTACTTTTTAAAGGGTAATATATCACAGTTTCTAAAAACATTTAATTATTTAAATATTTAAAACCGTTTCTTTTGGTACAAACCAGCATATTAAAATCAGTGCTGAAAGAACAAGTGATCACTGAAAACTAAAGTAATGGGGCTGAACGTTTAGCCCTGAAAACAATATAGAAACAGTTATTTTAAAATGTAATGATTTTAGAATAGGTAATGAATGAATGAATGAATGAATGAATGAATGAAATACATTTAGGAACTGTGGTGTGAAATAGACTTGCTGAGACCCATACAGCCTTGCTCTTATTTGGCTTTGCTTATGAGCAATAGTGATGAGCTGAAACTGATAATGGCGCTGCAATTAGATTCAGATTAAATGTAATTCAGATTGACTTCTGATGTTGGAGTTTTGGCAGAAGAGCGTTACCAGAAATTAGTATAATGATGCTTCTTTTCGAATCTGAAATCTTGATAAATAAGTGGAGGATTTTTACATTTTATATGAAATGATAATGAGTGTATTTTTAACATTGCTGAGGGTGGTTAATGGCAGGCCTACTTTATTCCAATGCAGCAGTCAGGGATCATACTGTGATATGATATGATGTGGGAATTCAGTCTGTTGCAATGAATGTTGTATTTTTAAATCTGTTTCCTGCTGCTCAGAGCCAAAACTCAGGCATGTACTGAGTATCGCAGTTTGAATGTGGAAAAATTTTGATTGTAATACATATAGAGCTACAGTATATGCATTATCTGTGCCAAGTTTTTGAACAATTAATCTATGAACTACTCTCAAATTAAGCATTAATGACATTTTAACACCATCTCAATATAGTTTCTAGAGTAATTATTCCATAACTTTTGCATTAATTAAATTAACTTATAATGTATTTTCAGCTGCTGACATCGGTAAATTCAGAGGTGCAACTAAAGTTTTTGTTTTGACTGATTATTATTTTCTTATAGATCAAACATGTCATTGTTCCAACAAGAAATGTTTTGGGTTTAACTCATATCATCACAGTAGAAGAAAATGCATTAATATTTTATTAATGAGAATAAATCTGAATTTGCTTTGCGACAAAGAGGTGTGTCCCAAGGCTTAATATTGGGGCCACTTTTTTTATTTATGTGAATAGGAAAACTTACAGTCGTGTGGCACGGTGGTTTATTGGGTAGCACTGTCGCCTCACATCGAAAAGGTCACTGGTTCGAGTCCCGGCTGGCATTTCTGTGTGGAGTTTGCATGTGTAATATTATATCAACCGCTGAATTGTTTTCCTTTTAGTGTTATCAAACTGCTTTACAATCTTGCTTGGCTTGATACAGTACACATCAGACTTTGTAGATTTGTTTTGAATGTGCAATGTATGATCCATTTAATTGGCTTCAGCATTTACATGTATTTATTTTGATTATCTTATTAATTTACAGCAATAACTTTTCTTCAAATTGTCTAGTTTACTAAGGCATTGTACTCAAACATATTTGTTTTTTTCAAATGTAAAAAGGAAAAAAAATAATAATTTGGAATAATTTGCTACCAATATTAGATATTTTACATAATTTACATCATAATTTTAAAAATATTTTTTAAGCAAACTTATCTCACTTTAAGACAACCTGTTCATGTTTATCATTTTTGGTCATTTATATATTTTGTAGCCTATATTTGCTCTTTATTTGAATTCATTAATCATTACATAGTTGTTTTGTATTTATTTACAAGTCCTCATTTTGGTTTATTTCATAATGTTGACGTATTTGTATTATGTTGTGTCTTTGTTGTTTCTGGGAGCCCCTCAAAATGAAATCTCATGGGCTAATCCTAATAAATAAAGTTAAAATGTGCCATGCATGTGGATAAGACCGTTATAATGTCTTTTTTTTCCAGCAAACTGGCTATCGCTGGCTGCCGATTGAATGGCTTTCTCTAAGATCAAAAACCTTTGCTTGAGGAAGTTCGACTGATATCACGACTTAATTACTTAAACCAACTGACTAAGCATAAAAACGCATTGGGACTCAATTTGCTGGGGTGTCAGAGGCTCCTGCTTATGGATTTTCTGCCCACATTATCTGATGACACCCTGTGGCAGCGAGGGCTCGAAGAGGAGACAGTGTATTGAGTGTAGTTTGATAGCCTATAGCGGGTCATCGCCTAAATCTGTTTTTCACATCAGTACGGTTCAGAGTGGCATGACTTTATCAGATGCAGACTCTCCCCCTGCTTTTCTTGCGTTATCTTGAGCCTCTATTTTTTGCCTCCGCCTTCATAGACCAGGTGAATTCAGTGCCTGCTGCAAACTTGTGACACAGAGGAATTTAAATGAAGATCATTTCCCAAATATTAACAGGGCTTGCATATTTAAAAGGATGTAAGTTGCAGCACGACAGCGCAAGTCAGAGGTGTGTTAGATGTGAAGATTCACAGGAGAAAGTGTTGTCAAAAAAAAAGAAGGAAAGATGAAGATTAAAGTAGTGCGATTTACTTTATGCTTTATTGAATTCTAAATTTGCCCTTTTATCATGAGGGTGTTCTGGTTACGGTTTATCAGCACCAGTATGAGTGCAAATAATTTGGGTTTTTTTAAGCTTCCATTGAAATAAGTGAAATGAGTGCTTTTAAACAATAATGAAAAATGTTAGGGAGCAATGTTGAAGTACTGAAAAAAGTTGACATTTTCGATAGTATATTGCTAGTAAATTTAAGAAATATGGAAAATGTGAAGGTTTGTTTGAGTATAACACAGAAATTGCCAATAAATTTTACAATAAGAAATACATTTCAAGTTTATTTTTCTTGTAAGACATACTCCATTAATAATGTATAATCTAACAAAATACAATTCTCAGCTTCTATAATTTGACTAAACCAAATTTTAATTTCACTTATATGTATGGAAAGTATAAAGAAACATTATTTGTTGTAAAACATATTCCAGTAAACTGCATTTCACTTATACCCATTTTGATTTATTTTATTTCTTCCGTGCATAGGTTGTGTTTGCTGTTGCTGAACATTAACTGCAAGTCAAACAGCTATTAAGTCAATGTTTTCCCTCCATCCTGAAGGAAATGTTCACATTTTCCAACCTAATCATTTCCTGATTTATCATGAGGGTGTTCTGGTTACAGTTTATCGGCACCAGTATGAGTGCAAATAATTTGTGCTTCGTAAGCTTCCATTGAAATAGGAAGAGTGCTTTTAAGCAATAATGAAAAATGTTAGGGAGCAATGTTGAAGTACTGAAAAAAGTGAACATTTTTAATAGTAAATTGCTAGTATATTTAAAAAAGAAACAGCAACAAAATATGAAATTAAATAAGAACATTTGTCAGTATAATGCAGAGATTGCTAATACATTTTACAATAAGAAATACATTTAAAAAATTCTTTATTGTAAAACATACTCCATTAATAATGTATAATCTAACAAAATACAATTCTTAGCTTCTATAATTATTCATTCATTTTCCTTCAGCTTAGTCCCTTTATTCATCAGGGGTCACCACAGTGGAATGAACCACCAACTTATCTAGCATATGTTTTACACAACGTATGCCCTTCCAGCTGCAACCCAGTACTGGGAAACATTCATTCATTCATTCATTTTCATTTCGGCTTAGTCCCTTTATTATTCTGGGGTCGCCACAGCGGAATGAACCGCCAACTTATCCAGCATATGTTTTACGCAGCGGATGCCCTTCCAGCTGCAACCCATCTCTGGGAAACATCCATACACACCCATTCACACTCATACACTACGGACAATTTCGTCTACCCAATTCACTGGGAAACATCTATACACTTATTCACACACATACACTACGGCCAATTTAGTTTAGTTCAATTCACCTATAGTGCATGTCTTTGACCTGTGGGGGAAACCAGAGCACCCGGAGGAAATCCACACGAACACGGGGAGAACATGCAAACTCCACACAGAAATGCCAACTGACCCAGCCGGGACTCGAACCAGCGACCTTCTTGCTGTGAGGCGACAGTGCTAACCACTGAGCCACCATGTTACCCGCTTCTATAATTATACTAAACCAAATTTTAATTTCGGTTGTATGTATGGAAAGTATAAAGAAACATTATTCGCTGTAAAACATATTCTAGTAAGCTGTATTTCACTTATACCCATTTTCATTTATTTGATTTCTACCATGCATATAGGTTGTGTTTGCTGTTGCTTAACATTAACTGCAAGTCAAACAGCTATTAAGTCAACGTTTTCCCTCCATCCTGCCAGGAAATGTTCACATTTTACCAACCTAATCATTTCCTGATAGATAAAATAACATCCCTTCCTGTGTATATTTGGTTTGATTATCCTGTTTCATAGTAAATACGTGACATTATGCACTCAAAATGGCTTTGCGAATGAATGCCTTTTCATATTCAGTCTAAAACAAGCAATTTTCTTCTCAGTTAGATTCATCTCGCTGTAATGATGTTTAGGTACTTTTACTCAACAAGAAGACCTAGATATTCGTTAAGAGAGAGGGGTCCTCGCAGCCTATTTAAATAGAAAATAGTTCAGCGCTCCGGCGTATGATTGTGTAAATGTGTAATGAGACATATTAGGTCATATTGAGTGTCTCCATTCCAGACCATCTGCTTTAGGAGACCCAGGCCAACTGCTGGAAGGCTGGGGGGAAAAGCCGTCCCCGACCGTGTTTCTCAATCCACTGCGTACACAGAGAAAAAGCTCCTGTGTGTTCTATTACCGCAAATGGGCCATGTAGTGTTTTGGGTAAGAGGATCTGTGGCACGAGATCGTACCCCCCCCAGTGGAACTCAATGGACTGTATGAAACAGAGAAGTCAGTCGTCTGGCTTGCACACTTTCCATCGCTTCATTTCAGAGCGGTGCTTGCAGGGTATTGTCCAGCACTCTGCCCATAGCCAACTCATTAGGCCTGTTTCTGATTGGGTGTCAGCATGCAAGGCACGTGCAGTGCTTTAGAAGTGCTTCTATTTTTTGGAAGTCACCTATAGGTTTCTGAAGAGTACAAATGAAACAACAAGTGGGCTGGACCCACAAACATGGAAAGAAAAATATAAAACATAGAAGTATTTCTTAAAAGTGCCTGGTGTAATAAGACAGAAAGAGTATGTCCTACGGGTGATTTGTCAAGCCCACTCACCTGCATGGAGCACACTCATGCATCTTACAGTTATGTGATGCTTTTTATGTATATGCTTTACTAAAAAGATAGGTCTTTAATCTTGTTTTGAACTGAGAGAGTCTGTCCGAGTCTCAGACCTTATCAGGAAGGCTATTCTAGAGTTTAGGAGCCATATATAAGAAGGCTCGACCTCCTTTAGTTGACTTTCTGGGTACTACTTCAAATATAGTCTGTGTTAGTAAATGCATTATGAAATCCAGGCATGACACTGTATGACAACATTTCAGATAACTGTTCTATTGCCTACAGCTAATCAATCTGTCAGATTCTGGAGTGCATTCATGTTATAAATGATTATAATTATAAATGATAAATAAATCATCCTAAAACAAATTTATTAATATATAAAAGTATATACGAATTTCACTTACTGGGGGAAATGGAGGCCAAACTTGAATGGTTTGTGAGCACAATGAAGTGCACAGCATGCCATATTATATGATAATTGTAAGGAATGGCCGTGGGTGAGAGTCTGGCTAGTTTGTTTGGTGTGTTCCACGTGTCCCTCTTGTCAGGTTAATGTCAGAGCTAGTGGGCCCAGTTCAGCATGTAGCATTGAATGTTGGTGAAAGAGATTGCTATGATTGATTGTTCAGCAATGAATCAGAGCGCAAGAGCAAAAACTGACGTGACGAAAACAAGGAAACATTTAAAGTCAAGAGGGAACAGAATGAAGCAGGCTGTAATTTTGTTGCATTTCTCAAATATTTGCGAACTTTATGAATTCTTAATGTATGAGACATTGACATGAGTGATTAAAAAGATCGTCATAATGATCCAGCTTGGACAGAAGCTGCACTGAAGTTGTAGTAGTACATACGTATGTATATTAAGATTGACGGGTGACTACCAACCATGATAATAAGCTTTCCCTCCATTTTGACATGCCACTATTTCCTGATGTTCCATGAATGTGATTGGCTAGCATCTGCACTAGTATTTGCATAAATCGATCTGATTGGCTGATGCCTGCATTGGAACTTTTGCCATAAGCAACAAACACAGCGTTACTCGATGCTTGACGTTTCTCCATGCAAAGTAAATGAGAAGGGTTAATGCCAATGCTCTGTGTGAATGGGGGTTTGTATGTGTGTGTCACAAGTTCCATTTTTTTAAATGGAATGACAATACAGATACTGGAAAGAGGAGACAAATATGTATTGCAATCCAAATACACAGACAAAAGTTAATGAAGTGTGACAAGAAAAAAAAAAAAACTATAGAAAAAGCCAAAATCTTAATATTAACAGGAGCATGGTTTTTATTTTTTTGCATGCATGCATGCAGTCTCTCACCTTAAATGGTCTTTGTTTGCTCGACTCCACTCTGAGCTTGATTTAGGCCTTGCATGAAAAGGAAAAAAAAAAGAAGAAGGAAAAATTTGGTGCCCACAGTGATAAATGATGTGTAAACGGTCATTAGTCATTAGTCATATGGCAGAACACTGAGTTATGGAAAATAAATAAATAAATAAAAAAGACGATGACAGGCAAATTAAGAGGAGGTAATAAATCACATGGTACACATTAAATATTTGAAACCGTCTGCAAATAAATGGTAATCAAAATGTTTTATAAGTGTCAGATTTCTATTAAAGGAATATCTATTGTTTAAATATGTACATTGAAAGTCTTAGAGTGTTATTATTGAAAAAATTAATCATTGCAAAATTCATGAATTTTTTTTTTCTTTGGAGCCTACATAAATATGGAAACATGTAAGGACAATTACTTTTTTCACTTTTGTCCACACTAAAGTTGCTGAAATATTGAAAAAAGGGCCTTGTTTATGCAAATGTTGTTTTGGATTGATCACTGTGACAATGTGTTGGGATTGGTTGACCACTTACATCTTGTCTCAAAAAACCAAATAGTCAGCATTCCATATCTGAATTTCAGCTCCGAAAGCTTCCTCAGCAATAAACTGTAGGACAGCAACTGCGACATCAATTTGACCCTTTCCAGTTTCCTTTAAGCTTGTGAGTGCAATGGCCAATCAGATACATTCAGATTAGTCACCACTCAAAAGGTTTTGTTCAGTGTGCACTCAGTCAGTCACTGAGTTCTACACTTGTTTGAATGTTCTTATCTTAAACAACAAAGTGCATATACTGATGTTCTGTAAGTAAAATATTATTTTGCAGCTTTAGTGATTAGGGTAGCAGTTCCAGAGAGTTTCTTACAATGGTTGAAGCCATGCCTGTATTACTTGCCATTGTAAAACCTGTAATGCTAACTTGGTCACATGAAGCATGTTTTAGCCAATCAAATGGCAGCTTTTGTCTCCTTCCTTCCATACTGCCATAGAGACAGCATTAGCATTAGCTATTCTGCTTTTTAAGTTAATGATTTCAGACTTGTCTTTAATAGGCATTGGTGGTTGTCAATCCTGGTCCTCGACCCCCCGCACTGCTTATTTTGCATGTCTTTTTTGTTTAACACACCTGATTTAGATAACCAGCTCATTAAAGCTCCAAGAACGAACTGTGCTGAGATCGACATAGTGTTCACTGCTTTACTTTACTTCATTAAAAAAAGAGAGAAAAAAAAGATTTGCTCTACACATCTGTTTTAAATGATCACAGTAGTGTGAAGGGTTATTTAACCTTAATCATGCTATTAGCATAGAAGGCATGTCTTGCGCACATTACCAATACTTTGAATTGAACACACTTTCAACCTGGAATTATGGCAGAACATCCTGTGATGTCCATTTCTAGGGTCACTGATGGTCAAATGGAGCAAACCTCTAATGCGCTAAGAGAAATGTACACTGTAAAAAATAAATTGTTGAGAAAACATAAAAAAAACAAGGCAACTTGATGCAGTAAGAACTTTGAGTTGTCTCAACAACAGCTTTTTAGTTGTTCTCAGTTACAATATTTGGTTCAGCTAACATAATTTTGTATATTCATGCAATGTTGATTGTTGAATTTTATTAATACAGATATTCTCACCCTCTTTTTAATCATTTACAAATGACAAACACAAACTTACTACTTTATTCATTCATTTTCCTTCAGCTTAGTCCCTTTATTCATCAAGG
This sequence comes from Danio choprae, assembly GCA_903798125.1. Classification (NCBI taxonomy): domain Eukaryota; kingdom Metazoa; phylum Chordata; class Actinopteri; order Cypriniformes; family Danionidae; genus Danio; species Danio choprae. The sequence goes on from CAIGQW010054109.1 coordinate 6,208,322, forward strand.
GTCACCATAGTGGAATGAACCGCCAACTTATCCAGCATATGTTTTACCCAGCGGATGCCCTTCCAGCTCAGTACTAGGAAACACCCATTCACACTTGTACCGCATGTCTTTGGACTGTGGGGGAAACTGGAGCACCCGTAGGAAACCCATGCGAACACAGGGATGCCAACTGACCCAGCCAGGGCTCAAACCAGTGACCTTCTTGCTGTGAGGCGACTATGCTACCCACTGTGCCACTGTGTCACCCCTCTTACAAGCAACAGATAAACAAGCTTAGTTTTCGATCGTTGCGTCACGCGTCTGCAAATTATTTAAATATCAAAATTCCTGTACAACACAAAAATGTTTGTCCAGAAAACTCTGTTACTGTTAAACATGTAGACATTTTAGCAAATATTGTTGACATAACATATATTTTTATGTAGATCAATAGTTATTCACAATTCTTAGTATATATGACAGAACAAGTACAGTGTGCTGAACAAATGGTGATTTTATTTTTTACAGTGTATAAAACATGCAGAGCGGGGGTCGCCAGGACCAGAACTGAGAACCGCTGGATTTTTGTAAATGTGCATAAACCATGCTAGAAGTTTGCTTTGACAATAAGTGATTCTTGACATGATGTTGACAATACAAGCTAATTTAAGTGCGCTAAGGTTTAAAGTGGAAACCACAGGATGGCATTGTGCAGTATTGTTATGGTTCTATGATGATACGTTTCATAATTTGTTCTCTCAAGAGAGAATAACTTTATTTGTTATGCACTTTGATCTTTGAAATTTTGCAGATCTTTTAGATTCACAAATGGCCATATTACCTACTGCAAGAAAGGTAATGTTTGAAAAGTATAATAGTGGTACTTTAAGTCTTCCTGCTGTGCATTTGTAAAATGTAATAAAAGCCCCCTCTGAAGGTAAAGCGAGACCATATTTAATAAATCTCTCATGCTTGTTCTATAATTTTATTAATAAAACATTCTCATTACTCTCTGGTATATACAGGTTGTACTAAACTGCCATGCAATGTAAATGCCCTCATGCTTTAATGTATAACAACAATTGTTATGCTTATTTTTTATTATTATATTATTATTATTATTATTATTATTATTATTATTATTATTATTATGGTTAATTTTTTTTTAATAATAGGAATGCAATATTGAAGCATTTACCTTCAGTACTATTAAAGCGAAAAGCACATAGCATGTCAGTATAACCACATAAACACTGTTAATATCTCATCTCTTTCGGATGAGACGTTAAACCGAGGTCCTGACTCTCTGTGGTCAATAAAAATCCCATGGAACTTTTAATAAAGTGCAGGGGTGTGTCCTGGCCAATCTATCGGCCCTCACCCATAATGGCCTCCCAGATCATCCCCATTCACTGAATTGGCTCTATCACTGTCTCTCCTCTCCACCAATAGCTGGTGTGTAGTGAGCGCACTGGCACCATTGTCCTGTGGCTGCCGTCGCATCATCCAAGTGGATGCTGCACACTGGTGGTGGTGTGGAGAGATACCCCCCCCACCCCCCTCCCCCCCAAAAAAATATATATATGCAGTTTCAGCCTTTTTAGTTAAAATTGTATTATTTATGACATGTACTGAGTTTCTGAGTTTAATTTCTGAGTTAAACAGTATTAAATGCAATTTCAGATGTGTGCGGATTAATGTAGACAGCACTAAATCATTATTCATATAAACAACTTTACGACATTCAGCATGTGCTCTTTTTTAAGTTGTCATCCAGATTTCTTTTAGAATGTCTTCAGATCATGCTGGATAACATGGATCATTAGGTTTGGCATAAATCTGTCGATTTACACAGCTGAAAGCCGGCTTCACGTTTGTGTGCACAGAAAGCTGTGAATCAGGAGTTCAAACCATAAAGCCATTAAAGTCCCCATGAATCCAAATATAATTTTTGACTTTTATTATTAATATATTAATAAACTATAATCCAGTATGCTCCAAAACAATGACAAGATTGGCATTTAGGACATATATGCATTCAAACTTAGTTTATTGCTTCCACTACTATGGATTAATTAAATTGATGACATCACTTAGGACTTCAGTGTTCTGTCCAATCTAATCCCCTCTAGAATCTGAATCTTCTCGTCTCCTACAAAATAAATAGACATTGAAAGTGCCTCTAAAATTGGTCACTTGTTCACACAGTTACTATTTTCTATATGGTAAATAGTGCACAATACAGGGTATAAAGATAAATACAGTGTAAATATGCTTTCCATTTTGGTGAATGAATTCTGTTTTTTCTTTAGTGTCATGCAACATGTCTCAACAACCACACAGTCTGTTTCAATACAGAGAGTAGATATGTACAATTCAGTACAGACCTGTGTTGAACTCATCTGGATTCTATACGCAGTGCTGTATTTTAAAGCAATATGGATGAGATTTGGAGGAGAAATGGTTAGGCATTGCTATTAGACTGTACCTGTCGGATGCAGCTCAACAGCTCTGGCTGAGCTGTGATATAAAAGAAATGCTATTGTTATTTAAAAAAAGGAGGAGCTGCTTGATATGTCCCGCCATGTTTTTTTTAGTTTCAGTAGAAATTACGTTGGAAGTTTGCTTCATGAGATCTTTAAACATCGGAAGTTGCTTCATGGGATCTTTCAAACATGCAGCTGTTTTGTTTATTGTTGCTGGAGTAACAAAGACACAATCTGTACAGGCTCCGCCCTTTTCTGCATTTAAAGAGACACTCAAAAGCAGCATGTTTTAGCTTCCACACAAAATGTGGCATTTACATCATGCTATAATATACGATACATGCTTTGAGCTGAAACTTCACATGCACATTCAGGGGACACCTGAGACTTATTTTACATCTTGTAAAAAGAGCACAATAGGACCCCTTTGAAGGCATTGAAAATGATTTTTCTTTTGACTCATTCATTTAGATTTAATCGGAAAACAGCACAACATATATCATTCGCTCCACAAGAACGGCAGTTCCGCACACCAGTTTATCATCATCTGATTGACTATATGCTCTAATTTTGCTTCTGGATGGAAACTCGCCATTAACCCACCTGAGGAGACTGTGTGCTGTTGTATTGATCTTTGCCCTCGCTGCCCACATAGTGTGAATTACCCTGAGCAAAGATGTCTATCATCCCAGCCCACACGAATACCAGCAGCGTGATTTGGGCTGCATTCTGCATATATTCCTTCAAGAAAGCAACGCAAAAGCGCTCAGTCCTGCAGAGACTTTGTGTCTGCCGAACACTCCCCTATGTCAGGATGAGTGGCGAACCTCCATATGAGCGGCTCATGTGAAATGGTGTGTGAAATGAGCACATTTAACTAGCCCACCAGCATCACGCTCAGTCCTGGTCCGGGGCAGACTTACAGCCAAAGACTCGCTGTCCTGACACTGCCAATTGGATCATATTCTCTCTCCTATCTCGCACCGCCAGATTATGTATTTCCTTTTTGTCTCTGACTCTAGGGGCGAGGGGCCGCATGTAGAGGTTAAATGAAAACGATCAGCTCCTTGCCCACCATTTGAAGTGAATCTATGGTGACTGGGAACATGGACATCGCTATATGCTTTTATAGAGCAAGTGGGCTCCATTCGCACACTCTTGCGGTGTTGTAACTGAGCTGTTGGGATTTTTTTCATTCCTATTTTTTTTTTCACTTAAAAAAAATCACACATCTTCCTCAAATTGAAGGAAAGGTCTTTCAGCAGAAAGTGTGACTGTTATGTAATCACTGACCTACCTACAACGTGACGAATCCATGGCTTTTGTACTATAGCCCTAAATCATTTTTTTCTTTTCTTTTTGTGTATGTACTGGAGGAATTTTAATTGTAAAGGCAATTACTGTAATATCCACTGGCTGTTTTAATGCTGTATCTACAATGCAAGCAAGCAACGGGTCTTTGACAGCTTCTGAGTGCTTGCTGAAGTGCAGGAAATGAGTGTGTTTTTCTTTTTTCTTTATCTTGTCAATATTGCTGCACATTTTGTGTGTATCAGGGCTGTGAAAAAATTATGCAGATTTTTGAGTCCCTTTCATTTTAAGAGTATGAATTTGAATTGTAATGCTAGATAGAGGAATTTAGTGGACTGTAATGAAAAGAAATTCAGCACAAGCAACGCCGATACCTTGGATCTTTGCTTTTGGTCAAATTGTCAAATATATATAATTTTTTTGATACAGATTATTTAAACAACTAAAATTATTTTATTATTAATAATAATAATAATAATAATAATTAAACAATATTTTTACAATATTTTTATATTATTATTATTATTATTATTATTATTATTATTATTATTATTATTATTATTATTATTATGGAT
>CAIGQW010054109.1:6213072-6225044 GCA_903798125.1 Danio choprae
AAAAAAACATTTATATTATTGTATTTAATGATTACTTTCCATGTAATGTTTTGCATGTTTTGCATCTTTACATGGAATGTTTTGCATCTTCTTGGACACTATCAATGCTTCCACACTGTGCATACCCCCAATTTTTGGATTTTTTTTTTGCTTTAAATTAATGTTTGTAACATTGTCTCATATCTGATTGGTTTGGTTCAGGGCTTATAACACTTTAACAAAGTCTTCCTTAAAATCCTTATTGAAAAAAAAAACCCTCTGAAACTAGTACTACTAAAGAAGTGGAGAGACTCTAATGAACTGCTTTCTGACTTGTAATTTAAAAGCCATTATTGATTAAATTCAGAATGGCACTGGTTCCTGCCATGTGAACATAGCATAAAAGCCTCTATTGAATGTAATTCTGAAAATACACATCAGTATTAACATTTAATGGTGAGCTAATTTAGCATAGGTCTAAAAACATCATTTAACCATGATTGTCAAGTCATGCTTTGTCTGTGTCATCCAAAACAAAGAAGGCCTCATCCCCTCATGTTGAGTCTAGTCATGTTTCTGACCTACAGCAAACGCTCATTGTGCTCTTTCTGTCTTCCTGAAGTGAGCAACAGAGGCTGAGTCAATCTCTCACATTCGCCAGATGTAACAGTAAAAAATAATGAATGCAGCTGTTGATGGCGAACAGGAGCTGGCGTTCTGATGGCGGCGGTTTGTTCTCTTTCTCCGACTGATTTAACAATCCGCAGCCCCAGTTGGGGAGGAGTCGGCTCATTCAGACCTAACATCTCTAACAATGCAAAATGGGCCAGCTTGGAGGCTCATTAAGGAAATAGAGAGGACATGCCTCCATACTAGAAACCCAAGCTTTGATAATGAGATGTAATTATTTACTTTGAGTTGCCCCAATTAATAATGCATGGTCTGCAACCTAGAGAGAAGGGCTGCGTTATAATTCTCCACCAGAGCTGCATTTTGAAGCCTGGTAATTGTCGGTGAGTGTACTGGAGGAAAAAAGGATTCTCTGATGTTGAAGGGGACGTTTTCTGTGTAAAAAGGGATAGTTCATCCAATACATGACATGATCATTTGCTTATCCTCCACTTGTTCCAAACCTGTTTGAGTTGCTTTCTTTTGTTGGACACAAAGGGAGATATATGGAAGAATGCTGGAAAAAATAGCCTAAATGAACATGTCACTTTTTTTGGAAATAGGCTTATTTTATAAGCCATCTAGATTTAAATAGTTGAGTTTTACTATTTTTGAATCCATTCAGCCAGTCTCCGGGTTGGCAGAATGATACGCTTTAGCTTAGCATAGATCATTGAATTGCATTAGATCATCAGCATCTCACTCAAAATGATCAAGGTATTTTGCTGGTGTACCATGGCTGCAGCAGGTGCAATGATATTATGCAGTGTCTGAAAATAATCCTGAGCTAGGTAGCTAGGTAATGGAGATGCGTAACATCGTTGCATCTTTATGTTTCGGTATAGTATAATTTCTTGCCATATCTGCTAAGCAACTTTTCATTTTCCGTAGGTCTTAGTATAAAATGTAACTAGAAGAGTCAAGCTTTAAGCAGGAAAATTGTTAAAACTCTTTTTTTAAATTTTATTTCTTATGCAAGATGCTAATGGTTTCATTTGATTCAGTAAATTACGCTAAGCTAAGCTAAAAGTTCTCCCACCTGACCAGGAGATAATGTGGACGGTTAAAAAATGGTAGGTGACTTGTAACGAAACTGACTTAAAGGTGATAAAGCTTGTTAACTTAGTTGACTTGTAAAATGAAATGAAAACAAAAATTACAATTTTGTTTCTACTATGGATGTTTTTTTCCCAACATTCTTCAGAATATCCTGTTTTGAAAATGGACAACCCAGGAAATGTATTGTAATGTCTTTTTCTGAAATATGAAAACAAACAAACCAACAAACATCTCTCAGATTTCACTTCCTTTGTGATATAAAAAAGGAGATCTTATTATGAAATTAAAATATTAATCTGACACTTAATTTACACGTTTTAGCACTCATAGCACCACTGCAGTCGTCATTTCTGTTTAGTCGCTATAGCAGCTAGAGTTGGTTGTGCCATAAAAAAGCATTACAAATGTTCTGTTGTTAGATGAACCAACAAACATTGTCAAGTCTTTATAGATTCCTGACATCTGAGCCACTGTGGGAATTATGGCTGGATTTCATTTGTGAATGAAAAGTGCTGAAGAATGCCACTGAAATACATTTTACAGTTTAACACTGTTTCTGAAGGATGGGCGCTTTATGCTCTAACTTCATATCCAAAAACAAGTATGTACTTCATATTTTGGATGTAGCCACTGTGGGAAAGCTACCATTGTCTCTATCTATTCATGGTTTTATTCCGAAATTTCATACTGTCAAAGAAATTCATAATATTTTTACTTGTAGCTTATTTTGTTGTTTCTGGATTGTCAGAATAACAAAAAGGCTCTGCTCATTTTTGGAAAGCAGTAGCTCATTTGCATTTAAAGAGACACACAAATATATCATGTTTTGTTCACACCCAAATTGATGCAAATTTGACAAGCTATAATAAGCAATGGAGTATTGTGAGCTTACACTACACTGACACATTCTGCAAACACCAGAGATTTAATTGACATCTTATATTAAGGGACATAAAGATAAAAAAAACTTTTTTTATTACAGAATTGCAGGGGAGATTGTAAGGAAAGACACCATTTTGAGTTTCACGCAATATAAATCTAGGCTGTGAAAGGTAGGTGTCTCTTTCATAGGTTGCTCTGTATTACGATTCTGAAGTGTTTTTTTCCAAATATATTCTGTATAGCATCTGCTGAATGTTCAGAGGTTTACAAGTGTACAACACTCTGAACATGCTGTATGTCAATATTCCCTCTAAAGTCCACGCATGTTGCTCCTGCGCACAGGCTCAAAAATGTGGGAAAAAGTGAGAGAATTCTTGAATCAGAGCTAAATGAATGGGCAGCAATTCAATTGGAGCACATCCGAATGTCCATTGATTTTCTTTTTCTTTCTTTTTTTCAGAAATTGGAGCTGTGAGAATTTCTGTATCCACAAACACGACAAAATATTTATAGTACCACATACAGAAGCCCAAAGGGCATATGCATATGAATGTAATAATAATTTTAATAATAACAATAAATAGTGGGCAGCATGGTGGCGCAGTGGCTAGCACAATCGCCTCACAGCAAGAAGGTCGCTGGTTCGAGCCCTGGCTGGGTCAGTTAGCGTTTCTGTATGGAGTTTGCATGTTCTCCCCGTGTAAGCTAAATTGTCCGTAGTGTAAGTGTGTGAAAGAGTGTGTATGGAAGTTTCCCAGTGACGGGTTGCAGCTGGAAGGGCATCCGCTGCGTAAAACATATGCTGGTTAAGTTGGCGGTTAATCCCGCTGTGGCGACCCCAGATTAATAAAGGGACTAAGCCGAAAAGAAAATCAATGATGATTAATAAATAATACTAATAATACTGCTAATAATAAATAATAGCATACTACTACTACTACTACTACTACTACTACTACTAATAATAATAATAATAATAATAATAATAATAATAATAATAATAATTATTATTATTATTATTATTATTATTATTATTATTATTATTATTTAAAAACAAAACATGCAGCTTGATCAAAACAATTATAAAAGAGTAAATTAATTTAAAAATATACATATTTATATAAGGAATTAATGAACATTACAAAAAATATTATTTTATAATTTTATTTTATTTTAAAATAATGCATTTTATTCTAAATTTTTAAATGTATTATTTAATATCTTAATGTCATAGTAATATTTTATTTCACTTATTGTTAATGTTTTTTTTTTTTTTTTTAAGATTCAACATATATACTATTTTAAACATCTGCCACAATAGCAATGAACATGCATCAGCTGGTTTGCAGTTGGGAAGGAGAATTATTTTCCAGATGATTGTGCTGATGTGTTTTTCCTTTAAGGTTTATTTATAATATACTCTTTATTTATTCAGAAGGAACTGCAGAGCATATAAAAGTAACATGTCATGGATAATATTGTGATGGTCTCTCGATAAGGAACCGCTCTGAGATTTGCACAATAACCTAATTATTTTATGAAAAGCCTGTTTAGCTGATGGCTCATTCTATCCACCCCAGGCATAAAATTCAGTGTCTCGTATTTATGTTTTATGAATGCAGTATCCATGAGCACATTCAGTCAGCACACAGACACTCATATACGCAAATCACCACTTTTATTATAACATTTATTAGTTAAAAATTACAATTACATATAAAAGAAATGGTGAAGATTGGCTATAATGAATGTTACATTAAAGTGCACACTATTATGTGTGTGTCTCTCTCTTTCTCTCACACACATGCTCACACTCACACAGAAAGGTAACAATGCGCTAATGTGTTAGTGACGTAAGTTGTCTTTTAATATTACAGAATATCCATGTTAATGATATGCATGGTCACACTTTATTTTAAGGCTTGATTCTCGCTATTAACAAAACATTAACTATGACTTTTTCCTAAATATACTAATATTTCACTGCTTATTAATTGTTATTAAGGTAGTAGTTGTGTTTAGGTATTGGGTAGAATTTGGGATGTAAAATAATATCATGCACAATATGTAAGTACACATAATCAACCAATGTCTTAATGATAAACATGTTAATAAGCATCTATTAAATAAGGAGAATTGGCCCCTATACTAAAGTGATAGCATATGCATTGTTCTTATTCTGACACCCACAAATGCAGCTCATTCACTCTCAACTCCATTACCTCCCACACTCGTTAACACATTTGTTGTGGTTGATTTCTTGTAATGCAGGCTGTATTTTGAAGTAGACATAATTATAATGTACTTTTCAAAGCATCTGTTGCTTTGTTTACAATAATGATTTTGGTGAAGGCCTGATATTCTTACATATATGTTTTTATTAAATTTGAACAATATAATTGTATTATATGAATGCATACTAATATTTATAATAATAAAAAAGAAACGTCTAAAAAATGAAAAGTAAATTCTATACAATATATATATGCTATACAATTTAATGTACTGTATGAAATGTAATGTGCTGTATGACTATATGATTATTAGCATTATTGCTATTATTCATATATTCACATATATCATATATGTTCTCCGTTTTATGAATTTTACACTACATAGTATTATGTTGTAGAAGTAATGAAAATGTCTTTAAAATAGTGGATAATATCAATTACCGTATATATATATATATATTTGAGGGCCTCACAGTGGCGCAGTGGGTAGCACGTTCGCCTCACAGCAAGAAGGTCGCTGGTTCGAGCCTTGGCTGGGTCAGTTGGCGTTTTTGTGTGGAGTTTGCATGTTCTCCCTGTGTTGGCGTGGGTTTCCTCCGGGTGCTCCGGTTTCCCCCACAAGTCCAAAGACATGCGGTACAGGTGAATTGGGTAGACTAAATTGTCCGTAGTGTATGAGTGTGAATGGGTGTGTATGGATGTTTCCCAGAGATGGGTTGCAGCTGGAAGGGCATCCGCTGCGTAAAACATATGCTGGATAAATTGGCAGTTCATTCCGCTGTGGCGACCCCAGATTAATAAAGGGACTAAGCCGAAATGAAAATGAATGAATGAATGAATATATATTTGATTTATTTTTATATTTAAAATTTATTTATATATTTTGTAATCATTATATTATATTATATTATATTATATTATGTTATATTATATTATATTATATTATATCACCTATAGCGAAACACATTCACACACATACACTATGGCCAGTTTAGTTTATTCAATTCAAGTATACCGCATGTCTTTGGACTGTGGGGGAAACTGGAGCACCCGGAGGAAACCCATGCCAACACGGGGAGAACATGGAGCAAAGTCCACACAAAAATGCTAACTGGCCCAGCTGGGACTCGAACGATTGACCTTTGGCTTAGTCCCTTTTTTTTCCTGCGGTTGCCACAGCGGAATGAACTGAATGAACGGAATGAACTGGATACAACTTATCCAGGGGAAACCCACGCCAACACGGGGAGAACATGCAAACTCCACACAGAAACACCAACTGGCGAGGCTCGAACCAGCGACCAGCGACCTTCTTGCTGTGAGGCGAACGTGCTACCCACTGCGCCACTGTGAGGCCCCATATTATATTATATTATATTATATTATATTTTAAAGTAATTGCATGTGTGTATACATACAGAATGTTAGATTATTTACAGCATTTAAACCATAAATATATAAAACACCAAAAAAAAAAAAAAATAGAATTATATGAGCATTATGCTAATTATCTTAGGCTACGCCAGTAGAAAATGATGCAAGTATTGCAACTATAATGCATATTAGATCAACTTTACACTGTCGTCTCTCACAGCCTCATTTCCTTTTTTTTGCCAAATTAAATATTATATCTACTTCTAACTATCCTCTACTGAGTCTCTTCTGAAAAAGTGTCTTCAGAATGAATCCTGCCGGAGAGCTTGCACAGCTCGGAAACGCTGTGTTGTTGACGATTTGTACACTCTCATTCTGAAGCACCGCAGTACATGAAGAGATGGCTGTTGCATGGGGCGTCATCCCATCACTGCATATATTACTCACTCTTGCTTTGTTTATCAGTGTTTCTGCAGAAGCACAGCTCCAGGGTCTGTTCTCTGATCTTTTCCTGGCCAGAGAAGCACGTCAGACCTGAGCTGAGGGAGTCAAGGCGCTGTAGGTGAGAACGCTCTTTCACCTCTAGTATATTCGGCAGGCGTCCGGCTAGAGCTTGTTATAGTGTTTCCGCTGGATTTACTCAATGTGGCTTCACAAGTTCCTCTCAAAAGCAAGAGCTGTATGACTATTGCACTCTCACGGCTATACACAATATCACAACATATGAGCCATAAGAAGACATGAGGAAGGAACAACTCAGATGTCAAAACCCTTTCCAAACTATAGATGAAAAAAAAATATGCCCATTTTAACTTTATTACTGCTAATGCTAATGTCTAGACCTATTTATATTCTACAAAAGCAAACACTGTATGACAAATCCACTCAATGAAATCTCTTTCTAAACTATTAATACAAACTATAATTGTATCTTATTGATACAAAAAAAACACTTTTCCAGAAATACCCATTTGAACTATAACAATGCTTATGCTAAACTGTATCCACTAAGTACCCTTACAGTGATGAAATAACAGAAGATAAGAGGCATAAAAAGACACGAGGAGGAATAAACACAAGGGAAGATGTCAAAACTCTCTCCAAACTATAAATACAATAATAATGTCCATTTTAAATATATTACTGCTAATGCTAATGTCTAGGCCTGTTTATATTCTACAAAAGCAAGCGGCGTAAAACTATTCCACTCTCAGGGCCATGAAATATCAGAATTTACAAGAAAACATAAAGATAGCAAACACAAGGGAAGATATCAAATCTCATTGATACAAAAAAAACATGTCCAGAGATACTCATTTAAATTCAAATACTGCTAATGCTAAACTGTATCCACTAAGAACTTATATTCTACAAAAGCAAGCGCTATATGACAATTTCCCCTATACAGCGATGAAATAAGAAGATATGAGACGTAAAAAGACATGAGGAAGGAAAAACTCAAATATCCAAACTCTTTTCAAATTCTAAATAAAATAATAGTGTCCATTTTAACTATATAACCGCTAATGCTAATGCTAATGTAATTTCACTTTCAGAGCAATGAAATATCAGAATTTACAAGAAAACATAAAGATGGAAGACTCAAGAAAATTAATACAAAATTTAATTGTAAATTAATACAAAATATAATTGTATCCAGGGCCTCACGGTGGCGCAGTGGGTAGCACGAATGCCTCACAGCAAGAAGGTCGCTGGTTCGAGCCTCGGCTGGGTCAGTGGGCATTTCTGTGTGGAGTTTGCATGTTCTCCCCGTATAAAACATATGCTGGATAAGTTGGCGGTTCATTCCGCTGTGGCGACCCCAGATTAATAAAGGGACTAAGCCGAAATTAAAATGAATGAATGAATGAATAATTGTATCTCACTGATAAAAAAAAACAACACTTGTCCACAAAAACCCATTTGAATTATAATACTGCTAATGCTAAACTGTATCCACTAAATACAGTACTTTTTCAATTCAATTCAAGTTTATTTATATAGCACTTTTTACAATGTAGATTGTGTCAAAGCAGCAAGACCAAATTCTTATTCTACTTATTCAACAAAAGCAAGCACTATATGACGAGGAAGGAAAAACTCCATTTTAATAAAAATTTTAAACCTCCACAATAATGTCCATTTTACCTTTATTACTGCTAACGCTAATGTCGAGGCCTATTTATATTTTACAAAAGCAAGAACCGAATGACTATTCCACTCTCAGGGCCATGAAACATAAAGATGGAAAGCTCAAGGGAAGCTATCAAATCTCTTTCTAAACTATTAATCCAAACTATAATTGTATGTTATTGATGATAATAAAAACACTTGTCCAGAAATACCCATTTGAATTATAATACTAACGCTACACTGTGTCCACTAAATACAGTATATTTGTATTCTACTTATAACTAAATTACTATTTCATCCTTACAGCGATGGACTATCAGAAGATATGAGTCTTAAAAAGTCACGAGGAAGGAAAAACGCAAGGGAAGATGTCAAATCTCTTTCCAAACTATAAAAATAGTATACAGGACAATAATAATGTCCATTTTTAACTGTATTACTAATAATGCTAAATTGCATCCTCTGTCCAGGCCTATTTATATTCTACAAACACAAGCAACATATGACTATTCCACTGTCATATCCATGAAATATCAGAATATATGAGAAAACATAAAGATGGAGAACTCAAGGAAAGATTTTAAACTATTAATTGTATATAACTGTATCTCATTTAGGGCGACATGGTGGCTCAGTGGTTGACTGTCACCTCACAGCAAGAAGGTCTATAGGACTGGTTTGAGTCCCAGCTGGGTGAACTGAATAAACTAAATTGGCCGTAGTGTATGTGTGTGAATGTGAATAGTATGTCACTGATACAAAAAACCCCCCCACACACACAGGTCCAGGGTATTCATGTTTTTAGTTTAAATATAAAGAGTTATTTCCTCAATCCTTCTCTACTGTACTGCTTTGTATAGTTTACTTTATAATATAGCACATAATGTGAGTATTGCCTCTTTATGATAAATCTCTTGATGCCTTTCTCATTTGTTAGTGTCTTTGGATAAAAGAGTCTGCTAAATGACTAAATGTAAATTATAATAATGCCAATTTTAATTATATTACTGCTAATGCTAAATTATGCCTTCAATATATTACTATTCTACTAAAGCAAGCACTTTATGACTATTCCACCTTCAATATTAGAAAATATAAGCCATACGAAGACATAAGGAAGGAAAAACTTAAGGGGAGATTTCAAAATATTAGTAAAAACAATAATATTACCTCACTGATTCAAAAAAACCCCACTGGTCCACAGTTTAAAATTAGTTATTATAGGTAATTTGATTACATATAATGCAAAATTATATCCACTCTATAATTATATTCTAAAAAAGCAAGCACTATATTACTATTCAATCCTCATGGCCACACAATTTTATAATATATGAGCCATAAGAAGACACAATGAAGGAAAAACTCAAGGGGAGATGTCAAAACTCTTTCCATTGCTTACTATTTATTTACACCCTTTCAGTTTATTTGCGAATGGAAAGAGCCACAAGAATACAAATTACCTGAGGAGGAGTGCAACCGAAGGTAATAAAACAAAAAGAGATCTATCTGAGGGAATTTCAGAAATCCTTGTGAACAGAAAATACACACTTGCTGTTCCCTCACTTACCTATCTATAGAAACCCAGGAGAAAATACCTGAAAGAAAAGGCAGAGAAGTGCTGTTAGGCTCTTTCTTATTGGAATGATTAGGTATATACAGTAGATACAATTTAACATTAGCATTAATTGAAATGAAGTAGTTCGTAATTAATTAATATGTTAATTATTATTTTAAAATTATTAAAGTAATATACATTTTGAATATTGCTTCACATTATAAAATACTGTATAATGATATTTGGATATACAAAATGAAATAAACATTCTGTCTAATATTGTAACATACAAGTGTGTATATCTATTACATTAATTGAATTAATTCCATCAATAGATTTTTTTCTTCCCTGGCGGCACATACGTTTTCCAAGATGACAATGCTAGGATTCATTAGGCTGTGAAAGAGTGGTTCATTGAGCATGAGGCATCATTTTTACACAAGGATTGGCCACCACAGAGTCCAGAACTTAACCCTGTTGAGAATCTTTGGAATGTGCTTGATTTTGCACAAGGGTCTGACCCTCCCATCATCAATACAAGATATTGGCAACTCTAGATGAGAATAAATGTTGGGACAATTAGCATATTAACACTGTCGTCCTCTTTGAGGTCCTTGTTGTTTTCTGCCAGCATACATTTATAGACAAGGATAAACAAATGACATGTATATCTGCACTGTGACCGGTCAGTAAAGCACTTGTTGACTAGAGCAAGTCTTTAACCGTGATCCAAGGCTACCATTGGCTGCTTCTCATGTTTTTAAATAAACATCCAGACTCGCAACACCACACTCTTGCATTACAGTCAACAAGTGCTTTACTCCCGGGTCATTTCCATTGAAGACAATGCACTCGTAAAAAATATGCACATGATAAAATGTCACAGCCAACAAATTGGAAAACTCTGAAATAATTTACAATGCATTTTTGTCATATTCGACAACATGGCTTGCTCATTTGGTATTCAGCTCCTCCAGCTGCATGCTATCTGACAGCGATAATGGTAAAATGGCAAATTCCCCAAGGATATTAGATAGACATGCACGCACACACACACACACACACACACACACACACACACACACACACACAAACACACACACACACACACACACACACACACACACACACACACACACACACACACACACACACACACACACACACACATACATGGGGCAGAGGCAGTTAAATGAGTGATGTTTGAAAGCTTATGGCTGTGCGACGTGGGTGTTTTCTCTTTGTCTTTCCCACGGGGGATGCTCTTGTTGTGTTGCGGGGGCAGCTTCAGCTCTTAGATGATTGAAAAGCACCATCTTAGTCCATAAAAAAAAAGCTGCGCTCTTTCACTTTCCCTCCCGTCAGGATATGCATACCAGTGTCGTGTGTACAGAGCCGCTGTCTTGATTCGCTTTTGGAGAAGCTTAAAATGGCTGCAGGCACTTTGCTTCCTCCTGCTCTGAGGAAGCCTTTCACATTTGTCAGTGACAAACGGATTTGGCTGCACTTGTTGCACCGTGGAGAGAAAAAAAAGACAATATAATGGATAGCATGCCAGAGATATCCAGGCATAAACACTCAGCAGGGTCCCAAACAAGGTTGACCACTGACTGTGTTAACTATGTGCTGTGAAACATCGGTAAGGCGGCAGACCGACGCGTCTCGCATATGCAATTTATAACTATTACTTGGGCAAATGTCAGGGAAACGCTCGAGCTCATTGTGTTAGAATGAAATCATTGTGCCACAGCTTTGCTGCAAAGTGAGACCACCGGGGTATACTTTTATTCATGTATATTGAAGCAAGGAATTATACTGTATTTCTGAAGTACAGTGTAAATGCAGATTATATAATTTGTGTGTTGTGAAAGTATAACTTAAAGGGATAATTCACACAAGAATGAAAATGTACTCACTATTATTCACACTCAAGTGGTTTCAGATTGTTATAAGTTTCTTTATTCTGTTGAACTCACACAAGAATGAAAATGTACTCACTATTATTCACACTCAAGTGGTTTCAGATTGTTATAAGTTTCTTTATTCTGTTGAACACACACACACACACACACACACACACACAC
>CAIGQW010054109.1:6225444-6240963 GCA_903798125.1 Danio choprae
GTGTGTGTGTGTGTGTGTGTGTGTGTGTGTGTGTGTGTGTGTGAGAAAGTGAGTAAGTAAGTGAGTGTAGTCAGATTAAACAGCCTGTTAAATGTTTTACATCTACAATTGAGTAAAGTCAAATTAATTAGGGAATTGTAGTTTTGTTTTTATTTTTTTTGTAGCTAAACCATGTGTAATTCATTTAAAATCTGTTTATATAATAGCTTTTTTATTACCATTTGCATAGTCACAGTTTCACTACAAATCACACAGTAAGACTATGGTATAATTTGTGGTTGACTTAAAATTTAAAAGTAAATTTCACAATCTGTAATATTTTTTTAATACATTTAGACATTGTGCTAATTATTTTTCAAAAAGGTTGCACTGTGCTGTTTCATACTTGAAAAGTGCTAAAACATGTAAACAAACATTTTTCCTATTCATGTTAGCCATATTATACACATTAGAAACATGCTAATTCATATCTTGCTCACACTTTACTACAAGGTTTCATTAGTTAATGTATTTACTTACATGAACTAAGTATGAACAATAATTGTACAGCATTTCTTAATCATTGTTCAACATTTAATAATGTCTTATTAAAATCCAAACTCATGCTTGTTATCATGAACTAACATGAACTAACAATGAACAAGTATTTACATTTACTAACGTTAACTAACATGAACAAATACTGTAATAAATGTATTTTTCATTGGTTGTTCATGTTAGTAAATGCATTAAGTATGGTATAAGCTAGGAGCAGGGTCATTCATGTACAACGCTGTTAGCTTAACATGTTAGCAGCATGTCAATTGATTTCTGAACTTGGTCCTGGAGACTCATTGCTTTGTTTATATCCTTTGTTTCTCTATTTTTTCTCTGACCTTGTAATCACACTGAACAGACTAACATCACTGCAGTCTGAGGATCAGTCTGCTGTTTGTGTCACTCTGAAGGACTGCACAACCTCAAAATCTTCTACTTCAAGCTTTTTAAAAATGCTTCTTATTCAAACTTCAAAGTACTTCAAACTAACCACATTAAAACGTCAAGCTTTTAAAACCACTTTAAACTTTCTATGCAGGCTTTCTCAAGCCAACATCAAAGTTCGCTCAGCTAATCTAGTTAATACACAGTTATGTTGTTTATTCATATTTTTTGAGTTATCTATTTGATTAATTTCCTGTTTTATTTTCATTTTAGTTTAGGTTTTAGTAATTTTATGTGCTTTTATCATTTCTAAGTGCTCCGATTTCTTATTTCAGGCGGCACAGAGCAAGAAGCAAAAAGGTCGCTGGTTCGAGTCCCGGCTGGGCCAGTTGACATTTCTGTGTCGAGTTTGCATGTTCTCCCCACGTTGGCATGGGTTTCCTTCGCGTGCTCCAGTTTCCCCCCCACAGTCCAAAGACATGTGCTATAAGTGAATTGAGGAAACTTAATTGGCCATAGTGTATGAGTGTGTGTGTGAATGAGTGTGTATGGGTGTTTACCACTACTTGGTTGTGGCTGCAAGGGCATCCACTGTGTAAAACATATGCCGGAATAGTTGGTGGTTCATTCCGCTGTGGTGACCTCTGACATAGAGACTAAGCCAAAGGAAAATGAATGAATGATTTCTTATTTCCGTTTTTGCTTTTGAATATTAGAATTTTAACTCAAACATATCAGTTAGTTTCTAAAACATTTTATTTGCATTTTTGTGTAATGCTTTTTTTAATTAACTATTTTTAAAAGAGTGAATTTAATGTGATTAAACTAATATTACACTTTAAAAAATATCTGTTTATTATCAGTTTTCTGTATCAGGGCACTATGATCTATTTCCAACAACTTTTAACCATGAAAAGTTCGAAAAAGTGACTTTTATGAACATTTTTAATAGTTTAAAGTGATATATTGTCTGGGTTGGTGTTGTATATTATGCTACAAAAACCTTGTAATAACCTGCCAATACATTTTCTGCTACTCTACAGAATTATTTCTCAATATATTATTTCTTATACATTATATTATTCCAAACTACAAAAATATCAATAAACGTCACTTTGGTAAACCATTAGAGTTCAGTTTTCCACATCAAAAGTTGACAGAGAAGAGATCAAGATCCCATAATGCAATTCACAACCGTAAATAAACAGAAAACACTTGTCAATCATAAAATACGGACACTGTTAAGTACATATATTTTTTACAGTGTACACTACAGTGCAAAATCACTGCCTGGTGAAAAAGGTACAGCAAAAAAAGATTTCTGGAACCTTTATTAGTCTTTATCCATGACTACATACCTAGAGTTTCTTCCATATAACTAATATTTCATTGAAGTAGCTGTTTTACCACTAAAAAGTTATCTCAAGGGCTCTTAAAAGCACGGAATAGCATTACATTTTTCCTGTCACAGCTCTGGACATTCACTAGTGAAAGGCTTGAAAATACATGTGTTCTGGTGGTGCCATCAGGCAATCATATTGTCAGCTTCATATCACATTTCATATCTTTCAGAAAAGCAGGGCTACACAAACAGATGACTTTCTGCAGGTATTCGACATGTACTTACCTCAAACAAACAGATGCCACGTGCTGCTATTAGAAGTAACACACTTAAACTGTAAATAGTACTAAACGAGAGTGGAGTTTATTGGGGTTATGAGATCTTTTCTAAGGGCTTACTTTAGCAACACCTACATGCTCACATGATGTTATCAGAGAATTGATTTAGCCAAACAATATTTCTCTGCTTGGGTTTGTTTGCATCTTGTAGCTGATTATTTTGGTGCCTGGGAGAAACAAGATAGAAGTTCTGCTTAAACCGAGTTGCATCACGGCTGTGGATTACATTGTGCATATACTGCACAAATACAAAGAGTCTGTCAGCGGAAGTTCTGCATCAGCTTTCTGAGAGTACAATGAAACTGGGAAAACATTGAAGGAAAATTCATCTTTCTATTCAGGTCAGTGGGAAACGTGTCATGGACGTCGTTTAAACTGAAAAGAGCCATATTTGCCTACGTTTAGCACTGCATTGTTCTGCTCTTTTTTTTCCAAGCATGTGGTTTTGTCTGTTTTAGGTACTGTATTTTTGGTTCTTGCAAAGACTGGACACCCAAAAGTTGCTGTGTGTGGCGTTTTCTTTATCTCACTTTTCCAGATAATAAAAAGCTACAGAGTACAGTTTACAAGTTTCTATGTTGCAAAAGAGCAGCAGCATTTATGTTGTGTGAATCTGCTAGTCAATTACTTTTGCATTTACTGTATCTGTGAAAGTGTTTTTAGCACTTTTAAGCTATTCTCGGTTGATTGTTGTCAAAACATGTTCCTCATGCATACTTTAGTTTTTTCTCAAGGGGGGATTTTGACTCACTTTGGAGCCCTAGGTGACCTAATTGATCATTTAAGACACTTAAATGTAAAAATAGTAGCTATTTTATTCAACCATTTACATGGAGAGGGATCATAAGACTGTCATGAAACCTTTATAATCATAACATGATACATGACAAGAATATGAGTGATGTTTTACTTGTATGCATGGTTGTGGTAACTGTCATTCAGTTGTATAATTTTAAATGCAAATGTGACATTGATTGACATGTCTTTATGACAGCTTGATATAACCAAATACATCATGACTTTGTCATTACAACTTAACTTTATCAAGACAGGGGCCTCACGGTGGCACAGTGGATAGCACATTCGCCTCACAGCAAGAAGGTCGCTGGTTCGAGCCTCGGCTGGGTCAGTTGGCGTTTCTGTGTGGAGTTTGCATGTTCTCCCCGTGTTGGCGTGGGTTTCCTCCGGGTGCTCCGGTTTCCCCCACAAATCCAAAGACATGCGGTATAGGTGAATTGGGTAGACTAAATTGTCCGTAGTGTATGAGTGTGAATGGGTGTGTATGGATGTTTCCCAGAGATGGGTTGCAGCTGGAAGGGCATCCGCTGTGTAAAACATATGCTGGATAAGTTGGCGGTTCATTCCGCTGTGGCGACCCCAGATTAATAAAGGGACTAAGCCGAAATTAAAATGAATGAATGAATTTATCAAGACAACATAACTTGTCATTAACCAGTCATAAACATGATTGTCAGGAGGCCATTATAATTGTGTCATGAACTTTAACACAGCGCCAATAATAATTTATTGACCTCGATTGCAGTGGTGAAAATTTAATTTGTTATTAAAATGTTATTAAATGTCATTAAATATTGATGACAATTATTGTTCAATTATTTGTCAGAGTATTGATACCTTTGAATTTTGAATGACAAGAACATTTTGTTCCACTGAAAAAAGTGAACAAAACAATAGTCATGACACAGTTATAAGGGCTTCATGACAATCATGTTTATAACAGATATATGCCAATGCCAATAATGTCAATTTGTAATGACATAGACAGGTTATCGTGTATTTGGTTATGTCATTTTGTCACAAAGGCATTTAAAAAAAATGACACCTTTGTGATTAAAATTACAACTGAGGTAATGACACTTAAGGACAGTTGTCATAAGCATCCTTCAAATCTCATTCATATTGATCATATTGATGTGTCATGTCATGATTGTTTTTCATGAAGGTTTCATGAAAGTCTTATAACACCCCTTCAAGTAAAGTGTTGCTCTTTTTTTTAACATTACCTTTATACAGTGGCTGCTTCTGAATGTGGATGTTTTAACGATCAAAGTGCATCACAGTTAAAGTCATAGTGGCCCACAGGCTCAGCCTGCTGCTGCTACAGTAGCCACACCCCAAACTCTCCTCACTGGTTGCTCTGTAAAGTGATTGATGATTTTAGCAGACCACTCTCAGTGCTTTTATTGCACTTGGGTGGCTCAGTGTTTATACATCTGAGGAGATACGTACTTATTGTGGTCATTCTGGTCAATGAATGATAAACTACTGTAAGTTAGGACAATTCATTTCCACAAAAAATTGCATACTTCACCTTGAGGGACCTAAAGAGGACTTCTGGTTACGTAAGAGTGAGTAAAAAATGATGGACAGACATGCAAATGATGGAAAAAAGATGTAGAAATAAATTGCATTCAGGAATGGCTTGAAAAAACAGCAACACATTGATTCTAATGCATTGTAAAAATATGATCAAAAAGTAATGCCAGCGTGTTTACCTTAAGAGATTTACCAAGTTTCAACTTCATTGTTTAATAATAAATATATACAAGGTTTAACTTGAAGTTTTAAGCCAGCTTAATGTAACTTAAGTTGGAATTATTTGTAAAGTTAATATAAACTTAAAGACCAATAAACATAATATTTGATTTTAAAAGTTCCAGATTCACTTGTCTCATAAATATGAATAAATGATTGATGCTTTTGTTATAATCTTATCTCTGATTCCTGAAGTATTTTACATTTTGTAACTGTGTCTGTTTGCTTTTGTCAGCACTTGAATGTATATATATTTCAGGATTGTGTTGGCTTTTATAGTACAGTATCTGTCCTGAACTTGGCAGCATTATTTTAAACTCTTCATGCTTTTTCTTTTTATAGGATTTGAGCCACACTAGGCAATACAATAGCAGAACAGCAACTGTGAGCATTTGAAAGCCTGCAGGCAGGAGAAACTGAGTATCTACAGTAAATACAGCACAAGGTCAGGAGATGTCAACATGGCAGCGTTCATACACGGTATCATGGTTCACTGACACAACAAGTTAGGTCAGAACTGCAGAATTACAGCATTAAACTAGCAATTTCAACCTACGGTGGCCTCCAAACGTATACTTTTCGGACACCCAAGTTTAACAATACATTTTCAAACCAAGCACATGCAGCTTTCTCAGAGAATAGCTTTTTTACTTCTCCAATTATTCCAACCAGCTGAGCTCAAGGTGATGTTGTTCTGGAGGCATGAACTCAGATCCCCTCAGCTTCACAATAGTGTCTAGACACAATAACCACAGGTGTTTTTCAAGAAACTCTGGATATTTGTCAATCAAAATGTGCTTGTAATATTGTATTTTTTAAAATATATCTTTATTTCTATAGGTTTATCATTATAACAAATCATAAAATTGAATAACATTGAATGGAAGAATATAATATATATAATAAAATAAAGCACTGTCGCTTCACAGCAAGAAGGTTGCTGGTTCGAGTCCTGGCTGGGCCATTTGGCATTTCTGTGTGGAGTTTGCATGTTCTCCCTGTGTTGGCGTGGGTTTCCTCCGGGTGCTCCGGTTTCCCCCACAAGTCCAAAGACATGCACTATCGGTGAATTGGATTAACTAAATTTGCCGTAGTGTATGAGTGTGTGTGTGAATGCAAGAGTGTATGGGGGTTTTTCAGTACTTGGTAGCGGCTGGCAGGGCATCCGCTGCGCAAAACATATGCTGGAATATTTGACGGTTCATTCCGCAGTGGTGACCCCTGATTAATAAGGGACTAAGGCGAAGGAAAACGAATGAATGAATAATAAAATAAAATATAAATATATAAAACACTGTATACATATTATGATTTTTGTATAATAATTAACATATTAAGCATTAATGCACCATATATTGTGATACGGTAAGAACATGGAGCTCATAATCAAGGAGGAAAAAATACTGGGGGGAAAAATATATTGGAAAAATAGAATTATGTTTTAGCAGAAAAATTACAAGCACCATTTTCATATTTTAGAGTGTATATAAATGCCTACTCTAAGAAATGTCTGTAATTTTGTGGAACATTTAACACTTTTTTTTGATAGAACATTTTGTTTTTTTAATTAAAAAAGTATTAATTTATTAATTAATTTTTTTATTATTATTATTTATTTATTTTTCTCCAGTGTGAGCAAAAATATGGATTTAGTGCAGATGGTTTTGTTTGGCCGCAATTAATTATTTGATCAAAGCTCTGTAGTTATATTTAGTAGGCTTACTAAAATTATGATGTCTGTGAGTAAAGCCTGTTGTACCTGATATTTACATTTTTAACATGATTTTACCTTAAAATAATAAAACTACGTTGATTTTAGTTGGTTATACACACATGTTCATTATTAAGTATTACTGACAAAATAAATTATCATTACATTGACTTAAAAATCAATAAGGTATCAGAAAGAGTAAGTATAAACTGTCAATCAGATGAGAAACAACTTGTTCATAAAAGTCAATGCACTTAAGCTTTTTTGAGTTAATGCAGTTGTATATATTTAGTTTTTATACTTTTTATACTTTCACAGGCTAAAATCACACGTGAAACACATGAAAATAGTGCTTTCTTGTGATTTTTAGTGTGTGAAGCTAATTCGACATTTTTTTTGACATTCAATTTTTTTTAAATTTATAAATGACACTTTGGCTAATCATGTCTAACTTATGAAAGGACATTCATACAATTTTCAAGTGTAGATTAAAGGTCCAACTATCCTTTGAGGCCACTGTAATTTCCTAGAATTTTTATTGGGTTCTCTTCAACTTTTAATATTTAAGCTGCGGTCATGCTAGGCTTTGAGCATGCAAAATGACTTGGACCTTGCAATGCTGTAAATTATGCATTTTATATAAGCTTATGTTTTCTTTGAAGTGAGACCACAGATTAATCTGCCATATTTTTTTATTGAAATAATAAATATTCAGGCTCCTCAACCTCTCACCATATCCTTGCTTAAAAAAAAATCGGATATGTTGGATTGGTCAGCATGCTCAAATAAATAACGCAATATTTTTGCAGTGCCACCAATATAATATTTACACACACAGTTGCTCTTCGTATTAATGTGCAAAATGCATGCACTAAGAACTTTAAAGTCAATGCCATATTTTTTGCTCCGCAGAATACCAAGCAGCCGGCCAGAATGATCTGTACAGATGATTAAATGTCTATTGATTACTGTTGTATTTAACCAAACGACACTTGCAGCTTAAATCAAAAGCAGGAGTCACCAGGTGAAACTTTGTTCCAGAAATCCAGCCATGGTTCCTTTGTTCCAGACCTGCCGTGTCAGCACTTTCGGCCATTTCTGAGGCTTGCATTCATCACAAAACATTTCTCCAGGCTTTTAAAAGACTTGTAAAGGTCCCAGAGAAAGAAAGAGAGTGACATAGAGAGAAAGAGAGAGAGAGACTTTTCCAGCCACTTTAATTACACAAATGTAAAACTTCAACCACTTGATTATTATCATAAGATTAACATCAGAAAGAGGGGAAAAACAAATAAAGAAGAATATTAATAATAATAATTAAAAACGATTTCAAATATAAATAAATGGAAAAAATAAACCGCATACAGACAGTATAGCTTCCACCATGCATCAACAGGACACTTTGAAATATAGAAATGAAGAGACCCATCCTCATCAATTCCACAAATACATTGATTCATTCTCCAGAAATTACTAAAGGTTTTTATATTCAGTTTTCAATCTTGATTTTATTAGACCTTATGAAATAAACACAGCATCTGTTGACCCCACACCACTGATTTTACTTTTACGCGATAACCAAATCGCCATTTTAGCAAACAGAAAATTCATTCATTCATTTCGGCTTAGTCCCTTTATTAATCTGGGGTCGCCACAGCGGAATGAACCGCCAACTTATCCAGCATATGTTTTACCCATCAACCCATCAACCCATCTCTGGGAAACATCCATACACACCTATTCACACTCATACACTACGGACAATTTAGCTTACCCAATTCACCTGTACTGCATGTCTTTGGACTTGTGGGGGAAACCGGAGCACCCGGAGGAAACCCACGCCAACACACGGAGAACATGCAAACTCCACACAGAAACGTCAACTGACCCAGCCAAGGCTCGAACCAGCGACCTTCTTGCTGTGAGGCGAATGTGCTACCCACTGCGCCACTGTGAGGCCTCAAACAGAAAATTAATTAAAACATAGTTTTCCATCCCAAATATTTTTTGGTGCATAAATAAATTAAACCATTCACAACAAAAGATTTCTCCAGGCTTATGTTTTCTTTGAAGTGAGACCACAGATTAATGTCATATTTTTTAGTTTTGGTTTAACCCAGTTTTTTATTGACGCATATTGGAGAGTTACAGTATCAATTATAAAGAATCATCAATTGTTCCAGTCTATCAGCAGAAAACAAAATGAGCTCACATTTTTATCCTCTTTGAATCAAACAGTCCAATTATAAATTCTTGCATCAAAAACAATATTTAGGGCAAAAACACAAATAAAAAATATATAATAATAAAAGTGATAATATGATAAATAAAATAACATTATAAATAAAACTAACACATATTGGACCATTACAGCAGTACAGAAAAAAATACAAATATGCAAAAGGTACAGCAGTAAAAAACAAAAAAATTATTAAAAATAAATAAATAAAAGAAAAAAGGAAAACAGAAAAAAAACATATATAAACATACATATTTTTTATGTGCTCTCCATTTATTACTAAGCCAGGGGCAAGAAAAATAGGTCAGGTGTAAATATATATATAGGGATATAGGGATAGGGATATAATTTCCCTATTCCTTCATTTTGTCAAACCATTTATACTTTCTTTGTTATCTATCACATTGTTTTATTGAAATAATAAATTTTAAAGTTAAATGAAAAAGAGAGAAAAACGTCACTAAATGTTGACACAATTCATCTGTTTGAGCCATTTCTGAGGTTTGCATTCATAACAACAAAAAACAAAAAATAAATAATAGTAAAAAAATAAAATTAAATAAAAAAATAAATAAAATAATAAAGAAGAAAGAAAGAAAAAACATATTAACATACATATTTCCTCTGTGCTCTCCATTCATTCATTCATTTTCTTTTTGGCTTGGTCCCTTTATTAATCTGGGGTCGCCACAGCTGAATGAACCGCCAAAATAAAATATATATAAATAATATTTATATTTATTTTGTCAAATCCTTTATACTTTCTTTATTATCTGTCACATTGTTTTATTAAAATAACAAATATTAAAGTAAAAAAAAGAGAAAAGAGACTAACTTAAGAAAAACTAAATGTTGACCATTCATCTGTTTGAGACATTTTTGAGGCTTGCATTCATAACAAAACATTTCTACAGGCTTTTAAAAGTCTTTTAAAGGTCCGAGAGAGAGAGAGAGAGAGAGAGAGAGAGAGAGAGAGAGAGAGAGAGAGAGAGAGAGGGAGAGAGAGAGAGAGAGAGAGAGAGAGAGAGAGAGAGAGAGAGAGAGAGAGAGAGAGAGAGGGAGAGAGAGAGAGAGAGAGAGAGAGAGAGAGAGAGAGAGAGAGAGAGAGAGAGAGAGAGAGAGAGAGAGAGTGCCATACACTCCCAACAATCACATGCTTGTCAGAATGTCAGCTGGCATTATAGTAACCCCCTCATACAGGCCTGTAGGAGCAAGGCAGCCGGGGAAGTGGAGCGAAACAGAGGCAGTCAGTGGCACAGCTCGTCTCCAGAGGCTCGACCTTTGATGGCCACGGAGGGCTTCAGGAACAGGCCCAGCGTGGGTGGTCACACCGTACTACAGGAAAATCTCTGTCACCAATGATGTGCGCCATAAAGGCTGATGAAAGTTGAAGGT
Source organism: Danio choprae (assembly GCA_903798125.1). NCBI lineage: Eukaryota > Metazoa > Chordata > Actinopteri > Cypriniformes > Danionidae > Danio > Danio choprae. Next base: position 6,235,947 of record CAIGQW010054109.1, read on the forward strand.
TTGAAGTGCACAAGAAGCAGATTCTCTAGTCGAAGTCCCTCTGACTAGAAACAGAGCAGGACTTGATTTCAATGAACTCGTCATAAAAAATTTATCAGATTCCTGGTTTCTTTAGTGGAACTGTGAAATGCTGTGGCTTTACCTTGATGGATACTTTTAGTTGATTATGAAATATTAGCTTTAAAAATATGTTTCAGATTAATAAAACATAAAAATTGAATACTAAAGTTTGATCTGTATTGTCTATCAGCAGGGGCTGCTAGTACTGTCGCCTCACAGCAAGAAGGTCGCTGGTTCGAGTTCCAGCTGGGCCAGTTGGCATTTCTGTGTGGAGTTTGCATGTTCTCCCGTGTTTGTGTGGGTTTCCCCCACAGTCCAAAGACGTGCTATATGTGAATTGAATGAACTAAATTGAGAGTGTATGGGTGTTTCCCAGTATTGGGTTGCGGCAAGTAGGGCATCTGCTGTGTAAAACATATGCTGGAATAGTTGGTGGTTCATTCCACCATGGCGACCACTAAAATAGAGACTAAGCTGAATTAATATGAATGAATGAATGATTTTCAGCATTTACCTGTCACATTTTATATTACGTGGCCTAACTACTACCCTGAAAAAAGCAGTGATTTATTGGATTTACTTTTTTTTAAGGTAAGTGGTTTCAAACAATTTATATGGGCTGAATTTGAACAAACAAATTAAATTTAGCAAGGTTCAGCTTAATTTGGTTTGTTTAACTTCAGCCCATGTAAATTGTTTGCAACCACTTACCTTAAAAAGATGTGGTCAATCCAATAAATCTTTTAAAGTCAAGTTTGGTGATATGGGTAGGTAAAGGCTCTGGCATACTTAAATACATACGAAATCTGAAAAAAAGAAAGAATATGATGTCATTTCAAATCAAATCAAGCCACAACGAAGTCTTTTTTGAGTTCATTTCGGCAGTTTGAAATGCTCTTTTAAAGCGAACTTAGGGGTAGCAGTTTTGTGTTGTTAGGTAATTTGGGCTAACATTCGTCTGTGACAATTACACAATCGGTGAGTGTGTCGTGAGGGTCCGCCTTCTTTGACATGCTTCGTATTATTTCAGTTTGTAATCAGACAGGAGAAAAACATCCAGCACAACAATAATTCATCTTTATCATCAGTTCATCTTTATTTCTATAGCGCTTTTACAATGTAGATTGTGTCAAAGTAGCTTAACATAGAAGTTCTAGTAAATTGAAACTGCATCAGTCCAGTTTTCAGAGTTGAAGTTCAGTTTAGTTCAGTTCAGTGTAGTTTAAATATCACTTCTGAAAGTCCAAACACTGAAGACCAAATCCATCTATGCACAGCTCCACAAGTCCCAAACCAAGTGAAGGAAAAGTGAAGGAAAAAAACCTTGAGAGAAACCAGGCTCAGTTGGGCATGACCATTTTTACCAACACAAAATTAGCAACATGAATATGCTGAAGGGTCGAGTAGCAGAGCTGATACAGATGTATCCGCACCTGTACTATTGCACACAGGAAAAACTCGGAGGGTTTCATATACGAGACGAGAAGCACAACTGCACAGCACCACCTCTGATAAAGTTCTAAACATTGTTCCATGCGGTGTCTGTCCATGGCAAGTAAAAAGCAATGGTGACACTTCTCGCTGGAGGCTGTTTGCTAGATGTTTATGAAACTGTTCTTCTCTGTCAGCCGCCATTGTTGTTGTGTATAGCAGTACTCAAGCAGAACGACACAATTAAAACCCGCCTACTGCTGTGTGGAAGTTTTGGAAGAATAAACGAAGAATAAAAAAAACTTTGTTTGAAGTATACCAGAGCCTTAAGAGTGGATTAAAGACATCGTGAAATGGAAGTTGCACAGACTTTTATTTCAGTATGTTGATGTATTTCCGACTGAAATGGAATTTTAGGGGACGGGGCTTTTTGTTCATTATTCTCTTATAGGGCGTAGTTGATAGTATTGTGGTTGAAGCCATCACACTGATGTAATCAGAGCAGGACCGCCTTTCCCGAAGCAAATGGTTTTTATTGAAGATTACCAAACTTTTTTTTTCAGTGGATTAACTTGGATTAATTGTTCACCTAAAGAAAAACAATGTGCGCTAACAAAATAAACATTGTAAATTTTGATTTCATATGCACTTTAAGGTGTAATGAAAGGGACATCAGTGTAATTATGAATGTAATTACAGAAATCAATTGCAGATGTAATTACATGCTGTTCAGTTTTTGAAATATAAATAAACACGTATGCGCATAATAAGTGCATTGCACCAAATGGCTAATTTAAATGTAAGTGCATAGTAATTAAGGCCACTTAATGTAAAGTAGTACTGAAATCTTAAAGGTGTGCTTCATTCGGTCTACTCAATGATTTTATATCTTCAATGAAACAAATAATATTTTAATATTTGATGAGTTTTTGTAAGAACAGTATTTGTCTGTTTGTCTATTGCTTAGAAGAAAGTCAATAGGTTCGATCTAACATTAGACTGGAGGAAAAATACTTCTGTGTTCTCCAGAAGTATTGTTTTTCTTTGAGAAACTTGCATACTTTCTCAGAACATTTGTGTTCGCTTGAAAAAAGTTTGTGTTGCTCCAAGAATCTTTGCTTTACTTTTGCTTCATTCCCTTAAGAAAGTTTGTGTTCCTCCAAGAAACTTTGCATCTGCTTGTGAAACATCACTTATTTCAAAGATACATTGTATTTACTTGCAAAAATATTGCAGTCTCCAGGGAAACTTTGCACTCTCCCACAAAACAATTGCATTAAATTTATTTCCAAAACATTAGAGCAACTTTGCAAACAGAATTGTCTTCACTAGCAAGAAACTTTCTTCCTAAAACGTTTATATTCTGCTGCAAATGTATCGCATGTTCTTGAGAAACTGTGTGATCTTGTAAAAGTCTTGTGTTTCTCTAAGAAAATTTGCTCTTTTGAGAAACGTTTGTCTTATGAAATATGACACAGTTAGCATTTGCATAAAATTTTGCACTTGCTTACAAAATTGCAGGATATAGTATTTGGATTATATTGCAAAAGTACAGCGATTACTTGAGAACATTCATGCAGTACATCCGCATTCCTCCAATAAATTTGTGTTTGCATGTATAAAACATTTACATTTACCTCTACAAGCCCATTCTCAGACCAAGCATGATGATGATAAATATAAATCAACACAGGCTTATTGTTACTACGCACGCTTGTATACATTTCTGGAGAATGCGAACTATGTAGCCAGAGTTAGTCTTTAAAACGAACACTACAGGCCGGTATGACACCGCCGATGGCTTCTGTTTCTTTTCACACTACCAACACACTCGCCGCATACGCAGAGAGGAGTTGACCGCGCCGATGTGGTTCGAGTGGCACGAAAGCCCACCCCTAAACCCAACCGTCATTGGGGGGTAAGCAAATTGTACTAAATTGTATAAATGAGATCCTACGAATTACTACGGATTAGTCACTACAAAAAAGTTACAAATTGCCGTGAGATAGCGTTGCATTATCTTTAAACAATCTTTTAAAAGAGGGCTTAGCATCAAGCAGTATGCTTCTCCACACAGTCGTCTGCATCTTTAGTTCTGAAAGTGATCCCAATAATATCGTTCCTCTGTATCTTTATCGTTGTGATGTAAGCTAGGCTATTCTTTAACACTGTGAAGGATTTTTTGAACTATATCTTTATCATTATATTTATCACTATCATGCTCTGTAAGAACAAGCCCTAAATGTATTGCATTTATTTTAAAAAAAATGCATTCTTTTTTTATTGTTAAAGTATTGTGCAGCACGGTGGCTCAGTGGTTAGCACTGTCGCTTTACAGCAAGAAGGTTGCTGCTTCGAGTCCTGGCTGAGCCAGTTGGCATTTCTTCAGGAGTTTTCTTCAGGAGTTTCCTCTGGGTGCTTCGGTTTTCCACACAGTCCAAAGACATGCACAAGAAGTGAATTGGGTAAACAAAATTGGCGGTATCGCATGAGTGTGTGTGTGAACTGGGTTGTGGCTGGAATAGTTGGCGGTTCATTCCACTGTAATGACACCTGATAAATAAGGGACTAAGCAGAAGGAAAATGAATGAATGAATGAATGAATGAGTGTAAAAGTATTGGGTTTTCATTTAGATAAAAAAAAATACAGCATTCCCTTGATATTATTCAGTTGATAAGCGTAGATATTTGGCGATCTCTGAATTTTATTATAATTATAATGTTTTTTTTACATTTCTCAAGAAACTATATGATGCATTACAGTACAACTTCAATGTGCAAAGCTCAGTCAGGGGGCATCAGCCAGCTCCAGTGTGCCCTGAGCACCCACCCCATAAAAAAGCGTTTCCAGTCTCCATCCCATTTTCCCTGACAAGGTGATGATGTTGAAGTTACACCTCTCACTGTTCATCTGGTGGACTCATGGCTTCCTCAGGGGTGTTCGCTGAATGAAGCGCTGGGGAGTCTGGAAGATTAAAAACAGCCAGTGAAAAGCCTGGCAGGATTGGCCAGCAAGGCTTTGACACACAGGCTCTTGCTGGGAAGACTTTTCCTTTGTCCCGCTCCCTTATTTATATTGTGTAAGCCCTGTTCAATTCCTGGAACATGTTTGGAAAGGCCCGAGGTGTGAATTTTATGGAATGAAAGCCTTGGCGATGTCGAGCTGCCAACGGCTTAGCTGTAGAAATTGTTGACTGGTTTCAGTGTTGCCAAAATGATTATTTTGATGAGAAAAGAAAAAAAAAAAAATCTCTCTTTGTGTGTGACGTTTAATGGATCGGTAGATTCATTGAAGATGGCAACTTTAGTAGTGAATCTGTGGAACGCGGGGCTTGATAATCGGAAAGAGGCAGCTTAATCATATTCATAAATTCAGTTTTTGACACGACATCATGTTACACCTTTAATATTTTTTTTCTGCTGCCATTCACACAATGCAGTTGAAATGTCAGACACCAAGCTCTGGGCTTTGTGTTTTCTTTTTTTAAACACTGTTGTTCCAAAGTTAGGGGTTAGTATGACTTTA
>CAIGQW010054109.1:6241363-6251515 GCA_903798125.1 Danio choprae
TTTTTTTTAAACATTTTTTTGGTTTCCTTTTTCCCTTATATCTAATACTATTTTTATTAAATATATTTATGTTTTCATATTTTCTCCCTTAAAAATTGCCATTCAGTTCAGGAATATATTTTTTTGTACGTTCAAAACCTTGCATTCCATTGCTTGCTTTTAGATTGAAATTGTATTAATTGGTATTTTAAGTTAGCTTCATTTGTATTTGTGTTATTATCATCACATCACAGACTGAACAATTAATTTAACAGTTATTTATTAAACCTTATTAATAAAGCTCAGAAATGTCCATGTTTAGTGGAAAAGTGTTCTTTTACATATAGCTTATTATCTTTGGAAATGAGTCACAGTGTGTCCATCAAATGAAAACGGTTTTGATCAGTTGTTATTGTGTTCTATAGCATCTCTGAGTGACAGATATATTTTCTTTCTTCAGGGACCTTGTGCAAATAAGATTTCATAGAAAGTCACTTTTATGAGACGCTCATTTTTCCTCTCTTCCACGACTCCCTAATGGAATAGATTGATACGGTGTGACACCTCTGGATATCTATCTTGTCTGATAGCAAAATCAATGTATTCCTGCGGACAGTTGACACATTAAATGTTGATAAATCCCTGTCATATCTCTAAACCGAGGCAGTTTTTCCCCCACACTCCGAGTCCACAAAACAAGATCAAAGAAAATCAATGAATATTGCATATGTTTGTCTGGAATTTTGTTTTCCACAAAAGTACACAGCAGGCTCACTGGCCTTTTTTTCCCAGTCACAACACCGCCATTGAGTTTGCTCAAATGACACGAGATTCGCTCACTTCAGAGGACACGAGCACATACATCATTTTCATTGTAAATGTTTGTGGATGAGAGAGCATAATCTTGGTTTGTGCACCGTTTCTGACAAGCCGGCATGAAACGCTGACATGTCTACCATTCATACTCATCTCCATGACAACCGGAGACCTGAGCCTAGCATTGTGATCCATCACCCTGATATATCCCCTCATTTCACTGATATATAAGACTCATATACTGGCGCAATGCACATAAAATGAATTATGCATCCAATAGACCGTAAGGCCCAAACGTATACAATGAACAGCAAGACGAATGCCGTACCTGATCACAGTATCTATCAGAACCAATATGAAATGGAGGAAAAATGGAGAGAATAGTTTAGAATTTTTTTTCTAATATTAATTCATTCATTTTTCTTCGGCTTAGTCTCTGATTTATCAGAGGTCACCACAGGTGAATGAACCGCCAACTATTCCAGCATATGTTTTACGCAGCGGATGCTCTTCCAGCTGCAACAGATAACTGGGAAACACCCATACACTCTCTCATTCACACACACACTCATAAACTACAGCCAATTTATTTCATCCAAATCACCTATAGTGCATGTCTTTGGACTGTGGGGGAAACTGGAGCACCCCGAGGAAACCCACGCCAACACAGGGAGAACTTGCATACTCCACACAGAAATGCCAAGCCGGGACTCGAACCAGCAACCTACTTACTGCGAGGCAACAGTGCTAACCACAGAGCCACCGTGCCGCCTTGTTTTGTAATATAAAGGGGTTATTTGTAGCAACTTTTGTGTATCAGAAATTTTTGATGGACAATCTGGGAACAGCTTTGAACAAAACTGAATGAAAGACCTTTTCTGACTTCCTCGGTTATCTATGAAAGCCTGCTTATTTTGGTGAGTCAGGGACAGTTTTGTTGAGAAAATCAAAAAGATGTGATGCATCAAGAGCCCCTCTTATGTTCACTGAGACATGAAATAAATGCTTATAATATTCAAGATAATGCCGAAAGAGCCATTCCTTACTATAATGTTCACTTAACAGTCACTGGTGTTACTAATGACAAGGGCTTCTGATTCTAAGTTGCTGATTTGTACATGATTTCTGCAAGAATCCTGTAGGATGCAATGAAGACCATAACTCCCATGATTCCACACTCAGTCTCTGCATCTTCAAAATAGGCCATTGTTTGTTTGTTGTGAATATGTGCCCTCTAGTGGCAAAAATTACATACTGTGCCTTTATTGCATATAATGTTTAGCGCCGTTTACATGGTATGTTTGTTTTCATAACCTTTATTATGAACAGTGTGCTTCACACAGGTGAGTGGGCTTGACAAACCACCTGTAGAAACAGTTTTCTCAGCACTTCTTGTGTGTGTTGCCTCTTCTTGTTGAATCGCTAAATGCCACCTCAATTGTAAGTCGCTTTGGACAAAAGCATCTGCTAAATGACTAAATAAAGATGTAACATTATTTCATTGGACAACATTGGGCCGGATGTTAAATTAGATTTATTATCATTTGTAATCCAAAAAGATTTTTTATCCAAATATATATAAATACTGACATATATACAGTATATCACAATTCAGCCCGCCAAAAAAGCTGATATGATTTTTTTTTTCTTTTACTGTATTTCCCAGTCATATTTGATGCTATATAGATGGCTTGTGACACTGTGATTTTGTGCTTGTGATTGGGTCTGTGGGAGTATAGACCCTTTTCACATTTCCGGGTTTCTCAGTAGCGGAAACCGGGTTTCATAATTGGGTAAACACAGAGCGCAGTCAATGGGAGAGTACAACAAATAATTTTTTACAATCTTATTTGCTCAAATAATAAAAGAAAAACTCCACGATGGCATTATCAAGACTTGCAGAAAAAGGAAAAAAAAATGTATGAGACATAACGGCTGCCAGAAAAGAGAATAACGTCAAATTTACTCTGTCCCATAGACGCTGCATTAGAAACGCCTCACACAATCTGTAATTTGTTTTTTGTAATTTGACGCAAAGATGATATAATACGTTCATAAATACATATAAATGTTCATACGATTTCTAAATATTAAAAACTTTTAAGGATTTAACATTATAATGACCGTTAAACGTGTCATAACAGGCTTGTGAAAAGGGTCCATTGGGTGGGACATAGTTCCTATAGCTGCAGTCCAGCTCTAAATCATGTAATTTGTGAAAAACTACAGCAAACATATCAAGATATGCGATTGTTTTTTCATTTTCAGTACTCATCTTTGTTTTTGTCTATGGCAGTACCTGAATATAGTATCGTTTAACATCACATCAAATACGAAACTATTCGTTTTTTTTTTGAGAAATCATAAAAGCATTGATTTTTCTGAAGACACTTCAGAAAGCCTGAGGAAAACAAAGTGCTCATCAAGAAAACAAAGATGGTTTGCAGCGAAATCCCTCTGAATTAGAACATTTTACATCGACACACTTATAATTCAGGGCTTGTAAGTGGGTTTAGCAGCTGATAAAAATGAGAACACTGCCGATTCTTCTTCACATGAGGCCATTTCCACAGAGGCGACACTCCAGACATTAAACTAGACCAAACGGTTTATCTGACAATTTAGTCCCTTGATTAGTCATTCATTAGACATGTTATACGGTTCCTTGAGGTTTTTTTTTCCAGAGTAACAATCCCCATAAGGGGGTTCTGGAGTCATATTTTAATTAGCAGCTGATTAAGTAGAAAATTGTGGCATCTGAGAGGGGAAATAATGAAAGACATGCGAGGTAAAGGTTTGTGGCAGAGGGCAGGTTACGGATGGAGCTGCTAAGCTGTGCGCCGAGAGATATCAAGAAATGAAAATGGTTCCGCATCGAAGGTTTTACACCAGGATTACACGATGAGTTGTTTAATGTGGGAGAAGGGACAAAATCAAGGTCCGACCCAGCAAACGGAATGGTTCGTTAAGAGGATAAGAACAAAGATTCTGGAAGGAGGACTCGAGTGGGAGGCTGATTGGGTTGTGGAAGCACGTTGATTGAGGCAATCAGGCCTGCTACAACAGCCAAAGCCTTCTTGTCCTTCTCTGTTGTAGGCCGTATTTTCTGAGCAACCTTGGATGAAAGATTGGCTGGAACATGGCTGACCTCCAGACGATCCCTTTTTATGTGCCTCGACGTGATCAAACCCTTTTATTTCCACTGTTAAGATTAGTGCACTCACAATGCTGCCAGGTTTCTGCTCTTGTTTGATTTATTAGTTACGTTGCTGTTTGTAAGAAAGATACAAAGTCTGGAGACGCTTTGACGGGAGTGATGGGATCTGTAGACATGGCAAGCGATGTAAGCTCAGCTATATATAGTCACCACAGTTGTTATGGTGCAAATGACAAATGGCAGCTGCTTCTATATTAGGAAACACCAGCCAACATTCAGATGAAGGCCTCAAAACAACACAAAAGAAGAGGAGCTGTGAAGGAACAGATGAGACCGTCTTGTTCTTTTTGTTTTTTCCTGATTAACAAGCACAGACATTAACAGTGTAAGTATTAAAATAGAGCTGTTTACACTATTGCCATACATTGTGTTTGCAAACTGTTATTATTTATGAAGTAGCTTGAATATTGCTGTTTTGCTTTATATATGATATTCACATTAATGGGACAAAAAAGTGTTAAATTCTTTTTGTTTCTATCTGTTTTAGAAGTACAGTCATCAAAAGTGAAACCATTACCAATGGTTTACACTATTACCATACACTGTGTTTGCAAACTGTTTGTATTTATGAAGTAGTTTGAGGACTTGTTGTTTTGCTTTACATACAATGTTCGAATTAACAGGACAAGAAGGGAGTTTAGTATGCTTCAGCGGTTGTGATATTTATTTTATAGAGTTGTACTACATGTTTTCAGTTATACAACATTTATTTGCTCACATTAAGTTAATGTTAAGTGCCTCTTTAAAGTTTTTTCTGTGATCACGTTTGCTGCTTACAAGTAATTGGACATGAAAAAAAGGCACAAGAATTATGTGTGAATCTGTGTACATAATTGCAAGTATTTTGATTAACTGAAGAAGGCATTTGTTTATCTGCTGACAAGTGAAGCTGGGTCTCCTGAGTTGGGGCCTAATAGAGTAACAGTTTAAACATTTAAAATAGTGCTGTTTTTGCTGTAACAAATACTATGATACTAATCGAATGATTGAATCACTGTCATTTAGTACACTCACTCTGTAAGTCTGTCCTAAAATCTAGTTGAAGCTCCTTAAAGTTTTGACAAAGATTAGCTTGAGCAAAATAGACTTATGTTGTGTAACATTATTTTTCATTGATTGCACAAGCTTAGTAAAAAACAACAACAAAAAACATAGTGGTTCACTGGCCCTGAATGCTGTGTGTGAATAAGATGAATGAATGAGTTTTGGCTAATATGATTTTTAATGTTTAATTGATACTGTATAATACAACTAAAAAAGTCAGCACGATGGCTCAGTGGTGAGCACTGTTGTGTCACAGCCAGGTCACTTTTTAAATCATAGCTGGTCCAGAAGACCTTTCTGTGTGAATTTTGCATGTTCATGTTGTTTCCCAGCACCTGGGGTTCACAAGATAATGTACTCTCGGTGCTGAATTGTGGTGGGAAGGCCATCTGATGGTAAAACACATGCCAGAGTAATTAACAGTTCCTTCCACTGTGGTACATATAAATATATTTGTTAAATTGCCTGCCTGCCATGCCAGAATTGCTGGCTTGAGCCTGGCTCAGAGTGTCGGGTGTGTGTCAGACCAAAAAGTTAACATTGGTGCCGTGACCCGGGTGGGAGTAAGGTTTATATGAATGAGTGTAATGGAGGCCAGCTGGTGAGTACTGTGCTGGTAAACCTCACTCCTCTGATCTCAAGAGGTTCTCTGGTGACCAACATGGTCTTTAGCCTCCTTGTTAGAGTGCCTGCCTTCCGTGCCAGAATTGCTGGTTCAAGCCCTGCTCAGAGTGTCGAAGTGTGGGTGGGTGTCGGACCGGAGGGGTTACATTTGTGCCGTGACCCCTTGAGGTTTATTCGGTGAATATAATAGAGGCTAGCTGGTGAGTGCTGTGCAGATAAACCTCACTTCCCTGATCTGAAGAGGTGCTCTAGTGACCAATATTAAAGGCTGCAATCTTTTGCTTCCTTATTAGAACACCGGTTTGAGCCTTATTGAGCCAGTATAATTATGGTAAATTGTGATAAATGTGATAGCAATGGGCTTCATCATGCCAGAAACATGCTATCAATGTGGTATATAATGCTAGAAAGATGCTAGCAAAGTCTTTGTTTTAGTGTAATCAAGTCATGTTAGAAACATGCTAACTCTGTGGTAAGTCTTGTTAAAGATCTATTATCTACAGTATAAATGACAGTTTTCCTTTCATGTACAGCATTTGTACTGCTTGTTTTCTATACCTCAATTCAGATGTAGTTCTGTATGCTGCATTGAATCTCAGGCACTGTCGACCTTTTGCCATTTTATTTTTACAACCCACCCGTTTCAGTAACTAAAAACGCTGCGTTATCCTCCTTACTGCACTTGTGTTGTTTTCTTTTTCTCTTCGCCACGATCGTGTCTGGGTTGCATATTGAATCAAATGATGAAAATGAAATAAAATCTATATATATTTCAAGACAAACATCTGAGTCATTCTGATTCAGCTGGACGTTGAGTGGCTAAGCGAGACTCTCTTTCATTCACCTTGTCCTGGATCATTACCAGAGCCGCTGGTGTCGATGCCATTATCGAGAAACCAGCAGCATAGATGCACTGTTGTGATCGCCCCATCCTCTCACAGCCTCATTAACCAACAGCTTTCAATCACATAAAGCCACTTCATCTTAATACGGGAAAGACACTGCGAGGACTTTGCAGCAATACGCTGGGAGTCAGACAGCCGTAAAATATTCCAGTGTTACTTGCTATTCTGGTGAATAGCAGGGATTAATGTTTTGAATCATATGCTCTAAATGGCCTGTCTGAATGTCATATGTATCCATATTTTCTGAAAATGGATAACCATGGTTGCCCTTCTTTTGGATGGAACTAACCCACCAAGATTGTGTTTGCAAGAAGCATCATTATTAAATCTGTTGTCATTACGTCTTTTAGCTGAGCTCTATTACTCCGAATCAAGATATTGTCATGCAAATCATTCACTTGCCATTTAGCAGATGCGTTTCATGCTAAGCCACTTACAATAGTCTAATCGGCTAGAATTATGGTTCGTGACCCATCTTCTTTAGAATAGTGTAGGCTTTGGTAAGGCTATTCATTGTAGTGTTGGGAAGTAACGAGCTAAATGTAGCGTGTACATGTTCTAGTGACTAGATGAACTAGGCTTTCTAAATGTTTAACATGATCGCTTGCATTTTTTATGAATGCAGCTTTTCAGGCAATGCATGTGGTTATCTTTTTACAGTTCTATTTTTTTTTTCTCTTTCAATCTTCTGTTTTCTATTTGAATATATTTTCAAACATGTTTAAAACAGTGTCATTAACATACCGGTCAACCCTCCCTCATTCTATCTCACTATCATCCCAGTTAACTATTTTCCTGTATTTCTCTGGTATTTTAAAACTTTCTATGAAAGGTGTCAGTAACATTTACACAGAGCTTATCCTCCATATATGCATGGTACCTATAGTAGTGGATGATTGGATGGGTGGATGGATGGATGGATAGATAGATCTGTACAGTCGGTCATAAAGTGCAGTAAAGTGCAGTGCACCTGCAGTAAATTATGATAGTATCTTTAATAAGAATCAATGTATATTTATATTGAAACTTCATTCCATTTCTGTATATTAATTGTAATTTTCAATTGTTAAATTCATTTGCAACTTTTTTCATTTGTATCCTATTTATTTTATTGTTTGTAATTTTCTTTTTCTTTATCTCTCCATATTAATGACTGTTTTGGGGTCGTTTTTGGGATGCAACACACTGTTTTGGCCTTAACTTCACCCAAGTATCTACAAATGGGAATAGGCTTACCCATTCATATTCTGGAGCAACACAGGGAATTATTGATTGATTGATTGATTGATTGATTGATTGATTAGGCAGGGAGATCACAAATCTCAGTGTTGTTGGTGTTGTAGTAGTAGTAGTAGTAGTAGTAGTAGTGTTAGTGGTTGTGGCATTGGTGGTGGTGGTAGTGGTAGTGGTAGTGGTAGTGGTAGTGGCAGTAGTAAACTTTATTTTCCTTGAAAGGAAATGTGTTATGTGCATCACCATATTGCTGCAGACATACAATAAAACAATACAAAAATACAGTATAGTTACTATAATAATAATTAAAATAAACTCTTGTTAAATAAACCCACTGAGTGTTGGCAGTTATGGTCATTAAAGTGAATCAGTCCAGTGTAAATTGACAATCCTAATCAGTCAAATTGGTTTGTTTGGACAGTTCATGCTCATGCTTTGAAAAAAAAAATGTAAAAAAAAATATTCTATATTTAAGATATTTAAGATAAAAGATAATTCTATATTTAATTCCCCATAGTTCACTCTTAGTGTCACACACTACTTTTTTTTTTTAATGCTGTCTTGAAAGCTACGTGGTGTATCTTGTAGCTTGTCTAGCTGCGGTTCCGACCAGCTTCCCCAACACGACTTCTTTGAATAAACATTGAGCAGAGGTTATTCCAAATAACAGGTTGAGAGTGTCCGTTTTCATGAAGAGCACTTATATATCCTACACGCCTAATGCAAGCAGATCAAGTATTTCATTTGGAATACAGCATGCGGCAGGACACCCAGGTGACTTCCTTTTCTGAGGTGAGTAAATTGGCACTCCATAGACAGGTCGAGGAGTCAGGAAGGTTGGCAACTAAAAAAAATAATGAAAAGCAGCAGCCGCGGAGAGCAGCCTCCCCTGGACCTGCTAGCTTCCAACTCCTCTCACATTCGCACCCTTTTATTTTCCCTCAGGCCTGTAAAGATGCTCATCTCTGCACAAGAGTACCTGAAACTGGGTCAGGGCTCTCCTCCCGTTTCATCTCGCGTCCTCTGTACTGCATATACTGTCTTAATTGATTCTCTCAGTATCTGGGGTTTTGAAGTGCACCACTAAAATAAAAGTTAGCCGCGTGAAGAGAGCGCTCCTTTTCACGAGAGGGCCTAATTAGCATACAGGGCCCGAGGTGGTTCGTCGCTGGCCTCGTCAGTATGTCTTGGGAGCTTTCTAGGATGAACCGAACTCCTCCATCTCCCCAAAAATAAACCGGCTCACTGTCTGACATGTAGCCCAGTTGAGAGTTCTATTTTCATAAGTGTTGCATTCATTTCGCCGAGCTCTCCTCGGGAGAACGGCATCTCACTGACTGGGAGTCTCTCACTGGTGTACATGTCTTTCAGGCTGTATTTTCAGTTGACAAATTGCACCAGTGTTTCACCGAGTTCAGAGCCAGGGGAAATCAAACAGCTGCAGAGAGACAGATCATGCATAATATCATGTCCTCTTTATTCACAGAATCGCTAGCCTCGATCAGAGTTTTAGCCATCTTTGTTTTATCGTTTTCATTTTTGCTCAGAACTACTCATGCATTTAAACGTGTCATACGCTACAATTATCTGAGTTTTTAAAATGTATTTATTTGTTTCACTTCTGATGTTAGTTATGGTGGTTTGCACCAAGAAACAATTATGTAAAGTAAAATAGGGTAGTTGTCATTGTTTACTCAACTTCCCACTGAATTAAAACTAATAACCATGATATGCATTTTCTTCTGCAGAACACTGAATGAGTGTAATCTAAATTTGGAAAATGAGCAAAAACATTCAATGGACACTTAATATTAATTTGAGAAAAAGACCAAGTTATTAGTTAATAATATTCTTTCAAATTCCATTCCATGTGTAAGTTCAAATATCAGAGCTCAAATCATATTTCAAAATGTATTTTTGACTAAATTAGTTTTTAGAGCAAGCTTTGAGTTAAAATTATTATATAATTTTATTTATTTAGATTATTGTCAATTGTACATTATCCATCAACCCTTCAGTTTTACCCGGTATTCTCCCGTATTCTATCCTGCTATCATTCGTAAATGTATTTTCCTGTATTTCTCCCTCAAAACAGTCTATCCTCAATTCAGTCAATTATATTTCTATCCTCAAAACAGTCAGTTTATGTAGCGGTGCGTGACTGACAGACGCGCTTCATACTGATGAATAGACACTGTTTCCCAAACGGATTCTGTACACGCGTTTTGAAGCGGAGCGAAAGTGGACTCTCTGGGTTTTGGGTGCGTGTTTGAACAGACATATACACATAATAATAATAATAATAATAATAATAATAATAATAATAATAATAAT
>CAIGQW010054109.1:6258274-6288289 GCA_903798125.1 Danio choprae
AAGTCTGTGCGAAATTAAAATTTGCAATGTTTATTTTGTTAGCACACATTGTTATTCTCGGGCAGCACAGTGGGTAGCACAATAGCCTCACAGCAGGAAGGTCGCTGGTTTGAGCCTCGGCTGGGTCAGTTGGCATTTCTGTGTGGAGTTTGGATGTTCTCCCCGTGATGGTGTGGGTTTCCTCCGGGTGCTCCGGTTTCCCCCACAAGTCCAAAAACATGAGCTATAGGTGAATTGGGTAATCCGCTGTGTAAAACATATGCTGGATAAGTTGGCGGTTCATTCCACTGTGGCAACCCCAGATTAATAAAGGGACTAAGCCGAAAAGAAAATGAATGAATGAATGAACATTGCTATTCTTTAGGTGAACAATTAATGCATGTTAATCCACTGTAAAAAAAAAAAAGCTTTGTTTTGGTAATCTTCAAAGTCTGACCATTTACTTCTGTGTTTGGAGTGTTGGTCCTTCTCTGTTGGTACTTCAGCCACAATATTCTTAACCCTTCCCCTTTTGCTGTTAGTTTGCTAGGAGGGAATGATGCATATAAAGAAAGCCCTGTCCCTACTCAATATTCCATTTCATTGTCTCAGCAACTTTACTAATATCCCGGCTCATCGCAGCTTTTTAATGGCTGTGAAGTCTTTAAAGCTTCAAATAGTTCATCAATCCACTATTAAAGTAATCCATACAACTTTAGTGTGTTAAGGAATGAACTTTTCCCTTAAATAAGTATTTTAATATGTCAGCATGTTTCAATATTTTAAATAGTTTCGAATATATCAATGTTTGATGGTTTTCGTTAAATACCACCCATTTAACCCACTGAAACCCATTTAATCCTCCTGTTTACTAGCTGGTCAAAAATGATCCGTGCACCATTTTAATTAGCAGAAGAAACAAACAAACAAAAAAAACTAAATGTTGTTTTCAAGAGTTTACACTTAGCTGATGATTGGTTATAAGCTTGTTTGGCATGCTCCCGGTGAGAGAGCCCTGAGCTCAAAAGATCCTCGAGCCCTGGGCTCTCTTCTGTTTACAGGGCGAGAGGGGAGATTGAGCTCAGGTAGATATCAAGAACCCCCCCGCTTATTAGTGGCTAATGACAAATAGCTTTATGAGGGAAAAATACTGTTGGCTAGGAACTTCACTATGGTGCCAAATTGTTTTATCCAATTTACTAATGACGCATGTCTTTGGACGGTGGGAGGAAACCGGGGAACCTGGGGGAAACCCACGCGACCACGGGAAGAACATGTAAACTCCATACAGAAACGTTGACTGGCCTAGTAAGGACTAACCATTGGGCCGCCGTGCCGCCCAATCTAGGAAATAAGGGAGGATGGGGGGATTTTTCAAGACGAAGATGACTGGTATGAAAACTATGGTTATTTATAGTGACTTAGGAATTGTCTGATTGGAGAATCATGTATTAGCTAATGTGGGTCCAGCCATGGTCAGTCATAAGCACATGATCCTCTCGAAATTAGTTTATAAATAAACTTCACTTATCTTGAAGTTTAGTGACATTTTCTAAAGTAACCCCAACATTAGAAATAAATGAACAATTTTCTATTATCATGAAGGCAGTACACATATAGTGTACAATAATTGTCTTAAGGGGTCAATTTTGACTCACTAGCTATCACCTTTTTTTATGCCTCAGAAACTACTGTCACACTCCAAAACACACACCTGGAAAAACACACACATAAGAATCTGCTGCTTTCACGTTTATGAATACTGTCTTCCTAAAAACTTTTACCTTTAGCATAAGAAAATATGAACTTGAGTGTTGTCCACTGATTAAATATTGATGAAATAATACACACTGATGAATGAAAACCTAGACATTCACAGAGTTTGTGATAACCAGTTTCTTCATGCAAAATAGATTTGAGGATTGAAATTAAATTTTGCTGCTTTATTTTAGCGGTTTGGTGAAGGCAGGTCACACGTACAGAATTTGAATACCACAGAAGGGTTTAATTCATTCTTTGATTTTGCGCTAATAATTGCGGCGCTGCATCCAGCATGGCGCCTTTTTCCTGGAGTCGAGCACCTCCGATGAAGAATTGCACTGCCGCATACCTGCGGTCGAAGAGCAGCTGCGGAGTAAATTAGTTTGTGTGTCTGGAGGTCTGTTCCTCGCTCCCTCCCTTCACCACTTTCCTGCTGTGCGTGGCTCCTCTGCAATGAGAATTACACAGCTCCTCCTCCTTACCCCTGCAGAACAGTTGGAGAGAGAAAGAGAGATATGAGCATGTCAGAAAAACACATCTGCTTGATGTTGTTTCTTGTCCTCATTTGCTAGTTTTTTTCCAAATGTTGTGCCAATGTGTTGGGATCAGAGCGCCGACACGGCTGCCTTTTGAAGTTTAAATAGACGGTTGGTGGTTTCCCTCTTTTAGTGCCGCCAAAGTGCGCCTCAGTGTGCATGTAGCGCTTCCATCTCGAAACACCAGGAAAGAAATGGGCTGCATGGCTGATCGAAAATATTAATGTGGGGGTTATGCTCTATACACCATCTGCTAAATGCGCTTTGAATGTAATTCCTTGCCGCCGCCACGACAAAATCGTCCTCATTTGAAATTCAACTTGAAAGCATTTTTTAGTTCCGTTTTAATGGCTAAATTTTAAAGGATATTAAAAGAGGGTTTGGCACGATAAAGCATAGTCAAGATGCACGCTTCCTGAAGGAGATGCACGTCCTTTCAAGCCAAGGAAAGAAAAGTTTTCAAGTTTTTCAAGTTTTGATTCTTCCCCAGGCTTGTTTGGCTGTCGCAGTGTGAAAGGTGTCTATAGTTGTGTCCCCAAGGACGCGCTATGCTTTATGCTGTTTATACACAATGTACTACTGTCTAGTGGATGAAGTTATAAAGTTATTTAGTCATTCATCATCTGAAAATCTGAAAAGCCAAAAGTGCACGCAAACCAGTGCACTTTTGTTTTTGTAATTTGCTATTGGAAGACAGAACTTGCATTATTTAGACTTTAAAAGCCACGGAGTCGTGCATAAGTGTAGCTTATACTGAAAAAGGGAGACCGGTAATTACTCAATATGCAAAATAAATGGAAGAAAGACAGTCGAATGGAATTTGTATGCAAATATTGAAAGCCTAAAGGTTCATTCACACCATGGATAATGACTTTGATTATTTTAAAAGAGCTATATGTTATAATTGATGTATCTTTCACTTTTTTGTTGTTGTTGTTGCCAGGTTTGTGGAAATCTGTATTTTTGTCAGGAAAATCAAAAGAATGTGATGTTTTGTATTATTTTAGTTTTACTTCCATCCATCCATCCATCCATCCATCCATCCATCCATTCATTCATTCATTCATTTATTTGTTGATTTTTTTATGGGCTTGTTCTTGTTGTCTTTTTTCCCCTATAATATTTGGCAACACAAATGAATCATGAATCATGAATTGTTTTGTCTTTAAAAAACAGATTTGACAATTGAAATAAAAATTTAGTTAACAATAATACAGTGCTCAGCATATAAGTACACCTCCCACAAATCTCTCACTTAAATTAATATTTTCTATAGGATGCTTTACAATATTATATTTGTGCATATACATTATTTTAGTCAGAACTGAAGCCAAATCTGGAGCTAATCTAACAAAATAACTTACAATAATGGTTCAAAAATTAGTAGCCAAAATGTATATGTTAGAGAAAAATACTTAAAAAAACTTTTTAAAAAATAGCAAAAATCAAGAGAAACAAAAAATATATAAAGTTTTGTTGAAATGTTGTAGTTTGTAATTTTTTTGCAATATTTTGCATGAATTTAAATGTATTATCTTTTTATTTCTAAATATGTTCTGTGACTAATATATTATTTTAATAAATATATCTGTTTAATAAATCTGTTTTGTTTAAATGCACTAATATATATTACCCATATTCACTGAGAAATGGAGAAAAATATTCATTTTCAAAATGGGGTGTACTCATATATGCTGAGCACTGTATATTTAACCAAAAATTATATTCTTTACTTTAATTAAATTGTATTATATATTTTAATTAAAAACTCTAGTAGCCAGGGTGTGAGAGGCATTAACCTATTGTCTTCCTTAGCACTGGTGATGCAAATGCTAAAGGCAGGGTCACCAATGACTGGTGGATCCATTCAAGTCGAAGAAACTCTTTTGTTGATAAACTTGTGTGGTCAGTGGCTGGACAGGTTCTTTCTCCTATCTATCATATTTTCATTACTTGTTTTCGCTACCTCCACCTTTAGCCATTGCCCCCTCCTAAATATTTAATAGACAGGACACCTCTGACTAAAATTAGACTTGTTTTGACTATTTGTGTCACTGTAAGAGACTCTTGTAGGCTCTTGCATACTTGTGGACTTTTTGAAGATGCAATTTGACTGCAGAACAACCAACACGTCTCAATAAAAAATTCTGCTTGTAACGAGTCTCCTAGACTGGATTCTTCAGTTTACAACAACAGATTAAATCTGTTAAAAATAGTTTTTTTTTTCTCCTTTGGATCACTGATCCTTATTAGAGGACAGTAAACATCAAATCTCCTGATTTCCTAGTTTTATATCCAATGTGAACAGACATGTCTGGTAATCGGGTATGTTAAAAAGTAAATCTTTGCATTTTGCATTTTTTATTGATTTAAGGATGTTCAAATATTTTAGTTCCACAAAATGGATACAAATACTGATTGTAGAAGTTTTTAGAGTATGAAGACAGAATGAAAAATAAGAAGAAAAGGTTACATGTATTAATAATTAATAACAACCAAAGTATGTCCTCTTTTTTTGTTCAGTGTCAGCAGCATTATTTGTTATTTCGAGGCGAAAGCAATTTCCTAGCTCAGATGTGCTGTCAAAGTACTACTAGACAATGAAATTAGAACAAAAACAGATCACTGGCAGTTCGTGAATATTATACCTGAGCATGCAAAGTCAGCATTTACAATACGATTCCAGCCCAGCAAGGTGCTGTTATCGGTGCAAAGGTTAAGGGAATGTGAAATGACATTTATCGGGTTCCCTATAGGATCTCACACCCAACCTTTAGATATCTGTTTATTCTCAGCCATGACTGGCCTCAGCAAACACGTGGCGATATTGCTGTGTGTGTTTGTGCCGTGTGGAGGTCCCACAGCTGTCGATGACATTTTGCTGCTGTAAGATATCTGGTTATTCGCTCCAGTCCAAACGGAAGATATTTACAGCTTTAATTTTGTGGGTTGACCGTTTTCTATCTCTCTGCAGCAAAAAATGAGAATATTCAATTTGAGCATGGTAGGGCTCCTGTCCTCTTATAAAATGTCATACTGTCATCATGTTTTTGGCCTTACAGATCAAACTTTCAGTGAATCTGATGGCTCTCTGGTGGCTGGAAACACTAGTCTTCAAAAATGCATTCTTTGTGTCGACTGAAGGGTGCAGCAGCAGGAGTTTTAATGCATTCTGTCTGTTTCTCTTTCTTTTACAGGTCAGCTTCTGTCAATAGTTTAAAACAGGGGTCTTCAATCGGAGGGTCTGACTGCAGGGATGTGCAGGGGAAACAGAAAATATGCATTATACTAAAATTGGGGACTGACATATGTTAGAAATGTATAGTATCCTTAAAGGGATAGTTCACCCAATATTACAAATTACTCACTAATTAAAAACACTCTTTAGTGGTTCTAAACCTTTATGAATTTCTTTTTTCAGCTTAACCTAAAATAAGACATTTTAAAGGAAGTCTGTGGTTACTGGTTTTCAACTTTCATCAAAATATCTTTTTTTGTGTTTAACAGAGAAAAGAAACACAAACAGGTTTGTGACGAGTGAAGGGTGAGGAAACAATGATTGACTTTTTAGTTTTGGGCGAACTATCCCTTTAAGAATGATTTCTCTTTAAAAATATATTAATACTTTTGATATTATTTAATATATTATCAAATTTCGGTCCATATTTCAGAAAAGTTAGTTGCTTAGTTGAAAGATCAATTGTGTGCATTATAAAGCCCAACAATATATTTGTACGTTTAATATTTGACCTAATTTAATCCATATTCCAGAGGGGGAAAATGTTGCTAAACAACTTATTTATAGATATATGAATGAATACAGAACAAATATTCATTCATCCATTCATTTTCTTTTCGCCTTAGTCCCTTTATTAATCTGGGGTCGCCACAACGGAATGAACCGCCAACTTATCCAGCATATGTTTTACACAGCGGATGCCCTTCCAGCCGCAACCCATCTCTGGGAAACATCCATACATACTCATTTACACACATACACTACGGACAATTTAGCTTACCCAATTCACCTGTACCGCATGTCTTTGGACTTCTGGGGGAAACCAGAGCACCCGGAGGAAACCCACGCCAACACAGGGAGAACATGCAAACTCCACACAGAAATGCCATCTGACCCAGCCGATGCTCGAACCAGCGACCTTCTTGCTGTAAGGCGATTGTGCTACCCACTGCGACATGCGTCGTCTACAGAACAAATATAAAGTACTAAATTATACATGAGGCTTAAATTGCAACAAAGAAATCATAATATCTAATTTTTGGTTTGTTTTTTAAATATTTTGATGTTTAAAGAAAAAAAAAAGACTTAAAATGCAAAAATAAATGTGATAATATTTAATCAGATTTAGTCTATTTTAGTCTAGAAAATAGCTGGTTTAAAGACAATAGTATTGAACAATTTATAGTTAAAGATAAACTGTCAATAGCTATTTACTCCATGCAAATGCAATACATAACAAAATCTAAATATTGTACAAAAATAGAGATCAAGATTAAAATGCAACAATACATTTGTTATTTCAATTCAGTAATCTAGTTGAGCATTTTATTTAAAGATAAATTATGAACATGCTAATAGTTACTGTACCTACCTCATTGCAGCCAAATGAAGTATGCAGTATCACATGTACACTAGGGCTGTAGACATGCATTGTATTTGCCATGTATGTCTGTTAGTGTTAGCCCACATAGCGCATGTTTCTGCTTAGTTGAAGGATCAGTTTCGTGCATTATAAAACGCAAAAATATATTTGAACATGTTTAATATTTGATGAAATTTCACCCATATTCCATAGGGGGATAATGTTGCTAAGCAGTGTAATTATAGATATACGAATAAATACAAAACAAATTAAGTACAAAAATCCTAGATGAAGCTTCAATTGCAATAAAATATGATAGTTACAGATTTTATTTGATCAAAAGCATCTGTTTAAAAAAAAGTTGATATAAATGTGCTAATATTTGATCAAATTTAGTCCATTGTAGTTTAAAAAATAGCTGGTTTGATGAGAATATTTATAAATAAAAATAAACTATTTGCTATTTGACTCCATGCAAATGTAATACATTAATACAAAATCAAAATATAGTACTAAAATAGAGATCAAGCTTAAATTGCAACAATACATTTGTTATTTCAATCCTCATGGTGGCGCAGTGGATAGCACGTTCGCCTCACAGCAAGAAGGTCGCTGGTTCGAGCCTCGGCTGGACCAGTTGGCGTTTCTGTGTGGAGTTTGCATGTTCTCCCCGTGTTGGTGTGGGTTTCCTCCGGGTGCTCCGGTTTCCCCCACAAGTCCAAAGACATGCGCTATAGGTGAATTGGGTAAGCTAAATTGTCCGTAGTGTATGAGTGTGAATGGGTGTGTATGGATGTTTCCCAGAGATGGGTTGCAGCTGGAAGGGCATCCGCTGCGTAAAACATATGCTGGATAAGTTGGCGGTTCATTCCGCTGTGGCGACCCCAGATTAATAAAGGGACTAAGCCGAAATTAAAATGAATGAATGAATGAATATTAACATGCTAATAGTTACTGTACCTACCTCATTACAGCCAAATGAAGTATGCAGTAACACATGTACACTAGGGCTGTAGACATGCATTGTATTTGCCATGTATGTCTGTTAGTGTTAGCCCACATAGAGTATGTTTCTGACCTTACACTTATATGTGTGTGTGTGTGTGTGTGTGTGTGTGTGTGCTCTGATTTGTTGCTTGCGCTGCAGTCTTGAGGCTTTCTGCAGACTGTGACATCCCACATTCAACTTCTATCTTTGTCTTTGGGCGGGCTTTGGCCCCATGGTGCTCACTAGCAGCCAGCTTGTAAAATATTAAGAGCCTGGGCTTCTTATCTTCGTGCAGTGTGTGGTTCGGGTCCTCCGTATACTAGAAAGAGATCTACACGGCTGAAAGACCAGCCAATCACAACACCACAATAATGGCTCTTAAGGTCAACCAGTTAACAAAATGCTTATCGCGGCAACATTTTAATGCCCGGGCCAAAAACTTTATGTGATATTTGCCTAAATCAGCAAGGGAGCATTGGGGAACTCTCCGACGAGCAATATTTCCTGACGCGCTCTCTTGATCCCAGAGCTAATTTCAGTCGTGGGCCGTACAGTTATCTGGTTGTGATAATATGCTTTGTTATGCCACTAATGTGATGGAAAAGTTGACAAAGCTTTGTGATTTGTCATGTTGTGTTTATCTCGTCTGTGTTTCAATTTGGTCGAGTCTCTTTAGGCCTCGAGTCAAGCAGGTGATTGTCAGATACGGGGGAAGTCGTGTTTAAAATACATTCGATTATGTGGCTGAAAATTCCCTCATTCAATTATTTAAGTCTCCGAAACAATGAGTAAACAAATCCTGCATCTCTGTGATAATGTTTGAATGTCATTTTAAGCTGCGGCGTTGTCAGTCTGATGGTTTGTGCAAACAGAAATTTAGCTAAGGTTCTTTTGGGGGTTTTTTCACACTAGAAGGACAAAAGAAATTACATCTTAACTAAAACAAACATATCGTTGCAGCATGGACATGTTGAATGCATAATAATCACATCGCAGGAGGTCGAGACGGGATTATAGTTGAACCATCATCACAGTTACAAACACATGTGATTTGTGGATTTATTGCAAAGTTGAACTATAATTGAGTGGAAGTTTACAGTTTACCTTTTTAAAGACCTGTGACCGTGCAAACATTTCAATAGAGTTTAAAGCAAGTATTTGTCAATGGTTTTAATTTGCCTATATTTTATGCAGATGCAAAATATTTTATGCAAATCTATATATATATATAGTTTTCCATTTACTGGCTGACCTGTATTATAAATGTAATACATGCTAAACATACTTTAAAATACATACTAAAATAACAGCAAAAAAGTCCCATTAATTAATGTTAGTTAAGAAATTAAATACAATAATTTGGTATCATGATTTATTTTGGTGACATGTTGGCTCAGTGGTTAGCACTGTCACCTCACAGCACGAAGGTTGCTTGTTCAAGTACCGGCTGGGTCAGTTGGCATTTCTGTGTGGCGTTTGCATGTTCTCCCCGTGTTCACGTGGGTTTCCTCCGGGTGCTTCGGGTTCCCCCCACAGTCCAAAAACACGTGGTATCGGTGAATTGAATATACTCAATTGGCCGTAGTGTATGTGTGCGAATGAGTGTGTATGGATGTTTCCCAGTACTGGGTTGCAGCAGAAAAATATGCTGGATAAGTTGCCGGTTCATTCCGCTGTGGTGACCCCTGATGAATAAAAATTAATTAATGATTTATTTATTTATTTTTTGTTAATGCTAGTTAACTAAGATTAAATTAAATTGCTTGGTTCATGTCAATGAAATAATTAACAGATTATTTTAATAGTTATATTATGTTAAACAATAGTTAATGTTAATAAATACTTTAGTAATAGTTTTATTAATTAAAACATGTTAGCAAATAATAATTTGTTACCAATAAATTTGATATAAATTTATACTTTCCATACATTCTGTTCTATAAAACATTATAAAAAAAGCAACAATGTAAATAATTTACAATTTTACAAAAATAGTCATTTTATTTTATAGATACTATACATGAAATATACTGTCACTATAAATAAATGAGCATCTTATGTAACCTTGCCATTTTTTTTATTCCTGAGAACAACTTATTTACTGGCTCTCTTTTGTTAGTATTGATTGAAAAGACTCAGTGCTAAAAGTAATCAATGTTGCACCTCGATATATTTATTAATGAATGTTTTTTTTTTCACAGTGTTTCAGCATTTCCATCTTCCTCCTTCACTAATCACACACACTTTATTTGTGTAAGCCCTTTATCTGCTCCAAAGACTCAAACTCAAGCCATAGTTGAGCTGTGAATTGGAAAATAGGTCTGACCTCAGCCTGCCTGATTCACTCTACATTGATTAAACTGATTTTGCTGTGAATGATCAGGTCTAAATTACTTCTGCACACGAAAGGGTGTGCATTAAAGCCACCATGTCACCTTCAGTCTTCTTACAAAGGATCTGAGCCCAGGAAAAAAAACTAAACAAAAAACAGCTTCTTCACTGCGCCTCCTCCCATTGTGGGCCACATCTCTCTTGTTTCTGGAAGAGATGGGAAAGAGATTATTCCTTTAAGATCAATTACAGCTCTAACTGACTGAATGGTGTCAGCCCAACATGCTTAAAGGAACCGAGACAAGCGGTGCTTTAAAAAAGAAACCTGTGAATGGCACGTGTGCGGTGTGATCCAAACTCTGCAGCTTCTTTTTTTTTCTGCATGTGACACTGAGATGGGTTCATTTTATCAAGAATATGTGCGCTGAAAAAAAAACATCCAGTGGCAGTTTTGCAGTGCACAATAAGCAATTGTTCTTCCACAATTGTTCTTCAGCATCAAAGAAACACTCATTCATTCATTCATTTTCCTTTGGCTTAGTCTCTATTTCAGAGGTGTGAATGAACCAAGAACCATTCCAGCATTTGTTTTACGCAGTGGATGCCCTTTCAGCCGCAACCCAGTACTGGGAAACACCCATTCACACTCATTCACACATGCACTCATACACTACGGCCAATTTAGTTTATTCAATTCACCTGTACCGCATGTCTTTTTCCGGAGGAAACCCACACCAACACGGGGAGAACATGCAAACTCCAAACAGAAATGCCAACTGGCCCAGCCAAGACTCGAGCCAGCGACCTTCTTGCTGTGAGGCGACAATGCTAACCACTAAGCCACCATGCCGCCCTAAAGAAACACCCTCACTTTAAAAAAAAAAAAAATAGGATCATTTTGCAAGTCCCCTAGATTTAAACAGATCAGTTTTACCATTTTTTAATCTATTCAGCCGATCTCCGGGTCTGGCGTGAGCACTTTTAGCTTAGCTTAGCATAGATCATTGAATCGGATTAGACTATTAGCATCTCACTAAAAATGACCAGAGTTTCAATACTTTTAATATTTAAAGCTTGACTCTTCTGTAGTTACTTCATGTACTAAAGCCGATAGAAATGAAAAGTTGCTATTTTCTAGACCGATATGGCTAGGAACTTTACTCTCATTCTGTGGTGCATTTCCGAAAACCATCGTTAGCCAATTAAGGTCACAAGTTCTGTTGTTGAAATTGATTTGGTGTTTCATACTATGGTAGGTCAGCCACGAATTACATTGTTGTTTGGGATTTGCACCCCTGGTGGTAATATTATTCCTGTATAACGGCACAATGATATTATGCAATTTTTAACTGATGGTGCAAGTGTAGGGCTTGGTACTGGGGACTATTTTCAGGCACTACATAATATCATTGTGCCAACTGTGGTACGACAGCAAAATTCTTTTGATTATTACACTGGAATGAGAGTATAGATCTATAGCCATATCAGCCTAGAAAATAGCAACTTTTTATTTGTACTTAGTACACAATGTAACTACAAGCTTTAGAGTCAAGTGAAAAGAGTCAAGCTTTTTTTTTCAAAACTCACTCTCACTCTGAGTGAGATGCTAATGGTCTAATCCGATTCAATATATGCTAAGCTAAGCTAAAAGTGCACCTACAAGACCCAGAGATCGACTGAATGAATACAAAAATGATTAAACTCAACTTTTTAGCTCTAATGGAGTTAAAAATTAGCCTATTTAAGAAAAGTGCTTCTTTAAGACAAGACTGGCGAATTGGGTAAAAAAAATAATAAAAAAAACCTAATACTTTCTAGCATAATTTCTAGCATATAAAATCTAACCTCTGGATGAAATAAGGTTTAGAGTTTCATTTTTTGACATATTACATTCAGAGGTTTTTACAGAGGGGATTTTGGGATTCTTTTTTTATCACTCAAATTATTAATTTAATCAGGCAAATTATGTATGAACAAATCCCTCCGTAAAAGCCTTCCGAATTCAGATAATAAAACTGAAATTTGATGTAAGTGCAGCTGAAGTGGAGATTTCTGCCTCGATGCAGGAGGAAAAAAAAAACTCATTTTGAGAAAACAGCCTTCAAAAATATGAATTGCAATTAAAATCTACAGAAACACACTGGAAAATTGAGATGAGATACACATGAAAGTGTATTTTAGATGTCTTCTTTTCAAAATATAATAAAATAATATTAAATATAATGATAATTTTCTAAAAACCCAAGAAGCTCCAAATCTCAAATTTGACAGGTGCATATATATTTTTTTTCCCTGCAGCGTCTTGGAGGTGGAGTCTGAAAGAAGCCTCCAGTATGTAGTGCATTATAAGAAACAGATAATGATCTCATTAGTGCTATTTATAATTGGCATATCTAATATTTCCTTGAGCACACACTTGAGTATGATATCAGATTGGTTGTGAGGAACCGTAGTATTTCTCTGCCGCAACACTGCACCACTGAAGATTTATTAGCCTGTTGCTAAGTGGAGGCTCCCTTGGGCAGCCTGCAGACTAAAGGTTGGTGTTCGATAGTATGCATACTGGAGCTTGCAGATGGATTTTTATGAGTGTTCTTGGGTTACTAAAAATGGAAATGACTTTTAATACGTATTATTGACAGCAGTGGTGGATGATGTACACAAAATAAACAATTGAGAAAACGTACAGAGATCCTGATAAAATAATACTCCAGTATATTAATGAAAAAAAAATATTGTTGTTTTTTTTTCTGTGATATATACTGTATTGTGATTTTAAATGAATTCTGCCAGACAAATTAAATAGCTCAATGTAAGAAGAATCAATTATATTCATTCTACAATGAGTTTTTAGGTAGTGCATGTTCATAAAATGAACGTAATACACACATTATAAGCATAGATAAATAGACAGAACAAACATACAAATGAAACAATCAATGCTTTATGCTTTCTCTGCTGTTTCTAGCAGCTCTCAGAGGCAAAACTAGGCAAATGCAGTATTTTTCAGCAGCAATTATAATATGAATTTACTTTAACTTTATAAAATATCTGCTTAAATGCCACTTGACACTTACAATAAGGTCCCATTAGATGTTGATAGTTAAGATGTTAACAATTTGCAATACAATTTGTTATCATGTTTTTTTTTTATCTTTGTTTACAAATAATAAATAAAAATACAGCTGTTCGTTGTTAATTCAGGTGTATTAGATAATAGTAACAGATGCAGCAACAGATGTTACTAGGATTAATAAGTGCTTCAGTTTTTAAATAAAGTCTACACCCATTTAGATAGCATTACACAAAGATTAATATGCAGATTTGAGAATTTCATAATGGCAACACGGTGGCTCAGTGGTTAGCACTGCTGCCTCACAGCAAGAAGGTCTCGCTGGTTTGAGTCCTGGCTGGGTCAGTTTGCATGTTCTCCCCACATTCTGACATGCGTTATAGGTGAATTGAATAAACTAAATTGGCCGTAATGTAAGAGTGTGTGTGTGTGTGTGTGAATGCGAGAGTGTATGGGTGATTCCCAGTATTGAGTTGCAGCTAATGATGGGCATCCGCTGTGTAAAACATTTGCTGGATAAGTTGGCGGTTCATTCCGCTGTGGCGACCCCTGATGAATAAAGGGACTAAGCCGAAGGAAAATGAATGAATGAATGAGAATTTCATATGCTGACTAGGCTTAAACAGCTCACCTTTTTACAGCAGATTTTCTTCACAAACAAGTGACAGCCGTGACGTCTATAAGATTTTTATTTACAATAATAAATCAGAAAATTCAGTATTAGTAATGTCATTTTTTACCATTGAATGATGGTTACCAAATTTCATAATAGCATCATTTAATTGCTACGTACCTCTATAGCATTGAGGCTACTTTTGTGAGTGTGTCTGTGTGTGGTTCTTCTTTTTATTGACCAATTAAACATTATTTCGGCTGTTCTGTGGAAACAAATGGATGACAGAATTATTTAGAGTATAGCATGCATCGCAAAGTCTTCGCCTGCTTGTTGGCTCATTGGTAAGATTTCTTAAATGCTTATAGTTGTTCTAGTGCGTACTGAGGTTGTTTTGACACTCTTCCTATCTTATATATGTCAAATAAAAACAAAGTGTTTACATCTAAGGTATTTTTTTTACTTTATAGGTGAACAAAATGTCTGTTCCAGCTGCTTTCTCTTTCCCTCAAGGAATTTAATGGTTGCTTGCTCGCTGGCTCTAATGTGCTCTTGGTTAGAAATCAAGTTTCATGCTACAACTTAATGTAGGAGACTATTTTAAGGAGCAGACGCTTGCTGATATTTCAGACTGTCATAAACATATTATTTACAGTATGATTGGACGTCTGCAATTTCAGAACTTCACTTGAAACTAATCTACAACTATATCCTTACAATTAGGTATGAAGGGATATTTCACCAAAAAAGAAAAAAGAAAAGAAAAGAAGAATGTTTAATACTATAAATAATACTATGGAAGTCAAAGGCTACCATTTTCCAAAATATTTAAAGGGCACCAATCATGCAAAATGAAGTTTTGGATGCCGTTTGGTCAGAAATATGAATCACAAGTGGATGATGCAAAATCATTACAGCCTTCAATTATAGTATGTATAGTATGTGTATATATAGTATAAGCATGTGTAGTATAGGGTGTGTATAGTATGGTATAGTTTGTCCACAGTTATAATGGAGTGATATAAACACAGCAAGTCTCTTATTTAAAATTTCCTGACGTTAAAATAGGATCCAAATCCCAGCGATTTTGAGGCCCACCATGATGTAGCAGTGCAATTTTACCCGTCCACCGATATTGATTGACAGTCTCAGTATTAACGTGTATAATCATGTCCACAAGACAGGATTAAAAAAAATAAATAAATAGGATTAAATGATCTGTTCCAACTATCTGTGATCCTACTGCACTTCAAGAAGCAGTAAGTGGTACTCTTTATAACATTTTAACTGTACCTTTTGAGCTATGTAATTCATAACCGCTGGAATCAGCACAGATACATAGTGTACCCAACTGTAAACGAGGACACTTCAATCAGACAACAGGAGTCCTGGTTTGTGGGCGTTAAATCAGCTTTATTTTACGTCCACAAAACAGCTTTATATGCTTGTTCAAACTACTTATGTAAATGAGCTGATACTAGATAGTATACTAATATCAATGCATTAGTTGCATACAAGCTGTTTTAGTTTATAAAGGTGCAAAAGCAGCATTTAAAATGTTTTCTAGCTTTTTAGGGAAACTCTAATCTTAAATGTGACCAGTTTACCCTGTGAAATTGAAGGCTGTAATGATTTGCTGT
The DNA here is from genome assembly GCA_903798125.1 of Danio choprae. Lineage (NCBI taxonomy): Eukaryota > Metazoa > Chordata > Actinopteri > Cypriniformes > Danionidae > Danio > Danio choprae. The sequence goes on from CAIGQW010054109.1 coordinate 6,273,797, forward strand.
TGGAAATATTAATTTAGTAGCTTAGTTTTAAGGTTCCTTTTTTGTAATTTTTCTAGTTGAAAAATCCCCCCCCAAAAAACCTACCTTGTTTACTTACCGGGGCGACGCGGTGGCGCAGTGGGTAGCACAATCGCCTCACAGCAAGAAGGTCACTGGTTTGAGCCTCGGCTGGGTCAGTTGGCATTTCTGTGTGGAGTTTGCATGTTCTCCTTGTGTTCGCGTGGCTTTTCTTCGGGTGCTCCAGTTTCCCCCACAAGTCCAAAGACATGCGCTATAGGTGAATTGGGTAAGCTAAATTGTCCATGGTGTATGAGTGTGAATGAGAGTGTATGGGTGTTTCCCAGTCCTTGGTTGTGGATGGAAGGACATCTGCTGCGTAAAACATATGCTGGATAAGATGGCAATAAATGAATGAAATGATTGTTTACCTACCTTGTTAATAATAAAAGGTAACAACAAAAGTGTAAAACTTTCGTTTGGACATGTATTTTGCATCATCCACTTGTGATTGGATTGGGGAAAAACATATTAATATCAGGTTTAAACAAAGACTATATAAAATCAGGTATTTACATGGCGCATCATAGTATTTTAGATAATATTATGATTAAAAAATGTATGAAAGATATTAAGGACTGCAGTGTAGATCTGCATGATCTGGATAAACATACAGTAGTACTTTTTTTTTAAACAAATCACTTTATCTCTTGAATCTCTGCTTGTTACCACCTATTGGTATAACAGTGCATTTGCTGCAATTTTTTTAAAATTGCTTTCAGAAGATGCTTTCAAATGTTATTTTTGACATCAGTGTTTATATCCAAACTATATTACTTAACCTATTACATAGATCTTTTTTAAAAAAGAAATAATAATACTGCTTGAAAAGACAAAAGCTTTAATTATAAATGATAACTGCTCTCTCTGGGTCAAATGCAGATTTAAATGAACAGTCGAGATCCTCGACAGATTAATAAAAATGTCTGAATTGCGCTAATTTAAAAATCTTTTAATCATGCAGCTCAACCGCCATGTCTTTTTTTACTGCTCAAATCATTCAAAATGAATAAATGAAAATGTAATGTTATAAAATACCTCAAATCCCTGCAAAAGACCTCAGTATCATTGCTCAAATCAATTATTCAGTCTAAACAAGTAAGATAATATAGGTGGAGTTAAATCTGCCACTTTAATGGTGTCTTTACAGGCAAACTTCAGACAACTTTCAACAATTCAAAATATTTTAATTAATACTCCAATCTGCAAATTACCTCCAATAGAGCACAAAAAAAAAGGATAATTGCTGTTATCCGCTTTCGGTTCCAAGCCTATTGCTGATAGAAACTCTCAGCGCTTATTATATCTCCATTACATCCTCAGACAGCCATGCAGTGTCAATTAACTTTAACTAATGAATTAAATTAACTTCTGTGGTAGTGCTGACACTCCCCGCAAATCACAGCAATGATCGCGGATCATGCTGACAGCTTCATATGGGTCAACAGCCACCTAACAAGCTTGACTTCTCCTTAAAAATCGCAGGGAGTTTATTAACAACCTTTCTTGGGGAAGTAACTCGAGCTAAGCTACAAACTACTCACTAATTACTTGACAATATCTCTGTTTCCATTCAATTTATGTGGAAAACTGGAATATTGCATAAAACATTTGTGAACAAAGCACTGCGTCCTTCCAATGAGTCAAAGAGAACAATATAGTCACTTCCTGATGAGCTGGCAGCAAATATCCAAGAGAAGCCACTGTGGGTCTTTATTCTTATATAATAACTGACTTGCACCTCAAAAGATGTAATGCAATGAACAGGCACTGGATTTTGGAGGTGTGAGCCAGTTCTTTGGGGCAAGAGAGTTCTGGAGGTAATACCACTGAACCACTTTGATGACTGACTTTGGCCAAGGCATTTTAGAATGACCAAAACAAGATTTCAAATGTTGTAAAGTGCAATGTACCTGCTTTACTGGTCCGTCCATTAAAGGCCCTATGAAATTAAAATATATATATTTTTAAGATGTCTATAAGCTAGTGCGCTCCAAAACAGTGAAAAAAAATGCATTTAGAACATATAAAACATGATACATGATATAAACATGTAAAGTTTGTGGTTTGTCACTTTCGCCTAAATAGATCAACAGTTTTATTCACGTCAACTCATACTTCAGTTTCTCATCAAATCATAACCAATCAAATGTGACATGCCCCGCCCCCTTCAAGACACTTCACATTTGCTTTTCATTTGATGCACTTGAGCTCAACCACTCTCACTGGCAGAGCGGTGATAAAACAAAATGCTATTGGCTGTTTTTAAAAAATTGGAGGAACTACACTGTCCCACCCTCTCTTCATGTTTAGGTTAAGATTACGCCAAATATAAATAAAAATGCATATTTCAAAGCGCTTCTCGAGACCTTTAATGTTGTCTCATCCCCCCTATTTTTGTTATCACATGAGCTGTTGAAACAAAATCACATTACTTTTTTTTCCACTTACACCTTTGTTTCTTATCAGATAAAAAGTTTATTGTCCTCAATTGTGCGCATACGTTTTCTATGCTCATTTTCAAAATGTATGCACATTTTTGGCATCTTCATTAAGCATATTCCAAACAATATTCCATAATGTGCATAAAAATAGGTGGATGGAAACATTGCTTTTGAGACATTTGTGTGTGTGTGTGTGTGTGTGTGTGTGTGTGTGTGTGTGTGTGTGGAAATGTAACATTGTGTCTAGCTATAGATATAATATTGTACATAGCTACATATTGTATATACATTTATCAAATATTATATTTGTGCATATAAATAACTCGGTACTAAAGCCAAATCTGGAATGAAAACAAAAATAACTTATGATAACGGTCCAAAATTAGTACACCCAAATTTATATGTGAAGGAAAAAATATATAAATAGAACATTTTAAAAAGAGAAAAATTCAAGAATGTATAGAATTTTGTTGAAATTTTGTAGCCTTTTTATCCAATATTTTGCATGAATTTACATTTTGCAATGTATTATCTTTCTGTTTCTAAAGATGTTTAGTGACTAAATTATTATTTTAATAAAATATATTCATTTAATAAATCTGTTTTGTTCAAATGCACCAAATTATATTACCTATATTACCATTCACTGAGAAATGGATAAAAATATTCATTTTCAAAATGGGGTGAACTCATTTATGTTGAGCACTGTGTGTGTATATATGTGTGTGTGTGTGTGTGTGTGTGTGTGTGTGTGTGTATATATATATATATATATATACACACACACTACCAAAAGTTTCAAAAGTTTGGGGTCAGTTTTTTTTCATGTTTTTTTTTAAAGAACATTATTTTGTTCATCAAGGCGTCATTTATTAAATGTAAAATGTTTTTTTTTTTAATTGTTAAATATTTATAATAATAATAATAACAATAATAAAGGATATTAGAGCGATTTCTGAAGGATCATGTGACTCTGAAGACTGACGTAATGAAGCTGAAAATTCTACTTTAAAAGCACTGTAATAAATTATTAAATTAAATTATAAATAAATTTTGAACAGTTATTTTATACTGCAATAATATTTCACAATTTTACAATTTGTACTGTATTTTAGATTACATAAATGCAGCCTTGGTGAGCAGAATAAGCTTATTTTAAAACATTTAAAAATCATACCGACCCCAAACTTCTTCTTCTTATTATTATTATTCCTTTATTTTCTGTGTTTTTGTCCTGTCACTGTCATTCTGTTGCACTGTGGAAACTTCTGTCACGAAAACGAATTCCTTGTATGTGTAAACATACCTGGCAATAAAGCTCTGTCTGACTGTAGCATTGTTACTTTTAGCTAGTTAGTAACTGTTAACAACACAAAATGGGAAATCATTCAAGACAAACACCATCGAATGTATCTTGTTTCTCACGTGTTTGGCAATGTTTCTCATAGCTGTGAGCGTGGGAGACTGAAACATGTGCTTCAAGCCTCACCGTGGTCTCACACGCAAACTTCTTCTGTTCCCAGAGGAAGGATTCCCCAGTTCACTCTTTAATATCAAAGCACATTTGCCAACATTGAAAATGCATTTCAGAGTCACTTCAGAGGCCCTGTTGTAATTCTTTGAAGTGCCTGTGCACTGGAGGAGAAGTGTGGAGCCAGCGTATGGTGTACTAATAGGAGAAGAGGTGGGAAGACAGAATGAGATAAGAACAAAAAATAGATAGAATGAGAGCAGGTCAGTTAAACTTACAAAGGCATGAAAGAGAATTTTCAAGCTTTTTTCTGTCACCTTGTAAATAAGTGAGGTGAACGAAATGGAGGAAAAAAAATCCTGTGATCAAGGCTTGGAAATAATTGTTTGCAAGAAATAGTTTTTTTAATATATTTTACATGTAAGTATGCAAGGCAGTAACTGCATATTTCTAAACGATTATTTCAAATAAACATTACTGTGACACAAGATTTGAACACAGCATATAAAAAAATAAAGTGGCAGAAAAATATATATCTCCGCTGTGCTGGAGGAGGTGAAAACAAGTCAAGCAGTGAATCATGATGGTGCATGATAACAGTATTGTGTAGGCATTAGAGGTGTAACAGTACACAGAAATGATGGCCCATACCTTAGTCTTTAAGTCACGGTTTGGTATGTTTTCAGTAGAGGTGTACAGCTTGTTATACTGTTCTTTTTATTATTAAACAGGGGTTTACTGTAATCATGTAATGCTGTAAACTACAGTGAGCCCTATTGTTTGCACATTACAATAATATCAAAGGCAACAATTAATGATTGAGGCCAAGCTATTACATTTTATTGCTGTTTAATTTGGTATGTAATCAACACTATAAACGTTTTATGAGAACATGTAAATGCACACAAGGCAGTGTTTATATTAACACCTCAATCTGAAAATAAAATGAGCTTTTGCAATCTGAATCATTGTTAAAAAATACATTTACATTGATTGATTACATTTCCTGTATAAGATGGACAGAATTTCAAAGATTGAATTTCTTACTAACTGTAAAATAGCTTCTTGTGACAGGCCATCCAATATATTTCATGAAAATTATATTTGTGCATCAGCTGAAATGGCATGAAATAAAAGATTGATCTTGCAATTTAAGGATTGATAATTAATTGTTTTAATGTATCTTTAACATATGTAATAGTTAAACCAGCACTGTATTTTGGTTAGTAAACTTAACTGAATGACCCTTACCCAAACATTTTGGAAAGCATAAATATACTGTTCCACACATAGTAGCCATTAAAAATATGGCTACATTAATTCAGCATATTCGTCACTCATCATTAAAGTAAAAATCAGAGGCAGCTCAAATATATTCACATGCACACTGCAAATACAGAAACCTAATGGAATCTTCCAGTATGTAAATTTTAACCCAATTAGGCAACGATTAGAGGAGTAATGATAACTATGTATGTCAAAGTTGCGGGAAGTAACGCATCGAGATCACTGTCACACAAAGGAAATCTAATTTCTTAAAGTAATTAATGACCTCGAGGTTACGATGTAACAATTCATTCCGAGAACTTTGAATATCCTGAGGTGACCGTTGCAGGAACTGATTAAAGGATCCGCTTTATGTCAGTATGCGGTGTGCGTGGAACAATTTTCATCATCCCAACTCATTTCCTTTATCAGAGCTTGTCATTTCAGATGGGGCCAAAAACGAAAACAGCACATTACGCAGATAATTCTCTCTCGCTGGATAGGAGCTCTTCATTGGAATGCAGCTCCTTCATTCAGAATGCTGAAAAGAGACATGTGGGAGCCAAAGCATATTTCTCTCGACCTTGGGAGCCCATAGCAACGTTTTAAATTCAAACTATAGAGAGCTTGAGAGAAAGAGAGAGGGGGGTGCATGTGAGAAAAAGCAGGAGTTTCCAGTAGGAAAGCTGTTTTGAGCGAGATGCTGCAAAGGAAAGTTTAAGGCAAAGAACACAAGCGCTGCAATGCCCAAACTGACACAGAAACATCTGACTGTATCGCCTTTCTCTGGTGCTTACTCATTCCTTTCTTCCTCTCATTTCTTCCAGGAAGGCGCTCACAGGTGGGCGAAGCTTTGTGTTCACAGCACAAGACCCCCAACCTTCCCCACTAGGAGACAGGCCGATTGGAAACCTAGAGGGAACAAGGGACCAAAGACGCTTGGTTCACCTTTAATCTCATCAAAGGACTCTAGGAAGTTCCCTGACTGGAGATATAAAGCAGATTGACTCAGAACCGCTGCTTAAAGAAGCTGATGAGCATTCCATTCAGTTTCAAACGCATCACAACGTGACATAACTATGAACTTTAAAAGAGTCTGCCCTGTGAAAGGGTGTCTTCATTGACTCATCAATCAGAAGTGACATATCTCAGATTAAAAATAGACGTCAAGTTCGGCTTGCTGCAATGTCTTCTGCCATGGGGAAAATGGTTGGATGGAGCAATCATCACTGTCAGGGCTCAGCTTTAGTTTTTCTCTACCTCTTCATGACTGCTTTGGCTGCACGGACCAAAGGTCCAGGCCACACACATCTAAACTCTATCCGGATTGATGGGGACATTTCATTGGGCGGCCTGTTTCCGGTTCACGCTCGGGGTCACGAGGGCAAAGCCTGTGGTGAGTTAAAAAAGGAAAAGGGGATTCATCGTCTGGAAGCTATGCTCTTTGCTCTGGACCGCATCAACAATGACCACGAACTGCTTCCTAATATCACGCTGGGTGCTCGCATTCTGGACACGTGCTCACGGGACACTCACGCTCTGGAGCAGTCTCTCACTTTTGTCCAGGCGCTCATCGAAAAGGACGGCACGGATGTCAAGTGCCAAGGTGGAGGATCGCCCATCATTACCAAGCCAGAAAGGGTGGTTGGTGTCATTGGAGCATCGTCCAGCTCTGTGTCTATAATGGTGGCTAATATCCTCCGTCTGTTTAAGGTAAGAGTATAAGCATTATTCTGTTGTATTTTTATGGAGTGAACTTGATAATGACATGTTTCTATGCTGGTGCAGACTGGTTTTGTGCTGACCTAGTTAGTCAACTAAATTACTGATGAATGACATTTTCAATATTGTGTGAGCTTATATGTGTGTTTTTTCTGTGGTTTTGGCATAATCTTCTGTGTATTTAACAGTTGAAGCAAAAAAGCACTGAAGTTAATGGTTAGTTAATGTTTACATGACATGGCATCTGAAGCTAGCTTTTGTGCATGAATATATCATATACATTTGATATACACACTTATGAGAAATGAGTTTAAACTGTTGTTGTTGTGTTTAAGTATCGTATGGCACAAGCTGTAAAGGTACAACCTTATTCTAAAACAGTGTTTTCCAACCCTGTTCCTGGAGGCACACCAACAGTACATATTTTGGATGTCTCCCTTATCTGACCCATTTATTTCAGGTTATGTAGTCTCTTCTAATGTTCTGATATAGGTGTGTCATGAGTCATGAGTTGATTCAGGTGTGTTTGATTTGGAAGAGGTTGAAAATGTGTACTGTTGGTGTGCCTTCAGGAACAGGGTTGGGAAACTGTTCTAAAAGGTGGGTGGGGATCAGCAGCTTATTTTCATTTAAAGAGAGACACATGAAAACAGTGTGTTTTTGCATCCACGCAAAAAGAGGCTTTTACGGCATGATATACAGTAGTAAATCATCATATATTTTCAACAGAAACTTCACGGATGCATTGTGGACACCTGAGACTTCATTTATGTCTAGCAACAAGGGCATAATAGGACACCTTTAACAGAATACAAATAATATTGTATATATTGTATATGTCCTTCTGATTATGGAGGTCTAGCTGCATAAACAAGTTAAGAAGCTTGGTTTGGAACCAGCAGATCAGCTTTGGAAACAAAACATGCTGGAAGCTGGGTGTACCGATCTTTTCACAGGTTTGAAATGAATACGCTGATGTGTGAGATTAGATTTAGCCACTGTTGCATCTGTATCTTTCTTTCATGGTCTTTTTCATTGGTAGGCAGAGTGAATCACAGTGTCCCAGTGAATGTATAATTGATAAGAAAGCAATCCGAGGGTTCTAACATTCACTTAGCCATAACCAAACAAATTCTGTATGTAGCATTCCTCATCTCAAGACTCATGATAATGCAAACATGGCCTATTTCCAAACAAATGTTAACTGAATATTTACAGCACTAAACGGATGAAGGTAAAGTGGGGGTTTATGCGTTACAATACACCACTTCAAGATCTGATTCTTTTCACATTGTTCAGGAAGGGGGCAATTCTTCATCTTGATGAATGTTTAACTACACACTTTCACACTTTGATGATCACCTCCGGGGAGAATCTGAATATGCAAATAAAACAGTTTTACACTCGCGAACAGATTCAGTATGGGATATAGATGAGAAAAGTGGATTATGAGTGAAGAAAGATGTATTGTAGCATGTCTTATATATATGTAATGCATGAATTCTTAATTGAATCTGTGAACTGCGAACATCAACCTGACAATAAGAGAAAGTATAGCTCAAGGGTCACCATTAAAGAAGCTCTTTAGGACCCTCTGCATGCATCACTTGATTTACTCTTCAGCCTATCGTATCAAATACTGCTGCCTTTGCAGGAGGCCATTGTTATGTAAGGAAAATCTGTGTCAGTCTTTAGTTCAGATTTGTATCTGTTCATAGCGTAGGCATATGATTAATGCAGAACTCCATATTCACCACAGAATAGCACTGACCTGGCGTCAGTGAGGCTGCTTCTCGTTCATTCCTCAGCCAAGCGCCCAAAGACAGATGCCCAACGTTTAATGGATATTTACCCTCTGAAATGCCGACTACACTGTGCCATTCATCAGCCAGAGAGTTGTGATCAAAGACAAATCGCAGACGGAGGAACCTCAGCAGTGGCGCGTGGAGATGACAAGCCTCGAGCTTGAGTGCTGATATAAGCACATTTAAAGCTCACTGCTAAAACACTGGTGTTGTTTAGAAAAAAGAGGCAGCAGGTGCAGCGACAGGGCAACAGGGGAGTTCTGACTGCAGGTGGAGTGTTTTTGTCAAAACCTCTTATAAAGATCTTTGGATCAACAAAAGTTTCTCTTTTAGAAGTGCTCACTGCATCTGTCTTAACCTTGCCCACCTCCGTTGCGGTTAAAGGAACACTCCTTTTCTTTTGAAAAAGGCTCAGTTTACAACTCCTCTAGAACTAAACAGTTAAGATTAAATCCATTCAGCTGATTTCTGGTGGGAATCCTTTTAGCTTAGCTTAGCATAGATCATTGATTTGTATTACATCATTAGCATCTCACTGAAAAAAATATATATTTTAGAGGTTAACTTTTCTGTAGTTCTGTAGTTAATTTAACAGGCCCAATGCTATTATGGTACTCCGCAAAGGTCCTTGATTGTTACGCTAATGGTCTAAGTCAATGTAATGCTAAGCTAAGCGATATTTTATGCTATAACATTTATGTTAAGCTAACATACATTTGATTTATTTTTAAATAAATTATTAATTCTAAGCTATTTATGCTAAGCTAAGCTAAAAGTTTATGCTAAGCTAAGCTAAAAGTGCTCCCACCAGACTTGGTGATCAGTTGAATGGATTAAAAAATACTACAACTGAACTATTTTACTATTTTTTGAGTTTACTGTTAAAGGAGATGCACCTCACTTATACTGTAAACCGCACTATCCGGCACTCTATATGCATAGTGTAAATGCATTGATTCTTTAGTCATTCATAATTTGCTCTGCTTATCTACAGTACAACACACCCTCATTCCTTCCAGAATGTTCAGAGCCATTTTATCGGAAGCCCGAAAAAAGGTTTCAGTCAGAGCTGATGCAATCTTTTTTATAATCCACTTAGATAATGGCTTCAGCTTTGACCATCAAAGTACAATGAGTAAAGGACTGGTAAGAGGGATGTTTTCATTTGACTGAGAAATGTTGGATTAGACTCCCGAGTCCTCGCTGACAAAAGTACTATGGTATGATTACCATGGTATTTTGAGCATGTACTGTAGTAATATCATGGTGGTCTTTGAAGTAGCCGAGTGTGTAATCCTTCAGTACTGTGGTACATATAAAATCCCTTTGAGGCAAGTGAGTCCTCCCATCCACAAGTTAGTTAATGAAGGTGCAGCTCTGATCTACCTGAATGAGAAAAGACTGCAACTTTGAAAGCTGCTTGTCAAGATTATATTTTAAATAAATGAACAGTAAAGTAAATCCGGGCCTCATGGTGGCGCAGTGGATAGCACGTTCGCCTCACAGCAAGAAGGTCGCTGGTTCGAGCCTCAGCTGGGTCTGTTGGCGTCTCTGTGTGGAGTTTGCATGTTCTCCCCGTGTTGGCGTGGGTTTTCTCCGAGTGCTCCGGTTTCCCCCACAAGTCCAAAGACATGCGGTATAGGTGAATTGGGTAAGCTAAATTGTCCGTAGTGTATGAGTGTGAATGGGTGTGTATGGATGTTTCCCAGAGATGGGTTGCAGCTGGAAGGGCATCCGCTGCGTAAAACATATGCTGGATAAGTTGGCGGTTCATTCCGCTGTGGCGACCCCAGATTAATAAAGGGACTGAGCCGAAATGAAAATGAATGAATGAATGAATGAATGAAAATGAATGAATGAATGAATAAAGTAAATCCTGAATCTAGGATATGATAAACGGGTTGTCAAATTGCAAATAAAACTGATTACAAGCTAATTACAAGAAAGACTGTTACATATAAAACATTTTTTACTTATTGTAGAAATCAAAACATCAAGTAATTCTGATTTGAATCAAAACTGACAGTTTATCTGTTTTAGCTCATGGGACTGTAAAAAAGAAACTCAAAATCAAAACCACAATTGTAGAATCTCTAGAGTAGCTAAATGAATCAGTGTTTTTATTTATTCCATGATAATTCATAAATAATAATTTGCTGTGTCTCATTTAAGTGACTGTATTATGAATCAACTCATTCATTCAACCAATTTGTTCAAAACATTAGTTTATCCAGGACTGAAAAGCAGCCGACATCCACACACATCATCAAAGCTGGAAAGAAAGAAACTACAGTAATTATGCTTCACAAGAAATCTAGCAGTCTGTGTGACAATGCTATGGTCAATAAAAATGTGTTTGCACTCATTTAAAGTACATAGATGATATATATAATTCTCTTCACACATGCACGTATCAACTCAACACATGGTTATTGACATCTTCAGTAGTGCTGTTGTTGTTAGGTGTATCCTTTTTTTTTTGCAGACTGTGGAACAAACAATTGTCTGGTTCAGTTCTGACATATTGTGGACAAATCAAATTAAAAGCACGTGCGAAACTGCTCATTGGTGTTGGGAGCTTGCACAGATTTCAGAGCTTGTTGTACAGACACCTTAATTTATTTTGTGGTATTTAATTTTGTTGTTGTTCTGTTTTGTTGTATATAACAATGCTATCTCACAGCAATCCGTAACTTTCGGATTTAGTGGCTAATTTGTATGAAATCATACAATCTTACTCAAGTCAAGTCGAGCTTTATTGTCATTCCGCTACATGTGTGGACATACAGAGGAACGAAATGTCGTATCTCGTAGTACATCGATGCTACATAAATTAATCATAAATACAAACACAACACTGGACAGAAAGAGCTATTTTAAAAAACCTATGCATAACTAACATATACTATAAGATACTTCATTATACACATAAGACAGGCTATATCAGTACTTTTACATGAGACTGAACAATGTTGTGCAGGATATTGTGCAAGAGAGGTATTAAAGGTGAATATTGTGCAAAAGAGGTATTTAAGGTTGAATATTGTGCAAAAAAGTTATTTAAGGTTGAAGCAAGCAGTGCAATATGATTGTGGTAGATTTATAGAAAAAGGGGGCGGGGGCGGGGTTTAGTGCCATGCCTCCCTTTTAAAAATCTTACATTTTCATATGACTGAACTTGTATGAATTCGTACAAATTAGCCACTAAACTGACAAAACGCAAAATACTTACATTTCCTCGTGAGCTCAGGCTGTATATAACCTATTATTTGTCAATAACATGTCCCTGTAAATATCATTAGTGTGAAAAGAAAAAAAAGTTGTTGCCTTTCATAGCATTAATTTTACCTTCAAACTGCATTCAAACATTCAAGTACATCTTGGTAGTTTCCCAAAATGTAGGCTGAAGCATGAATTTCCAATAAGGTTGTGTTGGATTATTTACCCAACCTAATCTACTGGTTTTGTCTTTTTCACACTTTTATTCTCAGTTTAGGCATATAAATATTGTTGTCTTACAAAGGCCCAATCCCAATTTTATTTTTGTACCCCTTCCTCTTCCCCTTGGCCCTTCAAACAAAGTATGAAGGGGAAGGGCTTAAAAATTTACCCCTAAGAAATGGGACACCACTACAGCATTCATATGAGATCGACAATTGCGCCTGCTGTGGTTATCCCAGTTGTGTTATTTTTTGGTATTTATCTTCAGGAAATCACTGAAGGCAACGATATCATGTTATCATAACGATATAATGTGGCAATAAGATCGTAACTGTATTGTACATTTAGAGTGACCATATTCATCTATGTAAACACACACGAAAACAACATTATACCAGACACTGTAAAAAGGTAATTCCTGGTTACCAGACTTTTCTGACAGGGGATTCGATTGTCATCGAGGGACAGATGTGAAAGTATGTTGTGGGACTGTTATACAGGAGTTATTATTACGGATTATAGATAGTAAAATTTTGCGGACACGAACATGAACAGGGTTAGGAATGTATTAAATAATATGGTTGTTTGCTGTAAAAATTCATAATAAAGACAAAAAATACTAATTTGTTCATATCCTTACTTCCGTGTGCAGCCATGCTGCCGTTGTAGATGGTGGATTCTGGAAAATTTTCGTACCCCTTGGTTTCGAGTGTGATTCTGAAAAATCTCTATTTTAAGGGCTATCTAGCCCTTCCCCTTATCCCTACACCTTCAAGCTAAAGAAAATTGGGACACGCCTACCCTTTCACGTGAACGAGCAAAACGAGGGAAAGCAAAACTTACCCCTATTAAAGGGAATGGCTAAGGGGTAGAATTGAGATTGGGCCAAAATGTGATTAATTTGAAAGCCATTCATTAAGGCGTTTTCATTAATAATACTAAATGCACAATAAAACCATTTTTAATCAGAGATTGCAAATAGAACAAATACAAATGTTGTCTGGTTAGGGTAAAATATAAAACAACGAGTCCACCTTTACAATCTCGATGTGTATATATATCAAAGGACCATGGAGTTATTATCTCATTCCATAACTGTACTGATAGTACTACAATATTTTCATAAGCACAGTAGGAGTCTGTATGCATTAGTAAAAACTGTAAATATCTGCCACATCTGCTCAAAGAACTGATGTATGCTTTCCCAAGGCAGTAAAAGAATTTGTGCATCAGCAGAAGCATTTTTTTGCTCCAGACAGTCTCACAGAATTTAACACGCTCTCTGGTCGGATGGAGCTATTGGCCTTTTGCTTGCTTTTCACTAGTTTTCAATTATGGACTCTGTAGCACCGAGGAACAGGGGGAAAAAATGCATGCTTGCATACTTAAATGCACATTCATAAACACACGCAGAGCCATCGCCCACCACTTCAAACATGCACACAGGCAAACACCAGGGAGAATGAAAACTGCATACTCTTGCAAGAACGCCCTGCTCAAGATGGAAGGTCTGCCACCTGCACACAGTTTAGGGGGTTAACAAAAAGCACTTTCCCCAGCATAGATTTGGCAGTCCTGAGCTTTTTATGATTAATATTTCACATCAGCATTACATAACAGCAGCTAGAAGCAGCAAATTACCCTTCCTCAACATCCATGCATTGAAAAATCCGACAGCACATTCAAAATAGAGGCAGGAGTCAGAAAGAAAAAGCACTAACTCTTGTTTGGAGTTTGGTGGAATTGTGCAAGCATCATTTATCTAACAAGAGAGTTGCTCAGTCAAACCCGCAGCTGTCATAAACATTACAGCCACATCCTCCTGCCATCTCTTATTGTTATAATAAAAATGGAAGCTCGCTTGAATCCAAAAACACAGATTTTTTGGGTGCCAAAATAACTTGAAATAAAACGGAAGCATTTTGGATCTGTGAACGGACAGCAGTGATAATGTTCAGGCTGTTATCAAACCTCTTACTTTCGTGGCTATAAAAGCAAAAGTACCCTAGCATTAGTAATAATGCAAACAGTCTGTTAAAAATTTATGTTATGACAGACCATCAGAAATGGTTTTGTTGGTCATAGTACTGCCCTGGGATCACAGCAAGGCTATTAAACAGTGGCAGGCTCTTTTATTTTAGTAATGCTGTCTTGTTAATATTTTTGGTCCAAATGCATGTGGATGATTGACTCAAAACATGGCTTAGTATTTGTCCCTACTTTTCCATCCATTCATCTATCAATCTGTCAGTCTATCAGTCCGTCCATCCATCCATCCATCCATCCA
>CAIGQW010054109.1:6315361-6331061 GCA_903798125.1 Danio choprae
TTCGTTTAATCCCGTGTGCCTGTGCCTTCATGTCCCTCAACCCGAGCGTGACAGGTGTCAGGTTTTCTTTTAAAAAGAAATTAACATTTCATATGACTGAACTGTGCAATTTTGTATGAATTAACCACTAATCTGACAAAATGCTAAATAGTTATGTTTTCTTGAGATGCTAAGTTTTGTTCTTTGGTAAAATAAACACTTTCATTTAACAATTGTCACTGTTATTACTACTTAACTAGTACTTATTAAGATATTGGCTGTTTATTATGTACTCATAAAGTACATATTCTGCATGATATTTTTCTTCCTACCTGATACCTAAACCTAACTACTACCTTAATAAATATTATTAAGCAGCAAATTAAGAGTTTGTTGAGGAAAATAGTCAGTTAATGATAAAATACTAAAAAGTGTGGCCATTACATTGCTAGCATTTAGAGAAAACTTGTTTGGGAATGAAAAATAAAATAGTAATGTAATGTAAGTTTGGGGCAGGGGTGGAAAAAAGTTACATTGTTAGTTAAATGTTAGTTAAATGTTACAACTTATTTATTAACGTTTTAAATCTGCAACCCTAAAAATAACATTTTGTTTGTAAGTACAGGTGAGAAAAAGCATATGATGTTTTTATTTTCACAAAAACTGTTACTGTTATATTTCACTTTTCTCTCTTTTTGTAAATGTAATTGGATTTTACAGCTTGTCTTTGATCCTAATCTGTATCTCTCTCTCTATATATATATGTATCTCTACACATGCGGCACGGTGGCTCAGTAGTTAGCACTGTCGCCTCACAGCAAGTAGGTCACTGGTTTGAGTCCCGACTGGGCTAGTTGGCGTTTCTGTGTGTATGAGTGTGTGTAAATGCAGTGTGTATGGGTTTCCCAATACTGGGTTGTGGCTGGAAAGCCATCCGCTGCGTAAAACATATTCTGGATTAGTTGGTGGTTCATTCTGCTGTGGCGACCTCTGAAATAGAGACTAAGCTGAAGGAAAATGAATAAATGAAGGAAACAAAGCACACACATTTATTTTGTTATTTAAGTTCATTCATTCATTCATTTATTTTTCATTTTGGCATAGTCCCTTTATTAATCTGGGGTCGCCGAAGTGGAATGAACCGCCAACTTATCCAGCATATGTTTTACGCAGCGGATGCCCTTCCAGCGGATGCCCTTCCAACCCGTCACTGGGAAACATCCACACACTCTCATTCACACACATACACTTTCACCTATACCACATGTCTTTGGACTTGTGGGGGAAACCGGAGCACCCGGAGGAAACCCATGCCAACACGGGGAGAACATGCAAGCTCCACACAGAAACGCCAGCTGACCCAGCCGAGGCTCGAACCAGCGACCTTCTTGCTGTGAGGCGAACGTGCTACCCACTGTGCCACCGTGAGGCCCTTTATTTAAGTTAACCCAATTCATTAGAAGTTACTACATAACCTTTTTTTCTTTAAGAATGTAGTTCATGTAGATTGACAAAAATCTACTCAAGTGAGTATGAGAAAGCCACTAGTTCTGACAGCCCTTCACTGTTTAGTTCTGTTCAGGAGCTATTGATATTCATATTTTTTATCGTCATTCATCTCATAAAATAAACAAATTGAGTTTTAATACAGGAACCTCATTTTGGTCTTTTATTCAGACATCTGGGTTCATCTATGGCTCTATCGAGAGTGGGAATGCAATCTCGCTCTGAGCCAAAGAACATATACATCACTACAGAAGAACAGAACAGTGATGGAAATTATTGTGTTGGGTTTTTCAAAGGCATGCGTCTACATGAAAAATGCATGAGGCTTCCATAGGGAGGCACTCGGCTGAACTCGCTCGTGATGCTTCCTCCATCTCTAGCTGCTGAAATGGAACTCAGTCGCACACAGTCGACTCAGCCTGTGCTTAGAGATGGAGGAATCCGTCAGACAATGCTACTGAGAGCAAGATTAAGTACGCTTTCCATTCAGCTGTGTGCACGTAACGCAGAAACGCTTCTGTCTGCTTTCTGTATCCTTGAAGGGTCTGTAAGAAGCTCCTGAATGGACTTGAATTCGTCGGGAAAAAGTGTGTTGCTATCTGACGTCAGTGCTTTGTTGGAGTGAAGGTTTGTTTGCTTGCATATAACCTCAAGGGAGCCTTTCCACGTATCAAGGCAAGACTGTCTTTCAGGATAAAAAAACTGTTCTCCAACAAGGCCACTTTGTTTGTTGTTTAATTTCATGAAAATAATAGCAGAATATTCACTTGGCATTACCCTCTTCTGTCCAGCAGATGTCCCCAGTGTGCTATTAGCACATTTGACCAGTGAATCCAGCTTGTGACGTGTAATCAATGTAATAAAACTGTGAATTTAGCGATTGCTTACAAAAAAAACACAAAATATTTTCCATAGCATTTTCAAAGATGCCTAAACTAGCACAAGATACCCGAGGTGCTTTTATTTTTATACTTCAATTTGTGAGCCTGACTTGCATAAAATTTGTGTATTTTATATCATTATTTCCTAAAACATAGCCAATTGTTTCAAAGATAGTCAATATCTTTAAATAACCTTTAAAAAGATGGCTTTAAAAAACTTTAAGCCATGAACTTCTCCACAAGGGTTATCTGTAGCTTGTTTTTTTTACTGTATTTTACTGTATATTTCAGTGGATTCTGACTGACTGACTATTATATATTATATTATATATTAGCTGTGAAAAAAAGTTCTGAAAGCAATCCAATAATGTTTCTCTACATCTTCATCGTTATAGTTGGTATAGATGGTCTGAAATCTTCTGTTTTAAATTTAGAGCGTTTTTTTCGAAACCTCTCTTCATCATTATCTTTATAGTTATTGTGCTTGGTGTGAACGGACCCTCAGACTATGATTCCATGGTGTAAAATAAGTAAATATGTATGGGCAAACATCCCACAAGCATGCTTTCCATTCAGCTTTGTTCAAATATTGCAGAAACGATCCGATCTGCTTTCTGTATCCTTGAGGAGTCTATAAGAAGCTCTTGAATGGACTTGAATTTGTTGGAAACGCTTGTTGCTACCTGGCATCAGTGCATTGTCAGAGTGAAGGTTTGTTTGCTTGCATATAATCTCAAGGGAAATGTACAACCGGAGCCTTTCCACGTATCAAGGCAGATTATGTTTCAGGATAAAAAGACCGTCCCCTAACAAGGCGCCTCTCCACTTTACTATCCATCTGATCCCCAGATTAAGGAGAAATTGAACGCGGTTTACATTACGTTTGCACAACACTTCTCTAATGTCTCTGGGTTAGCTCTCATATTATTCTCAAATGTTTATGGGCTTGATTCTCAGGTCTGGCAGCGCAACAATGGTGAGAGACAGGAAATGATGAATGATATGCTATGATTCTGTACAACTTTGTTTGACATCTTAAGCATCATGATGGAGCAGTATACAGTATAAATGCACAGTATAAAATGCACAATAAAACACATTCATTCATTCATTTTTCTTCAGCCTAGTCCCTGATTTGTCAGGGGTCACCACAGCGAAATAAACCGCCAACTATTCCAGCATATGTTTTACACAGCAGATGCTCTCCCAGCCGCAACCCAGTACTGTGAAACACACATACACTCATTAACACACACTCTTTTTAAATTTACCCAATTCACTTATAGAGCATGTCTTTGGACTGAGGGGGAAATCGGAGCACCCAGAGGAAACCCACGTGAACACGGGGAGAACATGCAAACTCCACACAGAAATGCCAACTGGTCCAGCCGGAACTCGAACCATCAACCTTCTTGCTGTGAGGCGACGATGCTAACCACTGAGCCAAAACATGACCAATTATTAATAAAAAATAGAAAATTAAATAAATAAAAAAATTGCTACTGATAAAACATTCACTATTGCAGGTATATATCGTACTACTATATTGCAATTGATATTTATTAAACTGCCTGATATTTATTATTTTGCTTCTTAGAGGGTCATAATAGAGTGCTGGGGTCAGCAGAGCTGCACAATTAATGGAATTGAATACATTTAAATGGGAATGAATGAAAATGGAAATTAATAAATGAAATGGAAATGGAAATGAATGAATTTAGTCCAAGATGCCTGTATAGCAGGATGACATACTGGATCAGGTCCAATAGGTACTGGACATTGTAATGGCCTTGCTACTGTGATGGTTGGGTTTAGGGTTTGGGTGGATGTAGACGTTAATAACACACAAAGTAATGGGTAATTTAATAATATAAATAATTCTTGTTTCTAGCAACAGCCACTCGTGCATGCACATCCACTACATATTGAACCTGATCCAGTATGTCATAGTACTACACTTATCTTGTCATCCTCATAAATCTCCTCCTGAGGCCAGAGGGCGCTCTTGCACAGAAACTCCATATATGCAGCAAGGAAGAGACACAGGAAATCAAACAGAGCAGAGGCGTTAACTGCTTTTATTGATTTAACTAATGAAAGGACAACATCAGAATCATCACATATAGTGGTTTATTCAGCATTCGACTTTAGTTATGAGGTGAGTTTGAAGTAAAAACATGTTTTTAAATGTGGTATTTTTATGTGATTTCAGCTGTCAAATTACAAAATGATTATCTTCCATTTTAGAATCGCACCGATTAAATTGTGTGCAATTTTTTGCCGAAGCTTGTCAGTGAACTATGACTCTATGAGATACGTGCAGTTCATTTAAAAGCAGATGATGGGGATTTAGTCAATATATAATATAATATAATATAATATAATATAATATAATATAATATAATATAATATAATATAATATAATATATAAATATAGTCTGTGAATATATGGGGGAGAGGGAAAATAATGTATGAAAAATAATTTTTGAAAATATCAAATAAGATTGTGATGAACTATCAAACATTTAAAAGAAACGTAATTAGAATGAATAAATCTAAATTAATTAACTAAATTGATCTGCTAATATACAAGGCTAATGATAAAGTGTCAGTGTATGCATGCTTACATATAACCTTTTCAATACTGCATGCGCTATAAATGTAAAATATGCTATATTATGCACGCTAAAGTACTTAATTATGAGATTTATGTGATTGTCTACAACAAGAAGATGTGCCAAGGTCTTCAAACGAGGCATTACACATAAAGTCCCATGGGATATTAGATTCCTTAGGACATTATGGACAAATTCCCAATGACATATTTTGTTCCTCTCTGGAAGGGCATTGTGGGAAGTGGATGCTATTTGAAGGGCCTCAGAGCCATTAGTGAAGAGAACGTATAATGGTCACTTCAATAAATGAGTCACTTTGAAAACTGAGGTAGTCAAACAGAAATTATGCAGGCTGTCATCGTCTTTCGTCATGCGCGGCACGTATGCATGAGTTAACGTCTGGAAAAAAAACATGTTTTAGTGTTTCATGACCTTCAAGCAGACAGTGGGGATTAGAGGTGGATCTGACCTGCCCTCAGAAGAAATGGCAGGCGGTGGCAAGGAAGACGGGGAAAAATTTGATTAGTTGGGACCATTGAAAATTGTGACAAGGAGATTGAAGAAGAACTATTGCTGAAATGACAAAGAGAAAATCTGAATTGGAGGACAAGGATGCAGAATGACGCATGTTTTGGAAGTTAAGTAGATTGTGGGCTAATTAGTGTAAATGAGAGGTTGTTGTACTTAAAGGGATAGTTCACCCAAAAATGAAAATAAACCCACCATTTAGTCTCTCATGTGGTTCCAAAGCTTTATGAGTTTGAACACAGAAGAAGATATTTTGAAGAATGATTGAAGAGCCTTCCATAATAAGAAAAAAAAACTATGGATTCTATAGTCAATACTATATAATATAGTCAATGGCTACCAGCTTCCATCATTCTTAAAACTATCTTCTTTTGAGTTCAACAGAAGAAAATACACAAATAGGATTTGAACAAGTAAATGGTGAGTAAATTATGACAGAATTAAAATTTTTGGGTGAACTATCTCTTTAAGGCAAAATATGAATAGGGTAAAAGATTAAGCAACATTTTGGTCACCATACTTCCATAGATGATTGATTACATTTCTAAAATTAAATGTTTATATATGCAAATGAGATTATTTCATATCCGGCAGTTTACATATGTTACAAAAATGTGAACGTTCAAGTAAGGTTCAAAATTCTTCTTCTTTTTTTGACATTTTAGAGTCAGATATTTTTACAGAGTTTGAGAATCTGTTTTCGTCACTCCATAATTCAGAAAATAATGCCAACAGACAGAAAACATTATACTTTCAGCATTTTTTTGTTAAATAAAAGGTTATATATAATCATGCAAATTATGTACGAACAAATCCCTGCATAAAAATCTTCAGAATACAGATAAAAATTAAACGGTGGGAACAGTGGCGCAGTGGGTAGCACGATCGCCTCACAGCAAGAAGGTTGCTGGTTCGAGCCTCGGCTGGGTCAGTTGGCATTTCTGTGTGGAGTTTGCATGTTCTCCCTGTGTTGGCGTGGGTTTCCTCCGGGTGCTCCGGTTTCCCCTACAAGTCCAAAGACATGCGGTATAGGTGAATTGGGTAAGCTAGATTGTCCCTAGTGTATGTGTGTGAGTGAGTGCGTTTCCCAGTTATGGGTTGCAGCTGGAAGGGCATCCGCTGCGTAAAACATATGCTGGATAAGTTGGCGGTTCATTCAGCTGTGGCGACCCCAGATTAATAAAGGGACTAAGCCGAAATGAAAATGAATGAATGAATGAATGAATTTAAATAGACACAGATGGATAAAATGTGACAAAATATTTATTTTGGATGTCTTTATGTAAATATTTACATTAGAATGTAAAAAAGGTTTCAATTCTCAACATGTACAGGTGCTTGAAATAACTGTTTTTCCTTTACTTTCTGTCTCACCTTAAGAAGCTTTGCCAAAAGTCTCATTAACTGATATTCTATCTGTCCTGTGTTGATGTACAGTAGTCGTATTTTATACACTTACAACTCGCAGTCTTATTAGACGTGAGCATTACTTTCCAACGTCGATTGCTAATTGAGCTTGGAAATAGGCTTAACAAAGGATTAAAAGATCTATGTTCCCTTTAATGTGACTTGGGTCCCTTAATAATTGTAGGAACCTGCTCAGGGACTCAGCAGGGCAGTCAGACGAAGAATTCATTTTACACAAGCCTAATTCACACACACACATAGACACACACCAGTGTGCTAATGTGCCTTGTCAGATAGACCCGCATTAATACCAGTCTCCATGTCTGTATTCCCACTGCACCGGGTTACTGCTGTGTAATGTTACCCTCGGCGAATAACTTTAACTTTTGATGACTGCGTTTCACCTCAATTCCTTTTCTCTTCCATTCTATGTCCCGAATGGTTAAAGTCATCATTTTACTGTGTTTTTAATTTTTGATTTTGCACTGAAGGTAATGCATAGTTGGGTGTTTATGACAAGCATCTTGGTAACACTTCAGTTTAAGTTCCAATTCTCACTAGTAGCTTATTAACTGAGCTTATTAACTAGCGGAATGAACCGTCAACTTATCCAGCATATGTTTTACACAGCAGATGCCCTTTCAGCTGCAACCCAGCACTGGGAAACACCCATACACACTTATTCACACACATACACTACAGCCAATTTAGTTTATTCAATTCACGTTTAGCGCATGTCTTTGGACGGAGCGGGAAACCAGAGCACCCGGAGGAAACCCACGCCAACATGAGGAGAACATGCAAACTCCGCGCAGAAATGCCAACTGACCCAGCCGGTGCTCGAACCAGTGACCTTCTTGCTGTGAGATGACAGTGCTAACCACTGAGCCACCGTGTCGCCAAGTTGCAAATCACAAAGTCCACTCCAAGGAGTGTTATTCTCTACCATTTATCTGTGCATAACACTTTCCAAACTCACTTGAATTGTGTTAGTGGTATGTTTTCAACATGTATAAGAGACGCTGATTCACAGATCTAACATACTTATACACATGTAATTATGTGTGGGGTTTTTTTGTGCATTTGACAGCTGTCTCAAAAAAAAGATGTTTTGCTTGTACATAAATAAATAAGACCCACTTAATGAACATTTTGCATTTTTAAAGAAAGTTCATGTTCCCATTTTTTTAAACGAAAAAGTGCCTCATGAGTAAAAAAATATTCCCCACCAATATCTAATATTCAATTCAACATCTCATGCTCGCAAGGGTGCAAGTGTTGCATTTTTCATCATTTTTATTTTTTTTTATTTTCTATAGCCATTCTAATCTTGAGAGGGAGGAGAAAGAGTTGGAAAGTGTTTAACGAGGCCAACGGGGTTATGCAAATCAGTTCTTCTTATTTTGGCCCGCTGATTTGTTTTTATTCACACTTTTGGGTTTGCACATTCCTCTCTTTGCTGATTACAGTGTTTACTTTAACACATCATAAACCCGAGCTCAGCAAAGAAAAGGGTCAGATGTAACAAAAACAAGCACGAGCAATAAAAATCATCATCCATTAAAGATATTCCGGACCAGAGAGTCTACGTTAGAGAAAATGATCAAGTTGCGACCGATCCACTGGGAGTGAATGCAATGGAAAGCCAAATTGAATATGGATTAACATACACACGTCAATTCACCTGCCAGATATTCAGATGACAGCTGTAACGGCTTCAAGAAGTTCAAACGTGATATTGATTGAGTGTTATGACGGCGAAAGCTGTGACAGGAAATTGTCTTGCAGGTGTTTTACAGCTGTGACCGATTATTTTCACACCAGAGTGTAGGATCAGGATCGATAACAGAATAAATATATATTAGCGTAATTATTCAGGTGTAGGCTGTGGCGGACGAGAGTGTGTTTGCCCCATATTTTAGCCTTAATCACCTTGAAGACAGTTATGTTGCTATCAGGCGTGCTTTAAGACTTCACGCCGTAGACACGGACAGTTTTCTGCACAGACCAGCATATTTCAGTTGAGTGAGTAAGACACAATGAGAGCAATACTGAATCCACTGCCCTGGGAGAGGGGAGTCTATACAGTATCTAATTGAAATGGCAACCTGAGAGACAAATCAATGGTTGCAGGCAGTGTAACAGGAAATGCCGGCCACCGGGTGTTGAGTTTATTATTAGGTTACATCACAATCTGATAACCTCTTGCTTTTGGACCGTTCCATTTGCCTTTAAAGTCCCTACACGCTCCAGGCAGTGTTTTAGAGCAGCTAGTGTACGGAGATATCGCATTGAAAAAGACAACTTCCACTAATGGAGCATCAGACTGGAATCGCTAACACAAATAAGAGACTTGAAAGCATTTATGCAACTGAAAACAAAAATGGTTTAATTTTTGTGCTTTTTTGAGATGTCATATGGATGCTATTTTAAAAGTATGCTTTTATATTTATTGTATTTTTACTTAGACTTTTACTTGAGCCCTTGGGGGTTGGTTATCTTGTTGTGTCTGGTCTGTCTTTGCAGGCCCTTAAGCAAAAGAGTGAATTAGGAGGAGTGCATTACTGCACAATATGATCTGACTAACTTCATTCATTCACTATTTCTAAGGAGACTTAACCCGGCGAGAGGGGAAATAACTGAATTTCTGCAAAACCTGAAATGCATTGCTCTTTGTACTGCATTTTTTAGATTATATATTATATATTCTCAAGATAATGAAAAATGTCTCTATTGCAGATAATTTGTTAAACATTCATTCATTCATTCATTTTCTTTTCGGCTTAGTTTCTTTATTAATCTGGGGTCGCCACAGCGAAATGAACCGCCAACTTATCCAGCATATGTTTTTACGCAGCGGATGCCCTTCCAGCTGCAACCCATCACATGTGCTACCAACTGCGCCACCATGCTGCCCTTGTTAAACATTACAATGTTTAACAAGGTACAGGTACAGGTAGGTACAGAATGTTTGCAAAATGCAATTTTTTGCCAATGGTTCTGTATCTGGCTATATATATATATATATATATATATATATATATCATGTTTTACATGTGGTTTCACATCAGTTTCTTATTAAAAATACAAATACAATTCCCTTTTATTGTATTTTTACAGCAAAATGAATAAGAACTCAGTTTAAAATAAAAGGACGTTTCGACCAATGGGCGTGGTGCTGTGGATTAACAACCTCGCGCACCTAAATTCAAACAACATTCATGAGTGATGATGGTGAAAAGAAAAATAATTATATAAATTGTCCTTTCTTCATTCATGGATTGCTCAACATGTGATGCTTCATATTTGTTTATTTTTAAGTTGTGCATGGAAATGAACAAAGGTTTTGTTTAAACCTGTATTATTTATAATAGTTAAATGCATAAAAAAAGAAATGGCTTTTTTTCTGAAAAAAGTTCCCGACCGCTGTTTTAAAGGGATAGGGAATAACCTTTTTCAGTTGATGAAACTTCTGTTGAACATAAAACATATTTCATTTTTATGTATTTTTTTCAACTTCTATAGTAGGAAGAAACTACAGTGGAAATCAATGGCAGCCAACCAAATTATCTTCTTTTGTGCCCAACAGAAGAAAGAAACTTAAATAGGTTTTGAACAAGTGAACGGTGAATAAATGATGACAGAATTTTCATTTTTAGGTGAACTATCCATTTAAAGATCACGAAAACACTAAACTACATTTCCTGAGATTTGGACTAATGATGTTTGTGTTGCACATCATAGAAGACCATGTTAACATTTGTTTATTTGAACTGTTGGTATTTTTATGTGCTATTTTCATACTACAAATTGTAAATAATGTTGTTGTTACAGGTTGTGATTTGAAAATTTGATACAGTAATTTTTGACACATCAGTGTCTCGTAATTATTTGTGTGACTGCGTGCTGTACCTGAAGAGAAGAAATTGACTTGATTATTCATAACAGCGCAGACACTTCAAACTGTGAGATGCGTTCATCAAAAGTTCCTTTTAGCTTTGCAGAAATATTTTAGGTGGAAAAACTACTTAAAATCAAACAAATATAAAACGACATGTTTATATATATATTTTAACTGCGGAGTAGACATTCAAAGAGTTTTATTTTTTATTCAATTTATTTTGCGTTCAGTTATGGTAATTATATAAAATAAGTGTGTATGCTTGTTTTGTACATCTGGCATATAAACCACATAGAGTATATTCATAACTCAACTCGAATTAAACAGTTTGCCATTTTTGAATCCACTCCGCTGACATCTGTGTCTGGCAGGAGCACATTTAGTTTAGCTTAGCATAAATAATTGAATCAGATTAGACCATTAGCATTATTGACACCTGCTGCAGCCAGGATACAGCAGCAAAGTTTCTTGATCATTACGCTGGTATGAGAGTAGCCATATTAGCCTAGAAAATAGTACATTAGTCTTAATAGTCTTAGTACATGATATAACTACAGAAGTATCAGTCTTTAAATAGGGAAATTATTCGTACCCTTTAGTCTTTTTTGAGCAAGATGCTAAAGGTCTTATTCAATTTAATGATCTATGCTAAGCTAAGCTAAAAGTTCTCTATTTGACTGTTTCCATTCTTCTTCTTTCAGTCCACAGCTTTAACACAACCACATTGTTTGATGCATATTAAGGAAGTTTAGAAATTAAATGCCCAGTGAGTGACAGTTAATACTTTGGGTTCCACCTACCATACATAAGTGTTTGCAGCCAGATCCAGTACACTACATAACAAAAGTCTTGTCATCGATCCCAGTTGTAAGAGCAACAAATAATAGCTTGACTTCTAGTTGATCATTTGGAAAAGTGACAGAAGGTAGATTTTTTTCAGATGAATCATCTGTTGAACAGCAAACCAGTCATCACAAATACTGCAGAAGACCTATTGGAACCCGCATGGAACCAAGATTCTCACAGAAATCAGTCAAGTTTGATCATGGTTTGGGGTTACATTCAGTATGGGGGTATGCAGGAGATCTGCAGAGTGGATGGCAACAAGGTATCAAGACATTTGTGCTGCCCATCACATTACAAACCATAGGAGAGGGCAAATTCGTCAGCAGGATAGCGCTACTTCTCATACTTTAGCCTCCACATAAAAGTTCCTTAAAGCAAAAAAAAGGTCAAGGTGCTCCAGGATTGGCCAGCCCAGTAACCAGACCTGAACATTATTGAGCATGTGTGGGGTAAGATGAAGGAGGAGGCATTGAAGATGAATCCAAAGAATCTTGATGAACGCTTTTTTTGCCATTCCAGATGACTTTATTAATCAGTTATTTGAGTCATTTTAGAGATGTATGGATGCAGTCCTTCAAGCCCATGGCATATGATGAGTCATACACAACACAAATTCTTTTCCCACTGCACCATGACTTTATATTCTATACTGTACATTATTTCTGTTAAGTGACAAGACATTTGTCTAAGCAAAGTCAGACCTTACTGTCCTAATAAAGAAATAAAAAATCAAGGCATGATCATATTTTATTTTGGTAAAATAAGCATAATCTAGAGGCCTTTGTCTTTCATATTAGCCACTTCTGATACCAAATGATCAACTAGAAGTCAAGTTATTATTTGCTGTTCCTAAAACTTGGATAAGCAACAAGACTGTTGTCAGGTAGTGTATATTTACCTTATCTATAATTTCTGTTGAACTACTGTATGTTTGGTAGGAATTGTACCTAAATGTAGTGTTAGAAAGACCATATTCATATTCATACAGTGGAAAGCAATGCAAACATTTGCGTCACATCTACCTACTATTATGTCCCTATTATGCCTGTGGTCATATGTGTGTGCAAACAGAGCTGCCACTAGTGTGCATTTCACCTAGAAACTGCAGTGAATTGTACATATAGATATGCTTTTGAAATGTAAGCAAGCAGAGTCACATATCTCCAATGAGCCTGAAAAGGCGATTCTCTAACGTGTCAGTGTCATATCTTTACAGTTTTATAGATTCGTTGTTTATGGTTTCAAGCGTCATTCGAAAATCTGGGTCAATTAGTTGCATTCATCTCAAATTAAATTTCCTCTTTGCACAAGTAGTTTGCCAATTCCATTAGACACGTCTGCAAATAGGCCTCAATTCACATCAAATCCATCTTTATTTAGTAAAAAAAAAATCATTCAAGTTGATTCCAATTAGGTTATTTGCTGGTGTGAATGCATTCGGCAGCTTGTATTCAGTCTATTGTCATTTTGTCACTGTGAAAAATTGCAACATAATGGCTCTAGGCCCAACACTTCTCCTGTGTCATTTATAAGAGACAGGGACGTGCCAATAGAGCGCTCCCAATTCCAAATGTCAAAATTTCAGCTTAATATCGATTTTAGTGATTTAGACCGCTGGCGGTTCTCATTCCTGATCAGTTCCATCTCTGGATGAAGTTGAACTGTAATTGACCTCAGAATTGCATCTGAAATTGGAAGCAGCCTCAATCTTGCTTTTACTTATCTAATGATTCCGATGATTGATAGTGGGATTGTCAAGAGGCTGTTAGCGTGAGGAAACATAGTTCATGAAAAATGTATGGATTTTGGCTTTTTAGCGTGCATGGATAGATAGTCTGAACTAAAAATAGAAAGAAGCTTATGTGCATCATCCAGGAATTCAAATTCTGTCATTTAATCATCCCAGTACAGTCTGTTTTACAGAGGTGTATGACTTGTCTCTCTTTTCAAGTTTCAAGCTTCAAAAAGAACACAAAGCCATCATTAAATTGATCTCCTGTATACAAATCACGCTACACCTTCCAAGTCTTCTTTTATTCTATTCTGCCTCCTTTATTCTATTACACCTTTCAAGTCTTCTATTATTTGATTTCAATTTATTTTGATAGGTTTAAATGAGAAACAGACTGATAATCGTTCCCTTGCAACAAAAAAATTGTTGAATTTGAGAATATTTTTGTTCTATAGTAATAATGTATTTTTTAAACAATGTGAGCTTATAATGTTACTCAATTTACAAAAATACATACAAATGTGCTGTATGCCTTGAGTCTAAAAATTATCTTCTTGATGAAGCTGATTAGAATGCAGTTATAATGCCGCTATAATTTGATTTATGAAAGCTAGAGGTTTTTATATAAGATGTGATATAATATTACGCAAGCAGAAATGCAATTTTCTTTAATATCAGTGCAAATATGATTGTACATGTGCTTTTTTTATATATGGTTTTATACAGCAGTTCTGATAATGAGGTATGATGTTATAGTTATATTGTTGAGTTTCTGTTTGTCTTTCTTTTCTTTTTCATTCCTTTAAAACCTGTTTTAACACATTTTAATCTGTTTTTTAATTTTCTTTGTTGTTTTTATTTGCTTTTTCTTTTATTCTCGTTTATGTAAAGCACTTTGAATTCCCATAGTGTATGAAATGTGCTATATGAATAAACTTGCCTTGCCTTTATTCATTCATTTATTCATTCATTCAATCATTTTCCTTCAGCTTAGTCCCTTCATCAGGGCTTGCCACAGCGAAATTAACCACCAACTTGTCCAGCATATGTTTTACACAGCGGATGCCCTTCCAGCTGCAACCAGCGGATGCCCTTCCAGTACTGGGAAACACCCATACAGTCTCACACATACACTATGGCCAATTTAGTTTATTCAATTTACCTATAGAGCATGTCTTTGGACTGTAGAGGAAACCGGAGCACCTAGAGGAAACCCATACCAACACGGGGAGTACATGCAAACTCCAACAGAAATGCCAACTGATCCAGCCGGTGCTCGAACCAGCGACCTTCTTGCTGTGAGGCGACAATGCTAACCACTGAGCCACTGTGTCACCCCGCCTTGCCTTTATACTTTTATGTAAATCACAAACCATTTGTGTGCTCAACTAATGATTCAGTTTGACATATTGACGTTTCTTTTTTTGACGACTTGAGGCTTGTGATAATACTTCTTTTTCTTCAGTCAAATAGTCATCAAGTCAAATGAATTAACATTAAATGAGGATAGAATTGCCAAGTCAGGGTGAAGCATTCATTTAACTCAAGAATAAACTTGTGATCGGTACAGAAGGAATGCTATGACAACAGGATTGCTAGGACATAGCATCTTGTCTCATGGGAAAATGCTTAAAAAATCCTGTGAAATGCTCTGTATTTTCTTCCATACTTTCTTCAGAATAATAATAAAAAAAAGCTGTGGCTTTAAAAGCCATTCAAAGACCCATTTCTTAAAATATTTCAAACATGAAGAAATCCATTACCGCCTCAACACATGAGCGGAATCACATTTGTTACATTTTTCATCATTTTATATAATGCAGCGTGCTTTTATTTATTAATAAATACATTGGACCCCACACACCTAGGTCTTTCGCATTGAAATGCATTTTTACATACAATATTAATCGGGCTGAGCGCAGACCATAAGCAATGGAATATTAAAATATTCACATTATATAGAAAAAAAGAAAACGTTTGACCGCAGCCTACATGCATTTCAACTCTCACTCCGCATGTAACAAGATTTAGAGTGTTCATTCACTCCCAGAATTTGAATGAGTTTGCACACAAAAGAATTATTAATTAAAATATTCCTATTTAAACAGCATAGCCTTGCTGTTGCATAAAAACTGCTCGCCCCAACCCTGCTGATCCGTAGCAGGAACATGATCACTAATGAGCTTATGGAAATCCAAAGTTCTGGAAAAAAAAAGAAGCATTCAGCTTTTAATGAATATAGCTGAATTCCGATTTGGAAATACACACACACACACACACACACACACACACACACACACACACA
>CAIGQW010054109.1:6420160-6434638 GCA_903798125.1 Danio choprae
TCTATCTATCTATCTATCTATCTATCTATCTATCTATCTATCTATCTGTCTATCTGTCTGTCTGTCTGTCTGTCTGTCTGTCTGTCTGTCTGTCTGTCTGTCTGTGTGACTATCTATCTATCTATCTATCTATCTATCTATCTATCTATCTATCTATCTATCTATCTATCTATCTATCTATCTATCTATCTATCTATCTATCTACCTATTGTTCTACCATTCCATCGTTCTATCTATCGCTTCAATCTAACACTATTGTTATTGTCCATCCATCCATCCATTGTTATATCTGTCTGTCTGTTTATCTGTCTGACTATCATTCTATTGTTCTATCTATTGTTCTATCATTCCATCTTTCTATCTATCACTTCTATCTAACATTCTGTTGTTATTGACTATCTGTCTGTCTGTCTGTCGTTCTTTGACTTTCATATAGAATGATTTTCTGGTAGTTGTAAGGGCGAGACCTCATTGTGATGCTGACAGTGGCCATGTGTCCTCTCTGCTGAATAATATGGTTGGCGAAGGATCTCTTGGCTGAGCAGTAATCTCTCTCTCTCCCTCTCTTTCTCTCTCTCTCTCTCTCTCTGGAGGTGGAAGTCTACCTGTGTTTCTTCCTGATCCCATTGTTTGAAGTGCCGCACAATGTCTCATCAAATGAACCTCAGAAGAAAACTCTCAGCCCTTTGAAGCTGTGGAGTACACTCGCGGCTCTAATAAGGATATATGTCTGGGGACAGTTCACTGTTTAGTGCCATCTCCCCGCTATAGTCAGACCCCTATACTGCAAATAAACAAAAGTCGTGACACTAGTTTCTGCTGGTTTTGCTTGGTTTATGTCATGTTCAATAACTTGATTTATATAATGTCACCCTCAGAGGTTGCAGTTGCTTACTGTAAGCCTTGCTCCTTTTTTATGGCACATGCTGTTGCTGGTGTGTTTGGGGTGGTTGCTAGGCCATTGCTGTTCTCGATCATTACAAGGTGGTTTTGTAAGGCATTCTGGTTTGTTGTTAGGGCTTCCTGGATTATTTATGGTTTCTATGATGTTCTGGATGGTTAATGTGTGGTTGATAGTGGATAATTTTGGATAGCTGTTAGTGTGTTCTGGCTGCTTGCTAGGATGTTGATATGGAGGTTTGGTGATTACTGTGTGGTTGGCAATGCATTTTGTGGACAGTAGCTGTTTG
This sequence comes from Danio choprae, assembly GCA_903798125.1. Classification (NCBI taxonomy): domain Eukaryota; kingdom Metazoa; phylum Chordata; class Actinopteri; order Cypriniformes; family Danionidae; genus Danio; species Danio choprae. The sequence continues at coordinate 6,421,351 of CAIGQW010054109.1, forward strand.
CATGGTCTGGGTATTTACTAGGGTGTTGCTATGTGATTGGTAAGGTATTTTGGTTGTTGCTAGGGTGTTGCTATAGTGTTTTGGGTGGTTACTATGGGGTTTGCTATGGTGTTGACATGTTTACTACACATTTTGTTGTTCATGTGAAAAAAAAGATGATTCATGATTGGAAACGTAGCACAACATTACTTGAGCCTTCACTCATATCTATTGCACAAAAGTTGTGTGCTGAAGATAGTGATCAAGCAACTCAGGGCCTTGGGAATTTCAGTCATTTTATGTGCAGCCTCTTGTTTTGATGAATATTTTGTCCTTATGAAATTCTCATAATCCTTTACATCTGTCTGCATTATATGGGGAGCTGCACCGCCACCAAGCATGGCTGTAAAAAAATCTTAATTCCCTAATCCAGAACGGTTGACTCATCAGAGTTTGAAATAAGCCTCTCGCGGCTTCCAAGCCTCCACAGAGAAGAAAGGATATTCATCAACAGCAATCCAGCATAGCTGATAATCAGCCTTAGATTTTAGTGAGAATTTGATGTGGATTATGCCTTGGTATAGTTATAACCCAAACACAAGTAGTGCAAACACAATTTCTTGTGCTATTGTTCAGTAGACTCAGTAGCTGTACAGGGTCCAGGGAATTAAGTTGGACACGGTCAGGTGCTTGGAATACAGATAGCTTAACCAAAACTTTAAAGCCTGAGACAGCAGGGTTTTCCACAGAATAAGGCACCTAATCTAAAATGCATCATTGGATGCAGCAGCATTGTTATCCTGTCCACCTCGCCTGCCTCCTTCCATAAGCTATTGCTCTCGAAAAAAAATAAATTGCGCTCAATGTACTTGAGGTGAGATATCTGCAAAGGAAATTTCGACTTGTTTATACGGAGCTAAATAGCTATGACCATGCATTATATACTAAGCAGTGGTAATTCAGAGTTTTTATTTTTCTATTTCAGCTTTAAAATGAGGTTCCTTTTTTTCCTCTTGTATACAATGCTTATTTTTATATTAGCAATAAGTGGTTTTGAAAAGCTCATTGCTATTCGCTGTAGTGTAGATATAGCATTAAATAACCTCTAAAGCAATACATTTTGCAAAAGTTCTATTAAATTGACTGCTAGCACATTTAGTCCTGCTTAAATAGATTGCAGTTTCAAGCACACCATCAATCTCAGCGGAATTTCGTTCACAGATTTTGGACGCTGACCTGGATGTGTCTGTACATGAGTGCTTGCTCGTTACTGTGAAGGTATATGGGGTTTGCATCTCTTTAATTTGATTTCTCTGCTTCCGTCTTCAGGCATAGGTGGCAATCCGGTGCAGTTTAATGAGAATGGAGATGCTCCAGGCCGATACGAAATCTATCAGTACCAAATAAAGAACAAAACAGCCGAATACAAAATCATAGGCCATTGGACTGACCAACTTTACCTAAATGTGAGTATAATCTAGTTTTCCTTTTCTGAAACATTAAGGAAGACATTTTTAAGAAAATGTATCAGTTTTCAAGCTCAAAAGGACAAAAATTAATAGATTATAAAAGTGTGTGTGCAAACTGTAAGTCTTCTGAATAGCTTTGGTTGAAGGACAGACAAAAATAAATCTCATTATATCCTAAATCTTGTAAAGAATTTGAAAGTGGTATGTCGGATTGCACAGCCTTTAATGAGTAATAACACTTCACCATCAATGATGTTAGAATTAAATAATTAAATTTCCATCTTTTTCAAACATATGGCATCAGAATAAAGGCAAAGGCCTTTTTAAAGCCGATCAGTGTGGTTTTGCTGTAAGAGCTTCACAAAAAAAAGCTAAACTTTAAAAACGGGATATGAGTTGGGAGTGTGCAAACAATGATAAATGAGTTCTCACGTTTTGGTGAATCAAAGTGCTCCTTTGAGATGCTCAAGAATTAATTTAGTGAGTTACGAAATGAAAGCACTCTTCTGAGATGTTAAACACTGCTTCATGTCTCTATCCCAGACGAATGGTAAATAGAGAGTGTTTTTGTGCTACAGGTGCGGGCGATGCAGTGGCCAGGTGGAGGGAAGCAGGTGCCGACTTCCATCTGCAGTCAGCCCTGCAAGCCCGGATGGCGCAAGAAGATAGTTAAGGGCATATCCTGCTGCTGGCACTGCGAGCGCTGCGACGGCTACCAGTATCAGGCCGACCTCTACACCTGCAAGATGTGCCGCTTCGATTTAAGACCTAACAAGAACCACACAGGCTGCCAGCCCATTCCCATTGTGAAGCTGGAGTGGAGCTCGCCGTGGGCCGTCATACCGGTCCTAATTGCCATTCTTGGCATCATAGCCACGCTTTTCGTGGTGGTGACCTTCATTCGCTACAATGACACGCCGATTGTCAAGGCATCCGGCCGAGAGCTCAGCTACGTCCTGCTTACGGGAATCTTTTTGTGTTACGCCACCACTTTCCTGATGATCTCCACTCCAGATGTAGGGATCTGCTCGCTGCGGCGGATTTTCCTGGGGCTCGGAATGAGCATCAGCTACGCGGCGCTGCTCACCAAAACCAATCGGATTTATCGTATTTTCGAGCAGGGGAAAATGACAGTGAGCGCGCCACGCTTTATCAGTCCGGCTTCGCAGCTGATAATCACCTTCAGCTTGATTTCCGTTCAGCTCCTGGGGGTGTGCATCTGGTTCGCAGTAGACCCTTCGCAAGCTCTCATTGACTATGAGGACCAGCGCACCGTAGACCCAGAGATGGCACGCGGAGTCCTAAAGTGCGACATTTCAGACTTGTCGCTCATCTGCCTGCTGGGATACAGCATGTTGCTGATGGTGACGTGTACAGTGTACGCCATCAAGACACGAGGGGTTCCCGAGACCTTCAATGAGGCCAAGCCCATCGGGTTCACCATGTACACCACCTGCATCATCTGGCTCGCTTTCATCCCCATTTTCTTCGGGACATCGCAGTCAACGGAAAAGGTAAGAGCTGATGATTGAGTGCGACTCCTGAAGACCTTGCATTTGAAAGTAATGACAGCATTTACCGCCTTTAAGCTTTCGACAAAACATGCCATTCAGCGCAATGCATTTTCAGTAAAAAAAAACCAAACAAAAAAAAAAAAACAGCACTGTGAACAAATTGACTATGTTCATTTGGGCTTCAGATCAAGCAGAGCGGTGAAACAGACAGTTTATTTCAAAGAGAAATTGAGAATCGTGAGGTTTCTGCACCACAGTGAAAAGCTCACATGGTTTCCTTCAGATATTGAAAAGGACATGTGCGGCTGGGAAAACAAAGGCACTCTCTTTTGCCCATCTAACACTGTGCTCTCAAAGATAAAAGAGACTTTGAAAATAGCAAGGAGATTGAGCGTCAGCTTTTTGTAGATGATGTAATCAATTGACAAGCACCGACTGACTTGGGAAAAAAAAAGACTGCGCATTTCAGCTCTGCTGAATTATAAATGCAACTACCCTCTCTTTGGCTGCATTACTCATTTCAATTAGAAAACCTGGGACCTTCTGTTTCTGAAGCTTAAGATAAGGGCTTTCTCCTTTTTCAATTTCAGTTTTATTTAATTAGTGTCTCCCTTAGCAAAGCCTTGAACAAGCAATTTCAGCAATTCCAGTATTGTTATACTTGTTGGTAGGGACCCATTATGGCTTTAAACTCAGTTTCCCACTGTGCCTTTTTAACCACCGTTTGAATGACTCATTCAGATAGAAGATTGTATGAACTTACTTAGGTAATTGCATGTTGCCTTAGACTACATTATGCCTACACTAGTCACAAAGAAACAAATAACAACTGCATATTTCTACTGATCAGAGGAAATCATCATGTTGGTAGCTGTAATCCTAAAGCGCATGGTTGCACCTTTCTTTCCTTCTTTTATCAGTTTTTTTCATCTCCACTGTTTTAGTGTGCATTTACAATAGTCTTATAACCAGTTGACTGAATTTTTTATTTTTCAGTCAAATTTTCTCTGAGCACAGTCTTTGACCGATATAGCAATTAGTGGTGATCGTTTGAGTGATCGAATTGCAGTGTGTCTCAAATGCATCTTTGAGTGCGTTTAGTCTTTTCACGATTGGATGGCTATATGATGAGTAAAAAAAAAAAAAAAGCATGAGGGAATGGAGTTATGAAATTAAAAATATGTCAGCTTGCTTAATGCATATAAATCGTGGCTCCTTTAATTGAGAGAATTTAGTTTAATCTTAAACGATAGCCGTTCAGTGTGCTTTTGAAATGGAAATGGTTTACATTTCAGTCTTAACTTGAGTAAATATTCTACTGCAGGCCTGATCCAGATTGCATTGTGCTGGCATTTAGTTTTCTAGCATGCATTGCAGTATGAATAAATTCAATTGCTGCTTTTTTATTACTGTCTGCTTGGGGGGCAAGCAACACAAGGTCACAAGGTTCATCATTCAGATCATGTTAATGCTTTTGGTTTCTATTTACTTAAACATCTGCAGCGAGGGAAAATCATCTTGCCTAATTAATTTAAGTCTTAAACATTATTAGACAAACTGTGTGCAATCAGTGAGTCATAAAATAAGAATAAATGAATTAACAATTTCACAAGTACAGTTCTTTATAAAAATCCATTAGATTTTTATTTATTTTTTAGCTACATTTTAATGGTCAAATATATATCTAAATATAAATATATATATATATTATTATTATTATTATTATTATTATTATTATTATTATTATTATTATTATTTAAAAACATGTCCAATTAAATTAATTTTATTTTGATTGATTGTTGTGACATTCATTTAATCAGACATGCAAAACAAGGATACTTCATATTGAAATAATCTCTTAGTGGTTTAATATACACAGAATCTAGTCACCTTCATGATTTAATTAGGCAATTAGCACTACATACAATTAATTTATACAGAATTTTCCAAATTATGCTACATTTCATGTGATGTAGGTATTTTAACTTTTATGACTGGATTCTGCATTTCCATTTTCCAACATGGAAATCAAAGGGCTGTTAAATTAAGACGCAAATTAAATAAGCAGTGTTGGAAGTTTTCTTGTATTAAGCTTAGGGTTGTCATGATACTGGAATTTGGTACCAATCGATACGGAAGTTTTAAAAATGTCCATTTCCCACTAACATTTGAGCGCTACTGAGCACGTTCTTAAACACTGTTTACTGAGTGTAACCACAGATACAGGGACACTGGAGCGTTTTAAAGGCGTGATTCATCAGTGGATCGCTCATACAGTGTATCCGGAAAGTATTCATAGCGCTTCACTTTTTCCACATTTATTTATTTTACAGCCTTATTCCAAATGGAATAAATTTATTTATTTCCTCAACATTCTACATACAATACCCCATAATGACAATGTGAAAAAAGATTTTTTGAAATTGTTGCAAATTTATTCATTCATTCATTTTCATTTCGAATTAGTCCCTTTATTAATCTGGGGTCACCACAGCGGAATGAACCGCCAACTTATCCAGCACATGTTTTACGCAGCAGATGCCCTTCCAGCTGCAACCCATCACTGGGAAACATCCATACACACTCATTCACACACATACACTATGGACAATTTAGCTCACCCAATTCACCTATACCGCATGTCTTTGGACTTGTGGAGGAAACCAGAGCACCCGGAGGAAACCCACGCCAACACGGGGAGAACATGCAAACTCCACACAGAAACGGCAACTGACCCAGCTGAGGCTCGAACCAGCGACCTTCTTGCTGTGAGGCAAACGTGCTACCCACTGCACCACTGTGAGGCCCCTGTTGCAAATTTATTAAAAATAAAAAACCTGAAAAATCACATGTACATAAGTATTCACAGCCTTTGCCATGAAGCTCTAAATTGAGCTCAGGTACATTCTGTTTCCACTGATCATTCTTGAGATGTTTCAGCAGCTTAATTGGAGTTCACCTGTGGTAAATTCAGTTGATTGGACATGATTTGAAAAGGCGTACACCTGTCTATATAAGGTCCCAGGGTTGACAGTGCATGTCAAAGCACAAACCAAGCATTGTTTGTGAAGCGCTATGAATACTTTCCGGATGCACTGTATGTCAGCTTATAGACAAACCAGCTGATCGACGTGACTTTAAAACACTCCAGTGTCCCTGAATCTGTGGTTACACTCAACAGCAGTGAGTTTGGTGAATTGATGACCTTCACGGCCAATCACAGTCATTTCTGATGAGCATGTGAACACAATGGCAAATCAGCGCTGTTTAATAACGTGCTCAGTAGCGCTCAAATGTTAGCGGGAAATGGACATTTTTAAAACTTCAGTATCGATTGGAATTCCAGTATACTGACAACCCTAATATAGCTACAGAAACACATGTCTACACTTTTTTAATTAAATATAAATGAATCCTTATTAGCTGATGCACAGGTCCAATATACTGATATACATGCATTTTCTTTCTAAGCTGATTTAACTGACTTTGTTTATGAATAACCTGACCAAGACAAATGTTTTAAGTCAATTTGCGCATTTATGTCTACCCAATGTAAGCATGCACAGAAACAGAAACTACAACGACAACAATCAAGTATCGAATTGCTTTATTTTTCACATTTTTTGTCTACTGATGGTTTAGAATCGATTCAGGATTCAGATTATGGTTACAATGAATGACAAAATGAATGAACTATGGTTAAAATGAAAATGACAAGTTTAATTCAGTTTTTTGGTTCAGTAGATTATGATTTTTTCAACGTGCTGCAATATGATTTTTATACTATATTGCTTTTACAACGTAAAACGATGATTTGATTTCACAGTAAAATTGATTTTCTGACAGTATTTTGCACTTGAAGTCTACCAAGCCTTCATGCTGCAATCAATGCTTGATGTTGATTCTACTCTGTACATCACAGCACCGAAGAAACACTTTTAGCACTTAGCGTTGTGCTGAAAATAAAGCCGGCGTCGTACAACAAAATCCCACCGCCATGTACGCGACAAACAGTGTTTTCAGAGGGGAATTAACATATCAAAACAACAGCACCTCACAATCATGCAGGCTGGCAAGCACAATAAAGCCTGGCGAGTCAGAGATGACATGTCTTTTTAGAGCAATTAAATGCCTCACTTCCTCCTGGCCTGTGATTTACCTTATCTCTCCGCATTTGCACTTGTCACACGATTTCTGCCAGACGCCTCATCAGCATGCCGGCTCCATCAGTTGTTTGTCATCTTATGTCAAAGTGAATAATGAATGTCTTCGGAGGCTTTCTGGAGCATTTGAATGTGGGCAGCTGGTCTGGTCCCCGCTGAATTTGATCAGCCTGTCAAATGATTAATCGGGAGGTCATCTTATTGTGGTTAAACCAAAGGATTTTTTAAATGAGCTAGTCTGGCAGGTAGGTCTCACTGTGGTCTTAGGGCTTTAGAATGCTTCCTTTCCACGGTTTTAGAGGGATCCAGATGGGGTTTTGATTGCTTTGTTTGGCTGACTTGAACGAATGCCCAAAATCTGACCATAGGAAAAATCATTTAAAAAAATGCTGTCAATCTATTATAAAACCATTTAGATAAAAAGGGGAAACATGATCGTTTTCGGCATCTAAAAAAAAAGAAAGTGTGGATTATAATGAAGAAAAGCTGTAAAATAAATGCAATTATGCAGCCTTTTTCATCCTTGATTATATTAAGTGCTGGCAGAAAGTGTAACACTTTATGAAAACTTTGTGCATTCCTGTTAAAAGAAGAGTTCTAACCCAAACTAAAAAAGTCATTACTCACTTGCAGAGAACATGACTGCTTGAAATGCTAAAAGAAATAAAAAATAAGATGAAGCATTTTGAGCAGTCATGTCCTGTGCATGTGTGTGTAAATATATATATATATATATTAAACCTATTACCCCAACCACGGAAGGTTAAGTATTTTCTTGTCCTTGTGTAAAATGTACTTTATTTATTACAATTTGTTTCCAATTTGATTGTAACTCCAAGTTTAATGAGAATCCAATTTCAAGTAATCGTTAAATTTAGTGTGTTTATAATTAAGAACTGATCACATTTACAGTATTGATTATGAATACATTTTGATATTTGACCATTTTAGATACACCATACTTACTATTCTTTCATTCACATTTGAGCCAACATCTACCATCTTGGGCTTGCCAGCTTGACTCTTAGTCAAAGGATTGCAGGTGACTGGTACTTTTAATTCAGCCGCCTACCACTTGATCTTGACAACAAGTGTAGTTTACAGTTATAGTTATAGTTTTTCAGTCTTTCGCAATACAACTTGCTAAATCAATAATAACAGACAGCAATCAAGAGGCCAATCAATGATCCTCCAGTTTGATCCATACTCCAAGTGCAGACAAAAGCATCAATATAATAGTCATAATGATTTCAGGAGAATCCTAAAAAAATCTAATATAACATTTTATTTGTCAACTAAAAATGTCTCATACCAATTAAACATTCATTCATTCATTCATTTTCTTTTCGGCTTAGTCCCTTTATTAATCTGGGGTCGCCACAGCGGAATGAACCGCCAACATTATCCAGCATATGTTTCACGCAGCGGATGCCCTTCCAGCTGCAACCCATCACTGGGAAACATCCATACACACTAATTTACAGTCATACACTACGGACAATTTAGCTTACCCAATTCACCTATAGCGCATGTCTTTGGACTTGTGGGGGAAACCGGAGCACCCGGAGGAAACCCACGCGAACACGGGGAGAACATGCAAACTCCACACAGAAATGCCAACAGACCCAGCCAAGTCTCGAACCTTTCGACCTTCTTGCTGTGAGGTGATTGTGCTACTCACACAATCACCACAATCCACCGCCTCGCCACCAATTAAACAATAATAAACCAATTTTAAAAATTGAAAATTCACCATTCACTCACAGAGTTATAAACAATAGCTAACCATATAGAAGTGTGTTGCAGTTGGCAGAGTTTAGAGAACAACACAATGTAATGGGCTGTCCTGACTACTGGATCCAAAAGACAATATTGCACCTTTCACACCCAGGAGCAACAGATTAGAAGGCTCATAACACAAGTGATAACACTGAAACGTGATAGCATTTCACCAATCACACTACACTCAAAACAAAAGACTTTCGCTGATTGTTCAAACTACTTATTTCAAATGTTGTTTTTTGTGGGACAACACAGTAAATGTTTTATATTCAATCCACTTAAGTTGGTAATTGATCTATGTAAAACTGATTATGTTAACTTAATCGATTTGCTTTGGGACAACATGAAGGAATTGTGTGGAACCCAGCATGTTATTTTACAGTGTAAGACATTTCAAATAAAACCAGACTATTGTAGATCAAAATCCGGAGCACCAAAATTATATTAAAATTATAGACCTACAAGATACATCATATAAAGCACGTCTTCTTGGAATGTCGGTGACCTGAGAAGTAGGATGTGTGACTGGGACAGCTGAAGATCTGACTTTCTCGCAGCTCTTCTTCCAGGATTAGAACTTTTATTGTTTTATTACATGCCATCTGTTTCCTGAGTCAGAAACATCTATAAATATACATATTTCTGTTTCTGTATATCTGTTTCTGTATATGCATTTTTCTATACCTCTTTCTTTGTGCATGTGTGTGTGTGCATGTTTTTTTTCTTAAACATTTACTCTTCATACAGTATTCATTCATTCATTTTCATTTTGGCTTAGTCCCTTTATTAATCTGGGGTCGCCACAGCGGAATAAACCGGCAACTTATTCAGCAGATGTTTTACGCAGCGGATGCCCTTCCAGCTGCAACCCATCACTGGGAAACATCCATACACACTCATTCACTACGGACAATTTAGCTAACCCAATTCACTTATACAAGTCTTTGGACTTGTGGGGGAAACCGGAAACCCAGAAACCCACGACAACACGGGGAGAACATGCAAACTCCACACAGAAACGCCAACTGACCCAGCCGAGGCTCGAACCAGCGACCTTCTTGCCGTGAGGCGAACATGCTAACCACTGCGCCCCCGTGAGGCCCTCTTCATACAGTATATAGATTTATATTTTTAATTCTTGACATTCAAAACATTAATAATCTGATGTCCTTTATCAAGGTAATAATACAAATCATGTGATGTTAGAATCATGACAGTCCTTCCCCTGTCGGTTTTGAGGTATCTTGAGAATATAAGTCAAGCATGGTCTGGTATTAGTATGCAGAACTGTACGCTATCATTAGAGTGACGTCGTGTCGTTCGGGTTCACTTGCAGTGGCTTTCATGACAGAGTAATCTGTGTGTGTTGGTGAGTGTGGTCAACATCATGTATTTACATACAGGTGCGTGTCAGAGCTGTGACAGGTGTGTGCGCAGAACCTGAAACCTGGTAAATACAACTCAAGTTGACACTGGCGTTATTGAACTTCTTCAGACTGGCATTCATTTACAGTCATCTGAGTGAACACCTTGAGAAAATATTAAATATTATATACACACATATAATGTTCATCATATTACAGCTGGTGTAAAAATTCAATAAAAAATGTAATTAAATGTCCATATTTTACCCAATGTAACTATTTGTTGTCCATATTTTACCCAATGTAACCATTTAGGGGGCCTCACGGTGGCGCAGTGGGTAGCATGATTGCCTCACAGCAAGAAGGTTGCTGGTTCGAGCCTCGGCTGGGTCGGTTGGCATTTTTTGTGTGGAGTTTGCATGTTTTCCCCGTGTTGGCATGGGTTTCCTCTGGGTGCTCTGGTTTTCCCCACAAGTCCAAAGACATGTGCTGTAGGTGAATAGGGTAAGCTAAAAAATTGTCCGTAGTGTATGTGTGTGAATGAGTGTGTGTGGATGTTTCCCAGTGATGGGTTGCAGCTGGAAGGGCATCCGCTGCGTAAAACATATGCTGGATAAGTTGCCGGTTCATTCCGTTGTGGCGACCCCAGATTAATAAAGGGACTAAGCCGAAAAGAAAATGAATGAATGAATAACCATTTAGGTTAAAATAATGCAGCATTTCATAGAGTGTAAGTGTTACAGTGAGAATAATAATAAGAATAAACTGAGCTATAATATAAATACATTTTTTATTTTCATTAAAAATAGTTTTTAAAAAGTTAGATTTTATTTATTCTTATAAATAGATGTTTAATAAGCCTCACAGTAAGAAGGTCGCTGGTTCGAGCCTCGGCTGGGTCAGTTGGCAATTCTGTGTGGAGTTTGCAGATTCTCCCCGTGTTGGCGTGGGTTTCTGGGTTTCCGGTTTTCCCCACAAGTCCAAAGACATGTGGTATAGGTGAATTGGGTTAGCTAAATTGTCCGTAGTGAGTGAGTGTGTATGGATGTTTCCCAGTGATGGGTTGCAGCTGGAAGGGCATCCGCTGCGTAAATTATATGCTGGATAAGTTGGTGGTTCATTCCACTGTGGCGACCCCAGATTAATAAAGGGACTAAGCCGAAAAGAAAATGAATCAATGAATGAATGTAAAGAATTACATTTATAATAATACAGAAATTGTGAGAAATTTGGTGAAATTTACTAACAAACTCTGATTTAATATTAATCCAGTGATACAAAATTGCTCCAAACCTTTGAGAGTTTTAAAAGATAAAAGATAAGATGTAAAATGAAGTCTATAAATGTGCTTAAAAATAAAAAATAAACATTTATTTAAAAAAGAAACATTTTGTGAAAACTGTTTTTTATTTGTGATCCACTTTAAAACCAGCAGCATATACTTATATTTTATTTATATTATATTTATATTATAGCTTGCACAATAATTTACACATATATTTATTTCATTAAATAGCAGACTGTTCAATGTAACAATCGCACAAAAAAATATATATATATTAATGTTGATACATGAATTATGTATCCCAAAAATAGTCGCTTATCTTCTTCCTACCAGCGTCACCTATTGCTCAGACAAACAGCTAATGCTCCAAACTCATAGGTTCTTCTGCTGTGCAGCTCAATCAAGCAAAGTAATATTTTAAAAGCATCAGCGAGCCACAGTGTTTACACCCTTCAAGAAATCGGGTTTATTTATAGTTACATCTGCGCATTAACATGGCATTGGAGACAGTCTATTAACATAATGGCATATAGAATAAATTCAGGCATGACCTAAATGCATGCAAACTTTCAATGAAGTCCTTGGATTTGTATTCCATGAAGCCTTACTTTCATTACATATACCATATTATTGTTTTTATCTTTTATTTTGGCACTGTACTGTATGTAATATAATGGTTTTTTTTTGTTTGCAAATATTAAATAGGGATGCACCATTATGAGGATACCAGTAACACGTCATGGTTGGAAGCTGATAACAGATACTGTATGTAGGCTGATGAACAAATATTTTTGAGCATGCTTACTATGGAGGAGCAGGGGTCTCATTTATAAATGTGGTGAATGCACAAACTAGGGTTGGAACAGTGTGTATGCCTCTTCCCACGCAAAAGTTTTGATCTATAAAGAACAAACTTGACAGGAGAATATGCACAACTCTTAATAAACTCTAAGTAAACACATTTAACTTAAATACTGACTAAACTGAACCACTTTAAATCATCATATGCCATAATAATTAATAAATAAATACAATTTTTAATAAATAAACATTTTTTGTGTGTTTCTATGCTATGTTTTATAAATGACAGTCCAGGAGTTGGTGAGACTTTTCTTTCAGTATGTTGATGTACTTACATCAACATCTTTCTTTTTGTCCATATTTCACTTATAGCAAACTTCGGTAAGAAGGAAGTGATTACAAGTGATGTCAACAGAGAAGGGCCGCAAATGATCAGACTTTGATTAAAGATTACCAAAACAAAATAGTTTAGTTTTTTTTGTGGATTAACTTGGATGAGCAATTGTTCACCTAAAGATAATGTAATGTCATTTTAAAATTCGCACAGACTTTAATCAACGTTTTAAAACTTGAATTTAATAAGCACTTATAAAATTGAACATTTATTTATACATAAAAAATAACACATTGATTTATTAAATGCTATTTAAAAGGCTAATTAAATAGACACATGAATGAGTGTGTATGGATGTTTTCCAGTGATGGGATGTGGCTGGAAGGGCATCCGCTGTGTAAAACATATGCTGGATAAGTTGGCGGTTCATTCCGCTGTGGCGACCCCTGAATAATAAAGGGACTAAGCCGAAAAGAAAAAAAATAATTAATGAATTATTTAAATGCGATTTTTCATTTATTTATTTACATTTTTTATTTTTCACTTATTTATTTACACTATTAAACTAATTAAAATTAATTGACACTCTCGGTCCTC
>CAIGQW010054109.1:6438455-6453646 GCA_903798125.1 Danio choprae
TAAACCTTGTATATTATATATTAATGATATTATTATTGAATAATATGCAAATGTGTAAATTATTTATGCACAATAGAGTTTATAAATCTTACATAAAAGTTGTTTAAATGATTATTTCATGTATGTTTTTAGTTGCTATATTTTTACAATTATTCTGCACAAATCTTTTGTTTTTTTTACTAAATTCTGCACAAAAACAACAAACAAAGTCAGCAAATTCAGTCCAGACATGGTTATTAGTACTTGCTTCATTAAACTAGTTTCATTTTCAGCTTAAATGTTTATTAATAATAAATTAAAATTGAACATATTTGATTAATAATTAAATCATTTAATGTTTAAACGAATGAAAGAAAATCCTGTTTTATCATACTTGATTTCCCTTCAGCATTCATCTAATGTAACTCATAAAGTGGGATGTTTTCAACTATATTACTTGAATGCTATGTTTTGGCTTCAGCGCACTGCCAATTATTGAATTGTGCAAACAACATCATTCAGACCGCTTAAGTGTTTGCGTCGTGACTAACTAGTAAGTATCTGTTTTTAAAGACAGTGCTCTACACTTCACTGACACACTTCTGTAGGATTGCCTAGCAGTGGGCAGTGCTGGGTGGGAGCCATCTGTCAGTTCTTCTCCAAGAGCCCCGGCGCAGCTGATGTGGTCCTAACCCTGTGCTGAGACTGCTTTCCAGTCAGTCCCTCTGGATGGAGATCACAGCAGTGAGTCACACTTAATCACAGCACACAGAGGAGCCCGAGCCCAGGTCACGTCCGCCAGAGCCAAAACACACAGCAGAGCGTTCGAAAGCAGCAGCAGGGGGGCCAGCAGCCGAGCCGTGGAGTGGCTGGAGCCATTAGTGCTGCTCTCTGTGTCTGTGTGTGTGCGCGTGTGTGATTGTGTGTCACTGAAAACATGTCATAAATAGAGTCGCTCCAAGTGGCTGGTTAAAAATAATCGTGATTACCCTCTCATTATTTAGCTAATAATGCCATATACACTGCATTCCAACCAGGAACGGCATCGTGGAGCAAACCTCGCAATGAAAGCACTCACTAGCATGTTAATCAGAGTTTTTCCTGTGCTAACTAGTAAGGGTGTGCTGTTCCGATAAGCACTTGCGAAATGAGCATTCTTTGAAAAGTCTTAAAATACACACAAATGGAGCACTGAAGATATTTTATAAAAATAACCAGTACTGTATCTCATTTCTAGGCCCACACGGAATCTGCACAGAAATATTTGACATTATCATTGAGTCTACTTATTTACTTATGTACATGTGTGCAAGTATGTTTATTCTGTTTTTATTTATGTTTTCAATCATTGTATTAACTAATATGCAAATGTTTATATGATTTTTTTACAATACAGTTTGAATGTCAATATGTTCTGTCTAGTAGATATTATTATTGGATTTGCATTAACCTTAAATAAAAGTTAAAAAGTCATTATTTTTGTTTGCTTTACTCACAAAATCATACAAAATGTACAAAATTCGGTAAGCAAAAAGGGACATATTATGCCCCGGGCGGCATGGTGGCTCAGTGGGTGAGTCCCAGCTGTGCCGGTTGGCCTTTCTGTGAGGAGTTTGCATGTTCTCCCCGTGTTGGCATGGGTTTCCTCCGGGTGCTCGGGTATCCCCCACAGTCCAACGACATGTGCTATAGGTGAATTGTAGTGTATGAGTGTGTGTGTAAATGGCATCCGTTGCATAAAACATGTGCTGGAATAGTTGGCGGATCATTTCGCTGTGGCGACCCTTGATAAATAAGGGACTAAGCCGAAAGAAAATGAATAATATTATGCCCCTTTTGTAAAATGTATTTTGTAAGATGTCAAATCTGTTGTCTACAGAATGTGTCTGTAAAGTTTCAGCTCAAAGTAGGAGATTATTTATTTATTAATAAAAATGTTCATTTTCGTGGTACAATAAATTGTTACAGGTGCAACTTTTGATCTTAAAAATTGTATATTTTGATAAATGTAGAAAAGCCAGTAGCCAATGACTTCCATAGTAGTTGTTTTTTTCTACTATGGATTTCAGTGCTTATCGGTTTACAACATTCTTCAAAATATCTTCTTTTAAGTTCAACAGAAGAAAGAACGACTCAAACTCATAAAGGTTTGGATCAATGTTTATAAACTAAAATAAAAGTCATGTTGTCCATGTTTGATGTTCATTATACAGCGTGGTCAAGTAAATAAATCGAAAAATGTAAAAAATGAAGAAGTTAAGTTACATAAACATGATTTAAAATGTATACATTGTCATTGTTGCAGACATGGTAGCAATTTGCGATAAGGATTCATTTGATAACTTTATTGACCTACAATATTTAATATTAACTAAGAATGAAGTTATTTTTACAGAATCTTAAAGGGATAGTTCATCCACAACATAAAAATGTACTCTCCCTCAAGTGGTTCCTAACCTTTATGAGTTTCCTTCTTCTGTTGTGGATGAAACTATCCCTTTAAGATTCTGTAAAAACTATTTCCATTCTTAGTTCATATTAACTAATGTAGGCATCTAAAGTTATCAAATGAAACCTCATTGCAAATTCCGGTCATTTATGCTATGTACATTAACTTCTAAGTCTTTATAAACCTGTAAGTATTTTTTCATTCATTTACTTGACCATGCTGTTTAATGAACATCAAGCATGGACAATTATGACTTTTATTTTAGTTTATAAACATTGAGCATTATATATTAATTATCAAATTAATTGTATGACAAATTAAGTTCACATGGATGGATTTTAATGGTCTTGAAGTGAGAGAATAAACCTGCTTGCAGTAAACCTTTCTCAATACCTTCCAGCATCATAATACAACTACCTACAGTATTTGCCGTAATCACCCATGCCATAACCTCATAGCGGAGTGTCTCTTGGTTGCACACTTCAGCATCACCATCCCACTGCTATATCATGAATACTGTGCACTGTGATGTTCTAGTCAATTATATTTTTTTACAGTAGAGAGTTGCGCATGTTTGAATGTGATGAGTGTGTTTGATGCTTGCAGGCTTGTTGAGTCACAAGGTTTTGACTCTCGGTTGAGGTTTGACATATTGACTGTGTCAGTTATATCAGGGGTGTGTGTTGTGTCAACGAGCCCTCACGAAACAAAGGTCCCAGGTCATGCGAACAAGTCATTATTCCAAAATACATTCATGCAGTCCTGCGGGCTTTGTTTTCTTTGATAATGAACAGCCGTTATTCCTCACATTATGCCACTTTTCATAAGATGTCAAATAAATTCTGTTTCAAAAATGTCTCAGAAGTTTCAGCTCAAAATACCACATGTCATTTATTATAGCTTGTCGAATCTGCCCCTATTTGGGAGTGAGGTGAAGTATGTATCGCTTTAAATTCAAATGAGCTGCTTTTTTCCAGAAGACTCACTGTCCTGACAGAAACAACAAAACAAGTGAATCGTGTGCAGCCAAGCAGATTAAAGCCTTACATGTTCAAACCAGAGTCGTACAATCATGGAGAGGTTACAATTTCTAAACTGAACCAGGATGCTTCTGAACGATTAGTGTATACATTTTTGTAGCTGTTGTGAAGTAAAGTTGGCTGTTGCTAGAAGGGATACAGCCGGAAGTTAACAAGAATTATTTATATTATTTATTAAATTATCCATAAATTGTATTTTATTAATGCCTACCAGTCCAACCCTAAACCCAACCATCACAGTAATGTAAAAACAGTAATTATACAAAGTAATATTCATTCATTCATTTTGATTTCGGCTTAGTCCCTTTATTAATCTGGGGTCGCCACAGCGGAATGAACCACCAACTTATCCAGCATATGTTTTACGCAGTGGATGCCCTTCCAGCTGCAACCCATCACTGGGAAACATCCACACACACTCATTCACACACATACACTACGGACAATTTTAGCTTACCCAATTCACCTATAGCATATGTCTTTGGACTTGTGGGGGAAACCGGAGCACCCGGAGGAAACCCACGCCAACACAGGGAGAACATGCAAACTCCAAACAGAAACGCCAACTGACCCACTGCTACTGCGCCAGTGTGAGGCCCCAAGTAATATTCAAATTCAAATTTGAATTGTCACATACAGAGTCATACACAGTATGAAATGTACTGAAATGCTTACACAACCACTCGTTGAACCTTGAAATAGTAACAGCATAACAAAATAAAATAATAATAATAACAATATAATCTAAATTATGGAAAAATAAGAAAGCAATAGAAAGCAAAAGCTAATATAAAATATTTAAAGACTTTCGATATAGAGTATGTGGCTGTATAAAACAAACTACAAACATATATAAAAGAGCTATCTGTACAAACAGAAACATGGAAGTGTTTCTAACAAAGTGCCTGGTGAATAAGAGAGGAAGGGGTGTATCCTAATAAATAATATTTGTATTATTTATTTAATTACCCATTAAATTGTATTTTATTAACGCCTACCTTAGGGTACGCCTACCCTTCACAGTAATGTAAAAATATTAATTATTGTTATACAATGTCACAAAAACTATGCTATATTGATGTGAGTATCTGCAGCTGTATCCCATCAAGACGCTCATCGACTACCATGCTACTGCTCTGTTCCAATGTTCTGCCTTTTTAAACAAACATTACACTATTAGTACAATTCTCGGTCACACTTTATTTTAATGTACAATTCATGCTATTAACAAACCATTAACTAAAACCTTTAGCACAATAAATTACTAATTAGCTGCTTATTAATAGTTAGTAATATAGTAGTTGAGTTTTAGGTATTGGGTAGGATTTGGGGTGTAAAATAAGGTCATACTTTAAAAGTGCTAATAAAAAGTTATTATTTTAATAATAGGCAGGTAATAAGCCAGTAGTAAATGGTGTGGATTGTTACTTAAACTGAAATGTTACCTAATTGTCTTACCATTATAGAAAACATAAAAAATCCATCACTTGACTATATAGTGCATAATAAGTGTGCTTGTATGAACTATGCTGACACTGAATGTTTTGGAATAGATCTGACAACATAACTATCTGTGATGCAGAGACAACGGAAACTGTACTCCATATAGCATGTTAACAAGGAAATTTGGAAACATTCTCAAGATTTGAAGTAACATGCTTGTTTTGGATATGAAGTTAGATAATGAAGCGTTCATTGTGACCCATCCTTTAGAAACAGTGTTGAACTGTCCAGTGCAAAATGTGTTTTGCACGAATATAGACCAACCTTCACTGAGCACATTTCCTTTAAAAAATGAAATTCAGTCACAGAGTCCTCAGGGGCTCTGATGTTGAGAATCTTATACGTTCACCGTTACATCCCAAAAAAAAAATTATTTATTTATTTCATTTTATTTATATTTTTTATTTAATTGTATTATTTATATTTCTTGCACTGACATTATAAATCTCTAGCTGCTAAAGTCAGAAACAGACATTGTGATTGCTGTGGTGCTGTGGGTGTAAACATGGAGATTAAAGGGGTATAATAAGATCCCCTTTATTCATCACTAGGGGAGTAAAATCCAAGTGTGTCATGTTAAACAAAGAAAAGGTCATATTTCCATAACATGTACCCTTTAAATGAGTAAATAACATGGATAGTCTGTGTATTGAAATATTAATTTCAGTTCAATTAATTGTTATTATGTGAATAAATAGGCTACGGCATGATGTAATACAAGCGCTCTGCTGGGTACTTGTTGCCCAGGGAAACGGCCAAATGTACAGTATCATTATACAAACATATTTGGCAGCAGAAAACTGTGATTGACCAATTACGACCTAGTTTGGCTTTGTTTTACAGTGATTCGCAATTTTCACGTGCTGTGGTGTTTTGTTTTGCAGATGTACATACAAACAACCACGCTGACCATCTCAGTCAGTCTGAGCGCATCTGTGTCTCTCGGGATGCTCTACATGCCCAAAGTCTACGTGGTGCTCTTCCACCCGGAGCAGAATGTGGCCAAACGCAGCACTCGCAGTCTGAAAGCTGTGGTCACTGCCGCCACCATGTCTAACAAGTTCAACCCCAAAGCCAGCCTAAGGCCCAATGGAGAAGCCAAGTCGGAGCTGTGTGAGAACCTGGAAACTCAGGGTGAGCGACTTTGATGATAAACACTTTATTATTATTGACACAGGTTTTTATGCTGCCGTAAATGTGTTATTGTAATCTTTAAAAATTGAATTCACCGTGCTCGCTTAAATGGTTTAGAAATTGAAGACAGCAGCACAACTGTCTTGGTTATGAGTTTTAATGCAGATGCTTTAGATTGCATTTCAGTGAATCAGGGTATCTTCCGTCCTTCCCATATTCATTTTTAAAAACAAAAAAGGAAATCTAAGAAAACGGCCTTTTTTGGTCATTTGTTTGCTTACAAAAAAAAGGAAAAAACAAGATTTTTTTGGTTTAGGGTAGGAAAACGGATAGACGACTTTTAAAATTAATTATACACATGTAAGCGGTGCTGAAACGCCCCTATTCCTCTGATTGCTCCACCAAATCTGAGCTCGTGACGTCGCCCTCATAATAATAGTCCTCTGCAGATCAGCACCCAGGCTTTTAATTATTATTATTCAATTACATATATAAACTAAGTTTACGTGTTCTATCATTTGATCAGTTAGCAGGCTTACATTTATTGCATCTTTGACGCACGCTCTGTAAAGCTCTGACAAGGAGCCTTTATTTACCCTGTAGCAAAAGTAAGTGTTCCATTACTTTAAATGTATTTATTTTTTATACGTATTTATAGTTTATATACGGCCGTTTTCTTAGTTTTCCTTTTTTTTGTTTGAAAATGGATTTGAATTGTTGAATCGTGAATGGAATTACTCCTGAATCGTTCCAAACCTGTATACCTTTTTTTGATGCAATGAAGGTTTAATGGCATTGCTGTGATTAATGTAGACAAACAACTTCTATAACTGTCAGCCTCATTTATTGTGAAAAGCTATTTTGGCTTTCATTATGCCAGAATTTAACCATTTGGCATCAAATAGGAGCTAAGCTAACTGGTTGAATCCGTATAACAGTCTATACTGAAACCCATCAACTGGATTTCTGGATACACATTTATAGTTTTAACACTGATTTTTATGCTGTTATAAAAATTGCTATTAGAATCTGTAAAAAATATACTAATAATAATTTATCATCTTTCAGAGAACTCAGGGAGAGCGTGTTGAGGATACACTAAACACTGTTGCTATTGACACTGATTTTTATTCTGCCATAAACTGTTTATTGCAATCTTTAAAAATTTTATTCACCATGCCTGCTTAAATGGACCAGAATTTGGAGACATCAGCAAAATTGTGCCTCATCAGTTCCAGTTAAGAGTTTTAGTGCAGATGCTTTAGACTGCATTTCATTTTCAAAGAACCAATTCTCCAAAAATAAACAAAACTACACAAATATTTACTCCTGGGTTACTCCTATATATAGTATAGTCAAGCCCAAAATTAGTCATACCCCTGGAATATATATATATATATATATATATATATATATATATATATATATTCCACAGTGATACCTCTTGTACACCATCTTATTATCTTTTGGGAGAAGCCTGTGTCTTTATTTAAAAATAAATAAATAAATAAATAAAGAAAACTTGCTGGTTGAATAAAAGTCAATTGAAGTCAGAATTTGCCAGTGGTATGAATAGTTTTGGGCTTGGAATTATAGCAGTATACAGTTATATTATATGCAGTTAAAACACACAACTTCCATAACCATCAAACTCAATTAAGCAGTCCTTGCCAAAACCTGCTTCTAATTTGAATATGAATAAAACACAACAGATGATGAACAAGTTTGTAATGAAGCTGTAAATAAAATTACAGAAATAACTTGCATAATAGAAGCAAACCTGTAGCCTTTATCTTGACAGAGTCTGAGTTTGCATAATTATACAATAAGGACATGATTGATACAATATAAGTAAGGGCATGATTTACTAAAAAAAATCCTACAAAATACTGTTATTGAAGTTTAGTTATAGATACAGAAATTGATTTTTAAAAACTACATTTAGTTTCACTTTAGTTATTTACTCTCAGAGGATTTTAAGTTTGAACATCACAACATATGTTCATCATTCCGGTACGGTTTTGTGCTCTAAATATAATTTAGTGTTAAACAGTTACTTTCTCTAAAATAGATTTGAGGGACGATAAATCGCTTTCCAGAAGCTGTTTTATCCACTTCCATTGACACTGCCCTTTATTTTGCACGCCCCAAATGACACATTCATTAAGAGAAGCCTGCGAAAACACACATGAGGTGCTATTTTCTGGTGCTATATCAGGGAGTACACAATCCTCAGTAGACACAGCACATTTTTTGCATGTGCCATCTGTTTTGCATACGTTTAATATGCACAAAACTTTGTGAATCACAGCATGAAAGTATTTACTTCACTGCTTATGTGAGCCTAGTTCGACAGTATAGCCGGTTTGAGACATCATCATTTGTGTCCTGATACCTCAGACTCCCTGTTAGTCTACTGTATTTACGTTTATCCAACATCTAATTAACCAGCATTTAAAGCTAGAAGTCAATTGATGGTTTAGGATTGTGGGAGGTTTAACGAAAAGAGACATTGATCACTGGCTATGTGCAGCTGATGGGGAAAATGAATCTCCATGTCACATGTTTAATAAAAACACAACACTATACTTTATAGGCCCTGTATATACACTACCTGACTCAAGTCTTGTTGTTGATCCCAGTTGTAAGACCAACAAATAATAACTTAAAAAAGTGGTAAAGTGGTAGAAGCTAGATTTTTTTCTGATAAATCATCTGTTGAACTGCATCCCAATGTCCACAAATACTGCAGAAGACCTATTGGAACCCGCATGGACCCAAGATTCTCAAAGAAAAAAGGCAAGATTAGTGAAGGAAAAATCATGGATTGGGGTTACATTCAGTATGGGGGCATGCGAAAGATCTGCAGAGTGGATGGCAACATCAACACCCTGAGGTATTAAGACATTTGTGCTGCCCATTACATTACAAACCATAGGATAGGGCAAATTCTTCAGCAGGGTAGCGCTCCTTCTCATACTTCAGCCTCCACATCAAAGTTCCTGAAAGCAAAGAAGGTCAAAGTGCTTCAGGATTGGCCAGCCCAGTCACCAGACATGAACATTATTGAGCATGTCTGGGGTAAGATGGAGGAGGCATTGAAGATGAATACAAATAATCTTGATGAACTCTGAGAGTCCTGCAAGAACGCTTTCTTTGCCATTCCAGATGACTTTATTAATAAGTTATTTGAGTCACTGCAGAGATGTATGGATGCAAGCCCATGGGAGTCATATACAATATAATTTTTTTTTCCACTGCAGCATGACTTTATATTCTATACTGTACATTATTTCTGTTAACTGACAAGACATTTGTCTAAGCAAAGTCAGACCTTACTGTCCTAATTAAATAATTAAAAATCAAGGCATGATCATATTTTATTTTGGTAAAATAAGCATAATCTAGAGGTTTTTGCCTTTCTTATAACCTACTTTTTCCTAAAACTTGGATAGAACTTTTGTCAGGTAGTGTATAGTTACTGTAGATTTTCAAGAAAGATAACTAAAATAAGAGTTAAAAATAGTGATAATTAACATTACGATTATTGTAACCATTACAAAGTTGTCTTGACTCATCCATTTGGTACACACACTGAAAAAAATAACATTTACACATTTGAGAATTTGAGAATTTAAGGATTTAAGTATTTTACTATGAGTCATTTGCTTAACCAAGTTATATAATCATGAAATTGTTAGATGAGTAATTTTTACTTGGTCATTTGAAGATTGCATTGCAATACATGTTATAGTATGTATTACTGTCTCATTGTAAGCTTTACACTCTTAAAATGCTGGGTTGTTGTAACACAATGCTGGGTCCAAATTCCAGCATTGGGTTATTTTGTTTTTCAGTTCAATTTATATGGCAATTTTTAATGCAAAGATTTTGTTTGTCCATATTTGACCCACTGGCGGGTTACAACAACCCAGCATTTTTTTGAGTGTAGTGCTGTGTTTGCTTAAAAAAAAAAAAGTAGATGTTTTGTTAAAATCTATATATTAGCATACAAATACAACAGATGTAATAATATATAAGTAACTATCCAAAGACAGAAACCTCAATGCTTGGTGCACAATACACAATGGTGGTAACAGTCAATGTTTATTTTATTTATTTTTTCATTTTATTTTATATTTGTTAATGTGTCTTTGGAGCAACGCGGTGGCGCAGTGGTTAGCGCTGTCGCCTCACAGCAAGAAGGTCGCTGGTTCGAGCCTCGGCTGGGTCAGTTGGCATGTCTGTGTGGAGTTTGCATGTTCTCCCCGTGTTCGCATGGGTTTCCTCCGGGTGCTCCAGTGTTCCCCACAAGTCCAAAGACATGCGGTATAGGTGAATTGGGTAAGCTAAATTGGCCATAGTGTATGAGTGTGATTGAGAGTGTATGGGTGTTTCCCAGTGATGGGTTGCAGCTGGAAGGGCATCCGCTGTGTAAAACATACTCTGGATAAGTTGGTGGTTCATTCTGCTGTGGCGACCCCTGAATAATAAAGGGACTAAGCCACAATGAATGAATAAATAATGTGTCTTTTTTTGTTGTTGAAAACTAAAATGACACAACCTGTTTCTACACATATCAACAAATGTAACAATAAAATAGTATAAATACAACTGTAGAACAAGGAAAAATACAGAATGTCAAAATGAATGATGGGAAAAAAAAACTGTATCAGAAAGTTGAGAAGGTTTTACTTCTTCAAACATGACAAACAATGCAGAGTAAATCTATTTTAAGATTTAAAGCTTTTTCTCAACATAGGCTCATTGTGAATATGTACCCGTCTACATTTTTGGAGAACGCGAATTATGTAGTCAGAGGTACGTATGATTGCATTTCGTCTTTAAAATGAATGCTACAGGTGGGCTGCCGCGGTTGGGTTTAGGGAAGGGGGTGGGTGAGTCAATCGGTCAGACATTCAGTCAAAGATCAGTTCAGTCTGAAGTGTAAAACTGCGAGCAGACGTACCTAAGGTTACGTATTTTGCTGTCCCCAGAAATGTAGACCTGGGTACGTATCCGTACTAAGCCTGGGTTCCTTTTTCTTGTTAGCTGTCTTTTCTAGCAAAATATCAATAGAAATTATTCAGGTCTTGCATCTTTTTCCCTTTGATTTCGTGTACCACGTACTGTAAACTGTTGTACAGAAGACAAACACAACCTGTTACATGTTTAGCTATGTCATGGTTTAACAGGTTGTTCAGTTTGGTTTCTTGTAAATGCTGTTGTCAGTACCTGAATAGTTCAAGAGTTAATTTAGCTGTATAGAGTCCAGCTGTACGTCCAATAAACCACTGAATAGTGTGTACAGAACTAGATTAACCTCTAAAAGGTGAACTGACCTTAATAGATCAGTTCATAGTGAAATATTTCAACTTCACATGTTTCCAAAAAGCTATTTTCCCCCATCATAACAGTGTCAGTTCTACCAGTAAACCTTGACCTCTTGGTTTTGAATCAATCAAGCTGGGGGGAGGAAAAAAAACACACATTTAAAAAAAAAAAAAGCCCCATAAATAGAAGTCCAGTCAGAGACATGCACAAAGGACATTACAATTCACAAAGACGCGAATTTAGTATGACATTTCCCAAGATATACCAATACACACCGACTAATTCTAGCATTAAAAAAATCATGTTAAGCAGATTGAAAGTATCATGTTAGACTAGGAAGGCAAATTATCTGCTTCCATTACATTGCATTTGGCATTCACAGCGACGCACATCCACTCTGCTTTCATTATGTAGCATTTGTATTCATTTTGCAGTGTAGCAATACCCAGTAAATCATATTGTGGGTCCTAATATGGAATAGTTCTGAATTAAGGGAGACGTCCAGATAAATGTTTTGACAACAGAATTAAATTTGCGCAATGAAGGTTGCTACATAGATGAAAACTCATCCAATTAAGCGTACTAGTTAACGCAGAATGTTTTCAGCAAATATTTATCCCCATTGCAGACTCATGTGCTGTCTATACTGTAACAATGCTGTGTGTGTTTTTAAATGTGGTATTAGAGTCAGTGACAGCATTAACATGATCTTAGTGGAGTTATTTAAAACAGGCAGTTCTTTTGCATGCAAAGCGAATGCAATGCTAACAAATAACTTCTCTTCGGCTCAGGGATGTTGAACATTTCATGAATGCATTAAAGGGGAAACATGATCTCTTTGTTGATTCTAATTGATTTGTGATTCTCCTTTAAGACTTCAATTACATCAAGCAAAGGTGTCTGTTGAGTGTCTTAATGTAGCATTATGTGATAGAAACATCGCTATAAAGTGTTCGAATTACTTCTTAAGTGAATTAGATGATTCTGAATTATTGTATAGGGTCAAATTGTATTTCTGGTGGAGCCAGGACTCACCTCTGTGTGCGTGTGCTATATGTAGTCATCATTATTATCATTATAAGTGTGCTACACTAACATTTTTAGTATATTATCTGTATGAGTGCACTACAAAATAAGTCAACAAATAAAATTAAATAAAAATTTTAAAATACTGCATTTGGGCAGCACGGTGGCACAGTGGGTAGCACAATCGCCTCAGAGCAAGAAGGTCGCTGGTTCGAGCCCCGGCTGGGTCAGTTGGCATTTCTGTGTGGAGTTTGCATGTTCTCCCCGTGTTGGCGTGGGTTTCCTCCGGGTGCTCCGGTTTCCCCCACAAGTCCAAAGACATGTGGTATAGGTGAATTGGGTAAGCTAAATTGTCCGTAGTGTGTGTGTGTGAATGAGTGTGTATGGATGTTACCCAAAGATGGGTTGCAGCTGGAAGGGCATCCGCTGCGTAAAACATATGCTGGATAAGTTGGCGGTTCATTCTGCCGTGGCGACCCCAGATTAATAAAGGGACTAAGCTGAAAAGAAAATGAATGAATGAATGCTCCATTTGAGAAACCAGTATTACAAATCAGTGTTTACAAATCTGTTAAGGTAGAATTCATAAAAGCTTGTTATTAGTGACACCAGTGGCCATTATGTGAATGACAGTGAGCAACTAAATGTTTCTTGAATTAAAATCTTTAAATAGAGTCAAATGGAAATAAATTTAAGTTGCTTTTTTAAAATTATGTTGTGTTTTTTTAATTATGTCATAAATTTTTTTATCACATAATTTATAACAATATTGTAGTTTTTTTTTTTTTTTTGTTATAATCTATCGCAATGCTATTGTTGTTACTATTATTTTTCTAATAAATGACCAATGCAGTCTTGGCAAGCATTAGAAATATCTTCCCGAACCCAAACATTATGCATGTTTTCATTTGTTGAAGCATTCACCGCATTAAACACACTGCAATAATTGCAAGTACAATAATAATACGCAATAATATTAGGACTGTCCATTTAACACATACATTTTTAACAAACCAGAACCACATTAACTTTCATATTGTTGACGGGTAACAAACATGACGCAGGCCAAAAATGCAGTTATAGGCCCTTAAATTCAAGATGTTGGTGCATAAATGCCCCTGTATGAATTTTAATCTCATATTCATATGCAAATGTGTCAGTTTTGTCTATATAAAATATTTCCATTGAAGCCATAGCAGAACTATTGTGCATCTCTAATTAAAACGAGGTGGTATGTCATTTCTAAATGAATCTACATTTCAAACTAGTCGTTTTAAAGCAATGTTTCAATGGCCCTTTCATAAAAATAGCTATTTCAAAATGAATCAGCTGTTTGAATGAATACAATGAATGAATGACCTACAGGCAGTTTTATTTAGTGGAGTATTCTTAAAGAATCATTATTAGGCCTTTAATCCTTTTATAAGTATGTTCTGAATACTCCTGCTGACCCACATTTGTCATTTAGAATGCATCGCTTTAAAGTTTCCATGACAACGCGTCAAGTTTATCACATGACTACTATTATTTATGGATATATCTTGTTTATTTTTTCACTTTTCTGTTAATGTTGACAAATGTCTTAATTAAATAGTGAAATGTCTGATATTCCGATTCTCAAATGTGTGTAAGAACATGTATTTCATCATTTAATCTGCTTAATGATGATCATTTTATTTGATACATGATGGCTGATGGGCACCGCCATGTTAATCTACACTGCAGGACAGATCAGAGATGCTGGATTCACAAAAAAAAAGTTGGAAAAGGGTCAATCAAACATTTTTGATCATTTATTGTATCATTATTGTTTAATTATTTAATTTATTAACCCATAATGGAGCACTGTCCTTTGGAAATGTGCCTTCTTTGATCAATGAGATCAATCGTTAACAAAGTCAAGGTGTCATATTTCCCACTCACTGCATTTTCCCCCGGTTTTCAGCTATCAGGTGACTAGCAAGACTTCACAGTATCACCTATCCCACATATGGGATGTGGTTTTCTGAAACACCTGAAGTCACACTTCTTGTCATCTCACCTAGTAAAAAAAAAAAAAGATCCTGAACTAATCCGGATGAATACAAGACATGTCTGAAGTGGCTATTCTTATAGTGTTATCGCAAATGTGACACATTATTCACAGTCACAGGGAGATGCACTCCATTAGTGTATCTACAAAACTCAGTACTTGGCAAGCATATTTATTACTGATATAAAGGACGGAGGATTCTGAAGTAACAGTCCTTTTTTTAATATCATTGCAATGCAGTACGTGTATTGAGTTTAGTGATGCATGCGGATGAGATCAAAATGTAATGTGTGCGTGATATTGCCTGCAAAGATCGTAGATACTTTGGCAAAGAATGAGGATGAAGGGATGTGGTTCAATCAGTCAGTCAAGCAAACTCGTAGTTACGTTATAGGAACGTCAATAGGCCTTCTCGTGTATCCTGTTAAGACAAGAGTTTTGCTCTTGGTTGAGCTGTAGTTCTGATCAATAACAATTTGGGTCTGCTTTACATCAGCCGTTTTATGTGTCAGGATTTCTGTGACCAAAGAGATCGATGCGGGTCTCCTTGAAATAGTCTCTTGACCAATAGTCATATACACTGTACACTGATGAATGTCTTGAATTTTAGAACTGCAGTATGACACTTTGTTGCCATGTTAGAACGTTTTCTGCAGTGTGAAAGCAACTTGACCATTCTTATGTTGGGTTTGCT
>CAIGQW010054109.1:6466069-6488886 GCA_903798125.1 Danio choprae
TGTGTTATATATATATATATATATATATATATATATATATATATATATATATACAGACACTGTAAATAGTGATATGAAAAAAAAATCACAACATGTTTTTGGTTAATTTTACTATTCATTACAACAATTAATCGTGTTTCAACTACATTTTAAGTTATATGTTTTTAAGTCAGTTTAATTGATGTAGGTTGAAATACTTGTAGAGTTAGTTTGATTCAACTAAAACATTAAGGCAGCACTATTCATTTTTCAGTTCACAAGTAACAACAGAGCAATTTACCTTTTATTTTGAGCATGTAAATCTATTGATAAAATCATGTGTACACTGTAAAAAGACGATTAGTTGACTACTTAAAAACATGAGCAATAGGGTTGCTTTCAAAGCAATTAGTTGACTAAAAAAGTAAGTAAACACATTGCTTTTAATTCAATTCAATAAATCTTTATTTCTATAGCGCTTTTACAGTGTAGATTGTGTCAAAGCAGCTTAACATAGAAGTTCTAGTAGATTGAAACTGTCAGTAGAGTTTTCAGAGTTGAATTTCAGTTTAGTTAATTTCAGTGTGGTTTAATTTTCACTGCTGAAAGTCCAAACACTGAAGAGCAAATCCATTGATGTGCATCTCCGAAAGTCCCATGTTTTTGGTACCAGGCAAACCAGGCAAGCCAGTGGTGACAGTGATGAGGAACAAAACTTTTTGAAAACAACACTAATTGACGAAAGTGAAGAAAAAAACCTTGAGAGAAACCAGCCTCAGTTGGGCACGACCCTTTCTCCTCTGGCCAAACTTCCTGTGCAGAGCTGCAGTCTAGGTGCCGAAGGCTGGAGAATGCAGGATGTCCATTGTGGAGCTGCAGGTGTGAGTAGGTCACCGGCGGATGTTCAGGCTGGCCCACGGGATCAATGCGATAAAAATCCATTTTTAAGTTAAGTCAACTTGTTGCTTTTAAGACAACGAATTCACTCACTGATTGTTATTAGTAGTACAGTAACTAATCACTTTTGACAAGGTTTTGCTCACCAGGCAAACATATTTCATTTGAAGACCAGCAGTAAACAGAAAGAGTGGTACTTGGGTGATGCAGACAGATGCTGAGTGGCCTTGCCAGTGTGTGAGCACTTATAGAAAACAACATTTTAAAATTTTAAAGATGTGTCGTGGAGCTTCTCATCAGTTGTACAACCTCTCAGTTCGTGTGGATCAGGTGGAGAACATCGCTGACGTTGACCTTGAAGACGGCGAGTATAGAATGACATCTTGACAGCTGGCAGTTCATCAGAAATCCTCCAGCTGGCAGACCGAACACCGGGAAATATAAGCATGAATACAGTCATGAATAGTGTTAATATTTAGAGAAATGCTCTTTTCGGGAGGTCATTTCTCTAGCTGTGGGCACTGAATTAATGAGGTAACTAATGTTGTCACAATGTTTACATTTGTTCAATCGTTTTATTGGTGATTGAACAATTATGTAAGATGTTTATTTCATGCTGTAACTTGTAGTAAAGAGAAAGAAATGAGAAAACTGAAAGATTGAGTTGATAAGTTAAAGTGAAGTTATACAAAACGTTTCAAGATAAAAGGTTGGATCTGCATGTGCGGTGGTTAAAACCAGAAAAAAAGAACGTTTGATTAGAATATGTGTACGCAATATATATCACGTGGAACATTTAAGGCTGTAGATTTTAGAATGCTGCAAAAATATACATTAATAAAATAAATTAATAAAGAAATAATTTTTATACTCTTAAAACCTAATCATCATTTAAGATCTATACATTTTAATATATAATTAAATTACTTTTTAATTAGTATATAATTAGTAATATATAATAAATAATAATAAATATTACACATCATAATATGCACGTGTGGGCTGCACGGTGGCGCAGTGGGTAGCATGATCGCCTCACAGCAAGAAGGTTGCTGGTTCGAGCCTCAGCTGGGTCAGTTGGCATTCCTGTGTGGAGTTTGCATGTTCTCCCTGTGTTGGCGTGGGTTTCCTCTGGATGCTCCGGTTTCCCCCACAAGTCCAAAGACGTGGTATAGGTGAATTGGGTAAGCATAATTGTCCGTAGTGTATGTGTGTGAATGAGTGTGTGTGGATGTTTCCCAGTGATGGGTTGCAGCTGAAAGGGCATCCGCTGCGTAAAACATATGCTGGATAAGTTGGCGGTTCATTCCGCTGTGGCGACCCCAGATTAATAAAGGGACTAAGCCGAAAAGAAAATGAATGAATGAATATGCACATGTATTTTTTGTGTGTAAAATGTTTACGAGTTAAAATGTTATTAATTATTTGGGATTTTTTTTTACAGGTTACATCCTTAAATGTATTGTTATAGTGTTCTGTTTTTCCTGAAGATTACATGGTTACAAATTTAACAAAAATAACGCAAATCATGAAATAATGATGTGAGCTGAAATTAATTTTATATGTGAGAAGAGATCACAGAGTGCAGTAAGAGATGAAACAATGTAGGGAAGTGGTTGCCAGGGACAACAGTCAAAAATAAAGTCCCGAAGAACTAAGAAATCCTGAAGAAATCTGAAACAAAGGGTCATATAAATATGTATTCATATTGTAAAATGATGATTCATTAGCTCATTTAACCTGGTATTTTCATGACAAAGTATCCACAATTTTAAATGTACTGCAATTCGCAGTCTTTATTTTAATACATTTTTTACATCCTTCAAGATGTTACCTAGTCATGTTACTATGTTTGACAATCGTCCTTGCACCGATTCGTCTGTTCATAATTTATTCACGTTATATATTAGTTTGCTCTCACTGGTGATATGTAAAAGAGCATCTCAGATCTAATTTCAAGTCAGCTCCATTCAGATCCAATTGGACACAAAGACACTGAAGCCAACAAATGCTGTCGATTGATTTCGGCGAAACAGCGCCTCACGGCGGTGATCTGCACATGTGCACCGTCTCGTATATCACGTTCTGGCAACCTGCTGCGTGAATACAGTAGGAACAACCGTGTAGATTGTCAACACGCAAAATAGACACTAAAGCCATTTAAATTCCCTGACTCAGAGTAATTTTGCCTGCTTCTGCCTGAAAAAAGGGATCCACCAACACTTAAGGATAACGGATTAGCTCGTGTAAATGTGTATTTGCATGCGCTCTGTGTTGGGAAAATATGCTGTGATGAAAAGCGGCTTTGTTTGCGGTTTTCAGAGGTGTCAAGTTAAAGTCGGGCCAGGCAATTTGCACCGAGCCTCAATCTATCAAAATGGCAGCTGGTGCAGCAGGTCCTCGGAGACTTGCTGAAGAAAGTACGCTTTATTTCTTCTCTTTATTTAGTTTGCCGCGTCTTATGATTAAAATGTCACAAAAGAAAAGATCGTGTCAGCAGGCTTTGCGGGGTGAGATCTAACATGCTCTCCTGAATGATGTTTCTAGCTGATGGAATATTGCACACAGAAATGTCATTAGCTACTTCCAGCTTGATCGGCTGGTGTTATGCAGCGCCTGAGTTTCACCCATGTGTCTGGAAATAAATGAGTGTTTATTAGGGATTGGGTTGATGTAACCTCTGGAAGTTTGCTATATATAACGTTAGCAGAAAAATAAATGGAGTATTAAAATAAAACGGATTTTATTTCAACTAGTTGCTAAGGAAATATTTCTCAATATGTAGAGAAACAGACTGACAAAAAAAATCACTATAATTTTAACTACAATTGGAGTGAAAACATGAAGTCTAAAGCTAAATGTTTTATATTACAATATGAATTGTGGTCTGTTTTTTATAATAAAGGCACAACATGTATGATTTTTTTTCCATTAACCCTTTAACTACCCCACCAAGAAAAAAAATTGGATTGCATTTGTTAACTCCTAATGTTGCTGGTAAACTAACTCAATGCATTTTGTTTTTCAACACATCCCATAATTTCTAAAATATCAACCTCTACCAAATGGTTGATATGTCAGTTTATGGTAAAAGTACCGGAATTAATACAAATACTGTGAAAAATCTGAAAATATAAAGTGAAAGACTAATTTATGTAAAAAATATTCAAAATAAAACATTTTTGAATCATTAAAATTATCTTTTTAAATCATCTTTATTTTTTGAAGTATGCCATAAAATATTTCAGATTCTCATTTAACATGTTTTCTTGTTTGTTTGTTTTTTACAATAAAGCCAAAATCAAGCATAGTGCAACAGGATTATGTTTGTTAGATTTTTTTGTAAACCAACAATGCTGTATGTGAAAACCATTATTTAAAACAGTCATTCTTTAAAATACTTTAACAATCATTATTTAAAACAGTAAAAACATGGTCAACTGTTCGGTAGAGTTAAATGTAATTACATTATCCCAAATGTTTCAAAGAATGTTCCTGTGTTCCTCAAATGTTCATCCTGTGGGCCAGCCTGACCTCCCGCTGGTGCCTTAGCCACACCTGCAGCTTTTCCACGATGGACGTCCAGCTTCTCCAGCCTCCGGCACCTGCAGCTCCTCACAGGAAGTTTGGCCAGAGGAATAATGATCGTGCCCAACAGAGCCTGGTTTCTATCTAGGTTTTTTTCCCTTCACTTTGTCAATTGGTGAAGTTTTTTTCCTAGCCACTGTTGCCACTGGCTTGCTCGGATCGGGACTTGTGGAGCTGCGCTTCAGTGGATTTGCTCTTCAGTGTTTGAACTTTCAGCAGTAAAATTTAAACCACACTGAACTGAACTGAACTGAACTAATCTGAACTAAACTCTGAAATCTGGACTTTACTAGAACATGTTAAGCTGCTTTGACACAATCTACATTGTAAAAAGTGCTATATAAATAAACTTGAATTGAATGTTCAGATCCAGAGAAATAAGCCATTTTAACTTGTGTCATTAAGCTTTATTATGGCATTAAAAGACCATATATACAAAAATAAGAATAAAAAAACTAAATGTATATGTATTAGTTACTTTATGGAATGTTTATTGCGTTTATTAGAGCTTGACAGCTTAAATTATGTTGCATGGAGTAATAAATGTGAAAAAAAAATTTTTAGGACACTGGCTCTAATAACACATTTGCTAACCTTTCAATAACCGCCACTTAACAATAGTGAACTGTGAATACAAGAATTCAGCAGGATCATAAATTACAGAATTAGGTCAAGTGTATTTGCTGAATTGTCCCTTCCTCCCAAAGCATAAATTCAGTCAAAACCTTCTGCATACTAAACTCCAGGCTAAGCAGCTGAGCAGATCCAGAGCTGTTGAACCATGGATGTAAGTCCCATCACGTCCTGCTGCATTATTATTGTGCTCTTCAGGAAGTCATTTAACCCTAACATGCTGTATACCGCTCCAGTGGGGATCTTCAGTCACTTGACACAGAGACTGCGCTCAGAAGTGTCCACTTACTGACTTATTTCAGTCTAATTGACGAACGGATAAACCCCTCCCCTTAAACACAGATAGCCAATGGCAGATGAGTATCAGTGGCATGGGGACTGGAACTTTTATGTCTTTAGGCTCCTATGCCATAGAAAACATTGGTAAGGGCCTACTCTGGAGGCAGCGTTTCTGTATGAAGACACCTTGTAAAACAGATTACAGACAGACTTATGAGACAGCATAATGATTTAATCATGTACAACAAAACAGAGTTGGGATATTTTGGGATATTTGCTAACTGAAATACTAACATCTCACTAGAAATGTCACCAAAAGTGTAAAACAGGTCAAAAACAATGCCATTTCTCTGCAATTCATAACATTTTGATATAGTGGCTAATTCATCTTCATTTGTACAATCTCATTCATTTTCCTTCGGCTTAGTCCCTTTATTCATCAGGGGTTGCCACACCAGATTGAACCGCCAACTTATCCAGCATATGTTTTACACAGCGGATGCCCTTCCAGGTGCAGCCCAATACTGGGAGACACCCATACACACTCATTCACAAACATACACGACGGCCAATTTAGTTTATTCAATTTACCTATACCACATGTTGGACTTTGGACTGTGGGGGAAACCGGAGTACCTGGAGGAAACCCACGGCAACACGGGGAGAATATGCAAACCACACAGAAATGCCAACTGACCCAGCTGGGACTCCAGCGACCTTCTTGCTGTGAGGCAACAGTGCTAACCACTGAGCCACCGTGTCGCCTTGTATGATTTGCTCATCCCCAATAAAGGGTAGATTTAGGGATGGGGTTTGAGGACAGCTCCTTTTAAAAACTGTACATTTTCATATGAATAATATCTTAAATTTGTATGAATTAGCCACTTTTCTGACAATACGCACAATAGTTACATTTCTTCATGAGATTAAAAATGTACATTTGTACACAAAATGACACACTGCAAAACTTTGAGGTGCCATGTTTATATTTTTGGCTCGACTGTCAGAAATGGATTGCACAGGATTGTGGGATATTGCAGGAAGTGAAGGATATGCTTCAAACTGTAAGTAAGTATCTCCTGAGACAGGAAGTGAAGCTGTATTTGGACTCAGATGTTTCTTGATTCCATCCAGCCTTGCAATACTGCCTCTGAAGACAGCATTTTAAAGCTTTCAGGAACAGCCATTGAAAGATCCAATGCTCTCAATGGCTTGATGGTGCTTATGCTATGAAAATGATAAAATTATGTGCCTGGGGTAGTTGTAACACTGATTCCAGATGTCTTGAGAGAACGGGCAATGGAAATTATTTTATTCTATTTTCTAAACCCAAACAAGCCAACTTAGCGTTCAAAAGATCTACGAGGGTGTATATGTTTGTAAGTTAAGTCAATGCAATGATGCTTTTAATGCATTTAAATTTATTTAATCGCATTCGTTATGTAACACAGCCTCTGCTTTGGCTTAGTTAGATAGGAGCCACTAACCTTAGCCAGCTATAGCTTATAAGTGTATTTCAGTTCTAAAATGGTTAAATGTAAATTGATTAAACCTGACCTTGATATGTCTTCATCGTAATTGTGTCATCGTAAAGATGGTACAGTATATTGAGGCTTCTCCTGCTTGCATTGTGATCTGAAATCCTCCTTGCTTCCAAATGAATCTTGTTAACCTCCATATTTATTTTAAAATCTTTTATTCATCCCTCCATTGCATATTTAAAAGCATATTTCATCCAAAGAAATATACATTTTCTCACTACTTATGCACCCTCGGGTGGTTCCAAAGCTTTATGAGTTTCTTTATTCTGTTGAACACGAAATAAGATATTTTGAAGAAAGCTGAAAACAAAAACAAAGAGCGTCAGTGGTTACAGGTTTTCAACTTTCTTCAAAATATCTTGTTTTGTGTTCAACAGAAGAAAGAAAGTCAAACAGGATAAGTGTGAATAAATGATGACAGAATTTTCATCTTTGGTTGAACTGTCCCTTTAAGTCCCACTTGAATGCTCCTCGGTGATACAGTAGGTGGCCCTTCTGAGATATGTATAAAAACATGGAACAAGGTTTTCACACTGACAGCTTCCACTCTAAGACATTTAGCAGCGCGGTTTGATTGTGCAACAGTTACTAAGGGGGTAACCCTTGCCGATACTGTAGGCAAAGTGATGAATACACTAAAGACATTCATAACAAGTTGGGGCTTTCGCACTTTGCTTTGGCTTTCTGAGTTTGACCAGAGGCCTTGTGCTTGTATGTTATGACCATAAGCTCTTTTATTTAATTATGCTGGCCGCAGGCAAGAAATGAAGGCTTATGAGGAGCTTATGGGGTCTGGAAATACATGTTGGTAATTAAACGCTTTAGTTGTGTTTTACAGATCTGTTTTGCATTCAATTGTATTACAGTTTATAAAGTCAACATTGGGTCAGCGCGAGGTCAGTAAGATTATAAGTTACACAATTAGTCACACATTAAACTGTAGAATTTGCTCATGGAGCCACACTGGATATAAGAATTCTTCCCCTTTTTGAAATATAACTATAATGCAGAAAAGATATGCTAACACACATACAATTAAAGTAATGGAAGAAACATTATCAACATTAGTTGCAACATAAAACTTTAATGTGCATAACTCGAGAGAAAAAAACTAAAGAGAGCCAAAGTAATGTCAACAACAGCAAAAATATATATATAAAGTGAATTGTTGTCAGGCAGGGCATTATGGGAAAGTGAATTTACACTTATTCACCGTATATATTAAGGAAACCTACTGTTAACCAGGTTACAGATTTTTACTTTAGCAGTTTCACAGTTTTTTTTTTACCATTGAAGTCACTAAAAAATAACAACTACATACCATGTCTTAAAGTCTGTACAGTACAGTACATATCTGCCTTAGGTGTAATATATATTGAGTGTCCAGTCAAACAAAAAGAGTAACACTTTACAATAACTACACAATAAATCATTTCTTAAGCATTAGCAAATAGTTAATTCATCATTTGTTAAGCATTAACTCTAGTTAACAGACATTAGTAAGCCGTTTATAAATACAGCTGCAAATGCTGTGTTCTTGATTTATCAACACATTTATAATGTGCTTAATAATTGTACTTTGTTGCTGATAAATTTTTCACTGCCAAATTAAGTCGTGCATTATTTACAAACCATTTATATTTGAAAGTAGTTGGTGGTTTTTAAGATCATTGTGAGTAATTTATAAGTTAAGTAAAAAAGTGAATGATTAAGTAAATGTTTAAACTATTCAAATCAATATTTATACTGTAAATCTTATTTTCAAGAATATAGTAATGGTTACTCGGTATATTAATAAGTGCTTTATTAACACAACGTCATGCAGTTTTGTGACTACACTAAAGTGAGGACTATTTATACTTTATAAATCCCTTATAAATGACAATTAAAATCTCAGCTATATTCTAAACAGAAAAATAAATGAACGACAGAGTGATTCATATTATAATTGTGATTATGAGTCAAGAGCACAGAATTTCTAGCTAGCTCTATACAACTCTCACATGGTAGCCCACTGAAGCTAAGTAGGGCTGCGCCTGGTCAGTACCTGGATGGGAGACCACAGGGGAAAGCTAGGTTGCTGCCTGGAGTGGTGTTAGTAAGACCAGCAGTGGCACTCAATCTGCGGTCTGTGGTTCTGACTCTCTGTGGTTGTTAAAAATCCCAGGATGTCCTTCAAAAAAAGAGTATGGGTTTAACCCCGGCATCCTGGCCAAATTTTCCCACTGGCCTCCTAACCATCCCCATATCATAATTGGCTTCTCCTCTCCACAAATCAGCTGTCTGGCGCAATATGGCTGCCGTTGCCTCATCTAGGTGGATGCTGCACACTGGAGGTGGATGAGGAGATTCCACCTCCATTTTATATATATATATATTTATAAAAAAATGCACTCGAAAAGTAAGTGAAAAAGTTAAAAAGCCTTAATTAACATGGCTATTATTTAAAAAAAAAAAAAAAAACATCACTATTGTGCACCAGACCTTCATGTTTCAGCAAGACTTGCCTTCATCAGGATGATGAATGTATTTTGCATTAAATGGCTAATGTGGAGAACTACAGTATACAAAGCAAGTATACAGTACACACTGTAAATATGGTGTGTTTAGCGCTGTGGGGAATCCAGAGAGCAGCACAGCATTGGCTTCAGGCTAAACGTGCTGCACAGCTGCTTGATTGATCACCTCACAAGCACAGTTGCTTTGATTAACAGCCGCTTTCCAGCTTGTCACCCAAGTATCTGCTGTAATTTCTTGCTTTTTACTTGTCAGCAGATTGAGAGTGGGCAATTTTGACCAGTGCACTTGTCACTAGTCCCCGGGGGATATAAGCGGTAATCACATCTCGATTAGGAAGCCGTACACTGCAAATTACTCCATGTTGGTGTTGTGACAGTGTTAATTTAAACAAGTTGAAAGATGGAAATCGGATGTTCGAGTAATGTGCAAATGCAAGACACAGACCAGCAAGCGAGCAAATTAGTAGTGTAATTAGAAATATTTGTTTTCGCAGAGAGCGTCGATGCCTTACAGTTGGGTACAAATTGCAAAACGTCAAAAGATCTTAACGTGTTCGTACGAGATCGTTTCTAATTACAACTCAATGAATGTAAGACGGTAATAGAAGTCACAAAGATTAAGCAAAATATTGTTACTGAATGGAGATTCTTGAATATGATTAGGCCTATGGAATTTAAGGTTCACTAACAAAAAATGATGTTCTATTCTCTGCTTTTCTCCACATAATGGCACATCTGTTAAGCTTCAATAATGAGACGATAAAACTGCGGAAGTCCATAAAAAATACAGCACACAAATGGAGCAGTCGTTATTCATTGATAATTTTCCACTCCAGTGAGCTGTTAAACACCACCGGATCATTGAGCGAACAAATCATTCTTTTGGGTCGGTTCTCTTCAATAGACCAGTTGGTGTGGTTTCCAAAAGCTGCACATTGGACTAAATTATCAAGGTGATTAAAAACACACACACACACATTTATACACACTTTTTTGATTTAATAGGTATGAGTTTGAGCGAATTGTTAATATTCTTTTTATTTTGGATAGGTCTGATCATATTTCTTTCGGATTTCAAATAAAATAATAGAATAAATAGAATAATAAAGTCTTTTTTTGTTGATATGATTTTAATAACTGCATTGTAACTGTTAATATACAAATACTATACAAATATTAAAATAAATTGGATATATTAAATTAAATTAATTAATTGGATAATAACATCATTTAATTTATTATTGAATAGACTAGGTTGAATAGGCTGAATAGACATATGTTTGGTCGATCATTCGTGTAACATTAATGAATAAAAATAAATGGTAACACTTTACAATGAAGTTGAATTAGTTAATGTTAGATAATGCATTTACTAACATGAACAAACTTTAACTAACATTGTTAGTTCATGTTATCTCATGATGCATTAACTAATGTTAACAAGCATGAATTTGGACGTCAATAAAACATTAATGTTAAACTTTGATTAATGCATGCTGTACAAGTATTGTTCATAATTAGTTCATGTTAGTAAATACATTAACTAATGAAACCTTATTGTAAAGTGTGACCAAATAAACTGTTAATGTAATAAAAAAAACACCTCAATGACCCAGAAAACACATGCATTTCATAACAGCGTACGCATCAGACTTATGTTATGCAATTCTTTTGTATTATCACTATACCACTATATCACTTTACAGCACCGTATTTACACAGTATTCATCATATAGTCTATTTGTCGCCTTGTAATTCTGAACATATACATCAAAGTCGGTTATGATGCCCCTTGAGGTTTCCCACTGCTTCACAGCCTTGCAGACTGGAGCTTAATAATACACTCATGTTGCCTGCTTTAACACAAGACAGTGTTGATATACTCCTGACACATAGGCAAGTCAAGCCCTGGTGATCTTTCACCTTTTAAAAGCATTCATTCATGTCGTAACCCCGGATCTAATGCCATTAATTGGATATGTCACGAGTGCAGTGATGACTGTAAGGTCAAGTCCACGGTGTTTGCAAGATTCTGGCTAAAGACCTGAAGAATTCACAGTCAGCAGACGGGGTGTTCTGTATGCTTTAAAGGGATAGTTCACCCAAAAATGTAAATTTTGTGATCCTTTACTGCCAACCCTTTATAATTTCTTTCTAGTTTTGAACACAATAAAATATATTTTGAAGAATGTTGTAACCTGTAGCCATTGACTTCCATGGTATTTGTAAATGGTTATCAGGATTCCAGCTTTCTTTGAAATATCTTCTTTTGTGTTCAGCAGAAGAAAGAAACTCATAATGGTTGAGGGTGAGTAAACAGTGAGTAAATGTTCGTGAACTGTCCCTTTAATCCCCTAGAGAGGACAAAACTGACAAGACGGGACACTGAATATTAGAAAGAGGCGGGGGATCTGTGATGCTAATGGGTAAGATGAGAATGTTCGAAAAACACATCGAGCACGAAGCTTGGCAATTAGCTGTTTGCTAGAGGTGAAAAATGAAGCGTATCGACTGCTGCTGTAAATAGAGACATCTCGGTTTTCAGCAACCCTCCCCCATCCGGCTGGAGCGGCCCAAAACAGATCACATGATGAACAGAAAATACCATACAGGCCACCCACTCGCCTTGTGGAGGACTCCTCTGATACTCCCAGGTGCATTCAGACTGACTGACAACTGCAGCACTGCAGGCTTAATATAACAAGTGGCTGATACTGGCGATATGACATTCCCATTAGTTATATTTTGGGTCACAGTCAAGGCTGGGATTGTTCTGGTGTCAGCTTTCAGAATGAAGATTAGGGTAACACTTGTTGGGATTATAAAACTGAAGCAAGCTGTGTTGAGTGTAATTAGTTACAAACTAATTACTGTAATTAACTTTTCTACTATAAAATAAAGGAAGGGATTACTTTCAATTTCCAGGTAATTTAATTACAGTTAGTTATAATGTACTTGATTTAAATCCTGTACATTACTGTAACAGTTCTGTACAGTATA
The DNA here is from genome assembly GCA_903798125.1 of Danio choprae. Classification (NCBI taxonomy): domain Eukaryota; kingdom Metazoa; phylum Chordata; class Actinopteri; order Cypriniformes; family Danionidae; genus Danio; species Danio choprae. Next base: position 6,478,506 of record CAIGQW010054109.1, read on the forward strand.
AATCAATTCAGAGATGCAGATTAATTGTATTTCTTTGTTATACAAATACATTTTACAGAGTAAGTCTAATTTTTCAACTATAGAAGGTTACATGCATCAGGATGGTTGCACATGTTTTAGAAAAAATTAATTAAGTAATTAATTTAAAGTAAAGTTAAAATATATGGTATACATTCAGATGAGCAATTGTGCACATATATAAGTTATATATGTTTTGTTGTTCACATAAAAAAATGTTTGATTTGTCCAATTGTACATGCCTACAAAACAATGACATAAGAAAATGGTCTATTATATATATGCACTGTGCAGTAATTAATTAGAAACATTTTGAAGGTTTGAATTGGTAATTAACAAATATATATATATAAATAAAAATAAAGTTTCTGTTTGACTCAAATGAAAGGAGTTTAATTTCTATTGTCTGTTGTTGATGTGTGTTGAGATTACAGTATATGGATTTAAAGTAGTATTAAGTCAAGTAATTAAGTTACTTATTGAGTAATTAAGTTACTTTTCAGACAAAGTAATTAGAAAAGTGATTAAATATAATTTTTAATGATGTAATTGATTAACATTAAGTAGAAAAAAGGCTGTTCATTAAGGACATATCATTAAGGATATTGATGCATCGTTGTTAAACTTTAAAATATGTTTGTGAATGAATGATGCAAGGTAGTGTGCTGGGTTGTTATTATGTGGGGTTGTTATTTCCACACCCCTAAACATGACGCTTCACAAAAAGAAACATGATTGGTTGCTTGACCTGTCAGTCATATTACATTGTGGGCTGAGATCTGGCTATGCAAGGTTTAGGGTTAGTTGCATGTAATTATGCATAATTAATTATAATTACTATAGCAAGTACATGGAACGTATAACAAGGACACCTTAAAATAAAGTGTTACCGAAGATATTTTCAGAATTGATGATGATATAAACCATTAATAATCGAGCACCAATAATACAGCAGCAAATCAATATATAGTAAATGTGTCACACCCCCTGCACGTTCCATTAGCCCTGCTCACCATTCACACTCTCCAGCCACTACACACCGCACTCAGTCACCAGATTATTGATCACACACACCTGTGCACTAATCACATTCACCTGCTCCAGCCATCACCCACTCACTATATAAACTCACCCTTCCCGTTCACTCATTGGCTGGTATCATCTTCACATGGTCACACTCTCTCTGTATGCTCATCTCGATCGTCGGCCAAGTCATCCACGCACTTTCGTATCCACGAGACTAACCCCTGTCATCGGCTTGCTCAACTTTCAAGGGAAGTGACTCTATTGACTTTGCTCGCTAGCACCTCGGTGCGAAGATTATGATTATTGTGTTTGAATAAACACCGTGTGAAAGTATCTTTGTCTCTGCCTTCTGTGATCCGTGACAAAATGATGCTTTAAATCACAGGATTAAATTACATTTTTAAATATATTCATATAGGAACAAACAACATGGGCTGATTCTGAAAACTTACCCCTATATACATTTCTGGAGATCACGAATTATGTAGCCAGAAGTACGTATGGCAGCATTTTGTCTTTAAAACGAACACTACGGGGCGTCCTTTTCGCACTTACCAGCTGACCACTTACCTCCGTGTGGACGGCTTTTCGCTGTTACCAGTTTGTCAAGTAGCTCGCCATGTACGTCGGCGGACTTGAGACGCAGAGAGTTGTCCGGCGAAGAACGGTTTCAGAAAGCTGGTAAGACAAAAACAGAAGCAAAAAATAAAATCAACAGGTAAATAACAGGGTGAGATGCTGAAAACATGGTAAAATGCAGTAAATGTGGTAAAAATCAGGTGAGGGCTTTTCTTTTTCTAAATTGCTTTTTAAAACTGTCAGTTGGGTTTAGGGAAGTGGGTGGGCAGGTCAATCTGTGCTCATGGAAACACTATTGGTTGGGTTTAGGGAAGGAGGAGGGTGGGTCAGTCAGTTGGTCAGTCAGTCAGTCAGTCAGTCAGTCAGTCAGTCAGTTAGTTGATAGCGGCCTCTGGTGGATTTACGTGAGAACAGCAGGCGCGAATGGCACTCATGAGAGAAATTTGAGAACTGAAAAAGCGTAGACAGCGTCCTCTGGTGGATTTGCAAAAACAAAAACCTGCAAAAACACATACCTCCTCGGACGTATTTGGAGCTCTAAAAAAAGTTATTTAAAATGAACTTCAGTAATACTGGTTTATTGTATTTTGATCAACTTAATGCAGTTTTGGTAAGCTAAAGAGACATTTAAAAAATAATAATACAATTATGCAAACATACATACATTGCAGTGTAAATGGTACTGATTCGAGTGAAGCGAAACACATTGATACCCCCCCCCCCCCCCCAATGAATGGATGAAATGTAGGTAAACCATCAATTATTGTAATCGGAAATGGGCAGAAATAAAGATGAGTGATTTCGACTGGTCAAAGTCTGAAACAGCACAGCTTGTGAGTTGCTCCTGGTCAACACTGGTAAGAATTTACCAACTGCGATCAGATGAGGAATAAACCACAAACTGGCGGCAGGATGTTGTGCGCCTAAAGCTCATTGATGCACAAGGCAACAAAGGCTATCCTGTCTGGACAGGGCTAACAGAGGGTCCATTGTGGCACAAGTCATTCACAATTTAAATGATGGTTATGGGTGAAAAGTGTCACAAATTAAACACAAAAACACATACAAAAAATTTAAATAAAAATATATATATATGGAAGAATGTCACCTGGTCTGATAAGTGCTGTTTTATTTCTCATTATGTGGATGACTGTGTATGTGTGTGTGCCATTTAGCAGGTTGCACTGTGGGATGAGGTATAAAAAAATCACGCCACGCAAGTAAACACACTATTCCTTCTGTTTATGCTGTGCTCCTGTAGTTTACACTGGCTGTGTACTTAACAACAATAAACACAAACAAACATTTAATATTGTGTGCTGCAAACAAAAAGCTGATGTTTAAGTATGAATCCGCTGTAAACCCAGCAAACATTGTTGTGCCACATTTTCCAGTAATTTCTGTAAAGTATCATTTCAGGCAGTCCAAACACGACAGACTGCTGTTCTGGCTTCAAATATTTATGGGAGTTTTATAAATTTGCCGAACAGTGAAAGAGCACCTGGCATTTTGAAACTGGTTGAATGTGGAAGAATGTAAAACAGTTGTGGCCGCATGATTGATTTGGAAACCATTCATTTCTTTGCACACAGAGACTTAAAATGAATCAGGCCTTGACCTGCTGGAAGTCTGCTAATGCCCTCTCTCACTGGTTATCATTTAGCCATGGGAGAGCTGGTTAATAGACATTTGAACTAGATTTCCATCACAAACACACCACTGAGTTAAGACAGGCCCGAGTACAAAACGCAAAACCAATTTTCTCTGCGGTAAAGCCTCTTGCTCAATACTAAACTGCAGCCTGCGGAAAATTCCAGCAGTTTCAGCAAACGAATGAGCAGTTAATCCAGTCTGAGAGAACGGAATAACATCCCAGGTTAATTGGTGCTGAACATATTGATGTGCCGGTGTAGTGTTTGTGATGAAAATCATCAGTTGGTTATGCTGTAAGATCATCTCTGAAACAGTTATGGCCAGAAACAGACGGCATTGGTATTTACAGATTATCACGATGAATCACGTCTCATTTGGAAATGAATATTTGCATGCATGACATGACATATTTATAACTGCAAGATGCAATTCCAACTGATTAACTTTGGTACAGCTCTAAAAATGCATGCTTGAGAGCTGAAATTCACAGATAAGCTGTTGACATTTCATTACGCACATGTGCTATTTTCTCCCCAAACACTGTGAACTAGCCTAAAAACAACTTCTGTGCTGCAATATACACTTAAAATGGTGTCGTTTCTTAGCAATGGAGCTTACAGCAAAAGTTTTACTTCATATTCTGAGTCATCTCACAATCTGCAAAAACCTCTCCAGTCATACGGTTAAAGTCAGTTTAAGTCAATTATTAGCCCCCCTGAATTTTTACCCCTCCTGTATACTCCCCCTCAATTTCTGTAAACTGAGAGAAGATGTTTTCAACACATTTCTAAACATAATAGTTTAGAAATGTGTTGAGCGCATAGAGTGCACCGTGAGTCATGTGACTGGAACCGAGCGATCAGCTTCAGCTTGTATGGAATATCCACATTTCGGTAGACTAATTATCTCAGACAAACACAGAACACCCAAACACTGCAGTGCTTTGTAATTTTCTACATAAATTAACCTTGTATCAGAGTGACAGCAATGTTTTGTCAGCTTGTCATCCTCTGAGAAAACGCATAATGATACGCGGTGATAAAAAGGTTGGGGACCACTGCAGTAGACAATCAAAAACAAATATTGCTTAAGGGTGGCTAATAATATTGACCTTAAAATGGTTTTAAGAAAAAAAAAAAAAACTAGTTGTATTGTAGCTGAAATAAAATAAATAAGACTTTATAGGGGCGATACGGTGACGCAGTGGGTAGCGATGTCGCCTCACAGCAAGAAGGTCGCTGGATTGAGCCCCGTCTGGGTCAGTTGGCATTTCTGTGTGGAGTTTGCATGTTCTCCCCGTGTTCGCGTGGGTTTCCTCCGGGTGCTCTGGTTTCCCCCACAAGTCCAAAGACATGCCCTTGAATTGGGTAAGCTAAATTATCCGTAGTGTATGTGTGTATGTCCTGGTCCTCCAGGTTGAGCGTTGGGCTAACTATAACTAAACTTGGGCTAACTTAGGCTATCTAAGATGTGATGGTTTTGGAAACTCATCTACTGTGATTAAATATGCAACTTTGGAGGTGAGGAGGCATTAAAATGGCTATAATGTATTACATAATGTAAAATGTTGATAGTATTTTGTTAATACCCATCTTTGACTCAACAAATGCGGAAAGAATGTGTGTACTGGATCAGACCAAAACTGGCCTAGAGCTTACATGGATAAATTAGATTTACAAACAAACAGCCAAAAATCGTTCTTGCATCAAAGATGCCAGAATGCTGTTCCGGATCATTTCGGCTCATTTTGACCCCTGCTGGTCCTTGTTGAACTGCCAACTTCAACCTGGAGGAAGAGCAACGTTACAATTTTATTTTTTATTAAGGTACTGTGTAATCTGGAATGTATATAATATATAAACTGGAATGTTAGAATAATCATGAAAAAGCTAAATAATAATAGTTTTAAAAACAATAATTACACATTTCAAGAGTTATCACCTTACTAAAAAGTAAAGGAAAAAGAAATCATCCTAGGCTTTGTGCATGTGGATGCATTTTTGCTAAAATTATATTATGCTGATTCTTGCAGATTTCACTGCTGTTTCAAAGTGACCTGTCCAGTAAGAGGAAACAGATACATGTAACTAACAAGGTTTTAAAATATTCATTGCAGATATTCCAGCAGATCTGAAAACAAATGGGTGATTAGTAGCTTAATGCCTTAAAAATATACAGTAAATGCATTTTCTAAAGCAACGATGCACTGTAAAAACTTAACCTCAAAGCATTTTATTGAATCTCAAAACAAACGAACTATTTATTTTTTATTTTAGCTAACTAACTAATAAGATTAATTTATTAGTCCATTTTTGGTATGACAGTGTAATTGCAACGTAATTAAAATACAGAATAATTAGTGCATTGCATGTACATTAAGTACAAAAAGTGCTAGTTAGCAACAACACATCAGAATGCATTAGCTATCACAGACCACCATAATATTAACCCTAAAACTTTTTTTGAATATGCTATACATATCTTTTATCGAATCATGTTTCACATGACCTGAGCAATCCAGGTAACAAGTGCAAATGTTGTGCCAGGTGAACTAACGTACATGTTTTCAGTGTTGAAAAAGCCACATATATTTGACGCAAACATTTAAATGTACTAGTTAACAAATCATGCACTATGATAAAAGATATCTGGGATACTACAATACAAGTTGCTGCATCTAGTGTAGTATTAAACACAAAAATGCACATAGTTGTATAAGCAAGTACTTTTTTTGAGGTTTGCATAAATATTCTTAAATAAACATTTGACTCGTATTCATTTGCCAGTAATTACCAGTGATGGGAATAACGGCACTATTAATAAACAGCATTATTAACGCCGATATTTTTTTCAGTGACGAGTAATCAATTGAATTACTGTTTCCCCCGTTACAGCGCCATTACCATTACTGACAATAAAATGTGCGTTACTATAATTGAGAACACTGAAGCGGTTTTGATGTGAGCAGCTTCTCTCTCAGCCATAGGACCTCTCTTTCTCAGGGGTGGGTGTGTGTGTGTGTGTTCGGGGCATCAACCAGTGATGATGATTGGTGTGTCTGTGAACGTTGTGTAACTGAGAACGTGATGATTGGCTTAGATAGAGAACATTTGCATCGTTTGCCAATTAGAGGCAGAGTAGGGCCGGTGTTCACACAAGCACACACACAGTCAGCGATACGCACCAATGACCAGGAGTCAGAGCGATGGCAAATCCAACAAGTTCAAAAGTAGCGTTTGCAAACTGGAAAATAAGCACTACTTTTCCCTCATTGGTGAAAGGCAAGAATGTTTTGTATCGTGCAACGATAGAGAGTCTCTCTGTGTCAGTGACAAGTAATTCTAATCTAATGAAGCACCTCATGTCCTCACACGCCGCCCAAAATTTGTGGCTACGCAGGTGCGAATGCTAGCTCTGCTACCAAAGCATGAGACGAAGCCACGACGCAAAAGTAAACAAAACTAAATTTTTCTCCACTGCAAATTAACAAAATAATATCTAGATATATAGTTGAGGACATGCTGCTGTTGTCTCTCACATTGCCCCACAACAACATTGAAAAAGTGTAGATTAGTGTACCATTTTTTATATTTATTTTATAGTCATTTGATAAATTAGATTTTTTTTAAGTAACACAATAGTTACTTTTATAATTATGTAACTCAGTTACTAACTCAGTTACTATTTGTGAGAAGTAACTAGTAAATATAACTAATTACTCTTTAAAAGGAATGTGCCCAACACTGGCAATTGCGTAAACAGACTGCAATTATATAAATGTTCCCTAAACAAAAACATCATGGGGTGTCAATAGGTCTGGATTACCTTGACGCAACGTGAATGTGACAAACTTTTCCCACCTTCCAGTAACCTCGCCAGAGCTAGTTATTTAATGAGGTCTTGTCTAAAAATAACACTGATTTACATGCTGTCTGGAGTGTTCTGTGTGAGCGCTGCTGGATTGGCTGTCCTGAAGGTGACGTAAATCACGAATCCCGTGTTTCAGGGCTTCAGTGACTGACCTTTTGCCACTTGAAGGGGTTGCGAGTGATGTCATCCTAACAAATGCTTACAACTCATGGAGAGACTCTAGACAAGGACTAACCAGAAAAGCAATTGCTTCCTGGGGGACATGAAGCGTGCTAACATTAAAATAAAGCTTTATGTATATAGTTCTTCGTGGCAAAATGTTGATTTTCTGGGCCACTGGAGCAAAAATAAAGCAGAAAGAGAAAGGTTGATGAGTGCCGCATAATTTGTTTAGATATGTCTGAAACCTCAGTTATGAAGAATCAATTATATTTCAAGGTCAGTTCTACGTGATTACAGCTAGTAAGAAAACATTGTTGCAGAATGATCACAAAAATAGAGTTATATTAGGGATTTTTAGATGGCAAAAGGGGTGTTTATGATCAAAAATAAACACATGTGGCAAATTACTGAAGTGACAGTGTTGACAGGTTATAAAAAGGCGGAAAGTGTAAATGATGAGTGAGAGCATGTGATAGAGCAGGGTATGTAAAATCCACAAAAAACTGAAATCATCAAATCAACACTTCGTCTTCACACAACTTTTGACATACAATTTTCATACGGTACTTTTTTTATTAAATCAAAAAAGATTGCCACAAAACATTCATGCTACATTTGTCTAAATAAGATTATTACATTAATTTAAAAACATTCACAAAAGTCTTGAGCCATGTTGTATATTTTGATATATGCCCACAGATCGGCATGTCTCTTTATGTTTTGCTCCAGTACATCCATTATGCTAAATTCCTGGATCACAAATATTAGTCTGCATTGAAACAGCTTGTTTAGGGATAGATCGTTCACAAGTGAGACATTAAGGGATGTACATGGTCAGCAACAATACTCAGGTAGGCTGTAGCGTTAACACGATGCTCAATTGGTACTAATGGGCCCAAAGTGTGCCAAGAATATATCCCCCACATCATTACACCACCACCACCAGCCTGAACCATTGATACAAGGCAGGATGAATCATGCTTTCATGTTGCTGATGCCAAATTCTGACCCATCCGAATGTCACAGCAGAAATCGAGACTCATCAGACCAGGCAATGTTTTTCCAATCTTTTATTGTCCAATTTTGGTGAGCCTGTGCGAATTGTAGCCTCAGTATCCTGTTCTTAGCTGATTGGAGTGGCACCCGGTGTGGTCTTCTGCTGCTGTAGCCCATCCGCCTCTAGGTTCGACGTGTTGTGTGTTCAGAAATGCTCTTCTGCATACCTCATCTGTAACAAGTGGTTATTTGAGTTACTGTTGCCTTTCTATTAGCTCGAACCAGTCTGTCCATTCTCCTCTGACCTCTGGCATCAACAAGGCATTTGCGCCCACAGAACTGCAGCTCACTGGATATTTTCTCTTTTTTGGACTAGTCTCTGTAAATCCTAGAGAAGGTTGTGTGTGAAAATCCCAGTAGATCAGCAGTTTCTGAAATACTCAGACCGCCTGGCACCAACAACCATGCCAACTTAAATCACCTTTCTTCCCCATTCTGATGCTCCATTTGAACTGCAGCAGATCGTCTTGACCATGTCTACATGCCTAAATGCATTGAGTTGCTGTCATGTGATTGGCTGATTAGAAATTTGCATTAATGAGCAGTTGGACAGGTGTACCTAATAAAGTGGCATGGGAGTGTATATATAGATATAATCTTGTACCGTGTTGTATATTTGAGATATGCCCAAAAATTGGTGTGTTTCTATGTTTTGCTACTGTACATCCATTGTGCTAAATTCCTGGTTCAGAAATATTAGCCTGCATTGAAACAACTTGTTTAGGTGCATGATTTAAATAAGTATATAATATAAATGTACATGGCTCATCACTTCAGTTGCATATCTACCAAGAGCTAACACCCTGAAATCATACATTTTCCTGTATCCATCCTCATTTGCATGTGCACCACATATTAACACCCTTGAAAAAAAATAATTGACTTTTTCACTTCCTACAGATGTTGTAATTAATTAACAAGTGAGGTTGGCGTGTGATAGAGAACAATGGCGGAATAAAACAATTAGAAGTTGCGGGTCATAGTTTTATTAATTAATGTAGGGAAGCTCATTGGTTTGATTTCCTTAAAGGTTTTAAACAATGCAAGTAACCGTGTCTTTGGATTTGTTTCAGAATGCATATTCTTAATGCTAATGAGCCGTCTTTTAATGCAATCAGTTACATTCTGTTTTGATCTGTATTCTGTTTGATCTTCCAAATGATGTATATATTATTTAAAATCATATTTGACTTCTTGCAGCAGTTTTCCCTTTTGAACTTCTGAACAGAATACAGCAGAGACGATTTAGAACAACACTGTAGTCGTGCGACTGGCATTCGGTGCATTTGCCGATGCCGTAATTCTCTGAACATTGTTCATTTACTACCAGCGGCACCAGCTGTGTTCACTTGTTACAGATTGTCATATATAAATGGAAACGTGTAAACCAAGCGCAATGCATCAGTGAAGGTGCAAATATGCTCTGAAGAGCTATAAAAGGGGTCATTTTCATCCCATCTGTATAATTTTGACGTGATATACTGTGAATTTTAAAGTGAGATATAAACCTTTTCATAATTTAAAGAATGTTCTATGTATGCTGTGTATGATATAATTGGGTGAAAATAGAATATAAATAATTTGCACATTCCTCTATATAAAATACAGCATCAAAGTCATCGAATAAAAGTTTTAGATATACAATAAATCTCTAAGATAACCACAAGTGGTTTTCAAGCATCAAAATCACTCAAATCACTGACAATAACAACCAACCAACCGACCAACAAAAAACAATTAAATTAAGATACAAATTATATCAAACAAAATGTATTACATTTTTTGTTTAAAATTTATAAAAAATACTAAACAAAAAAGATATAAAGTGGTCAAAAATTATGTCTGACCCACTTCCTTTTTCCCAATGTACTGCCATCCCATTATTTACCAAGCCGTTATGAAGTCTACAATCAATTAATTGAACAAAACAAAACACAAACAAGTAATATTTAAACCAAATATAAGCAGAATATGCTTTTTACGAGAGAGCGAAAGAGAGAGAGAGAGAGAGAGAGAG
>CAIGQW010054109.1:6494742-6516424 GCA_903798125.1 Danio choprae
CACACACACACACACACACATGGCTCAAAGGATTTATTACCTTGGACAACTTGGAGGCAGCACTCAAATATCAGAAGAGGCCAGAGCACTTTGAAAGAAGCAAGAGAGGAGCACAGAGAACTGTGAACAGGTAGGGTTTTTTTCGTTGTTATTGTTGTTGTTGTTGTGACAGAACTGAAAGATGTGCAAAAAAAAAAAAAAAAAAAACCAACAATGAAGCAATAACTTTGTATTGCACCAAAGTTTCTCTTACCATCCAGAGTACCCTGAAAAGACACTTGTATTTTGTAAGGGACACAAACTAAGTGGCAACTTTGGCACAGTTGGGTGCAGTGAACTATGCATGTACTTGACTTAATATAGCGCCTGTTGACTTTTTACAATGCAGAGCCGACAACCTCAGATTACTTGAAGTTCTCACACCAAAGACTTTAAACTTGGAGGACTTTGGTTTAAAGACTTGCTTCTTGTTTATAGACTTTACTTTATACTGTGACATTGCAGGAGATGTTTTAAATGCCATTTCTTGCAGTTACACTTCAAAAAAAAAAAAAAAAATCCTTTGAGCTGGTCTTCCCGATTTGGGTTTCAGGGTCCGGAATCTGCTAGTCAGGTGGCATGAAGTCAGATAAGAACAGTTGCAGGGATGTTCTAACTATAGATGCTGGTATCATATCAAACAAAGCCAATGTACATGAAGGGTTTTGAATCAGTGGGTGGATATTGCAAAGCTATGGTTGAAAGATGTGTCATGTAATGCATTGGTTTATCGAGAAAATAAAGTAATTAGTCAATTGTTCATTTGTAGATTGCTCTGGAGTTTTCGGTTGAAACCACACTGTAAAAAAAATACTGGGTTCCACACAACTCCTTTGTGTTGGGGCAACATGAAGGAAATAAGTTAACTTATTAGTTTTGGCACATTTAAGTGGATTGAACATAAAACAATAAAGTTGTCCCCCCCAAACAACCCAATAATTGTGTTGTTTTAGCTCATTTTACATAAGTAGTTTAAACAAACAGCAAACATTATTTTTTAAGTGTAGGTATGCAGGATACTACTTTAAATGAAACACGCAATAGTAGTAAAAAAAAAAAAAAAGTAAAAATGTGGTAGAAGCACAACACTCACTGATGATACTGTACATATCACACAAAGTATAATCAGGGAGTGTTGTGCTTCTACCACATTTTTACTTGTTTTATACCATTATCCTGCATACCTAGTTTCAACTAAAAACTCCAGAGCTATTTCTTTTTTTGCCTTAAAATTGACAATACATAAATACAAAAGTTAAGTAATTTGCTAATCCAGTGGTATTCCCAATATCAATATCAAATTCCCCAAGATGTAATATTATCAAAAACATTTCCAGTATTGCACCTATACTGAAAGTTATTTAAAATCCTGTCAATTTCTTGTGATTTATCTTTACTTTTTACAAAATTCTCAAAAAAGAGCATTAAAAAGAGCATAAAGCATTACTTTGATAAAATAAAGAAAATGCAATTATGTAAATATGACAGAAATGTAGACCAAAATTTATGAAGATGCACTTTCTTTTAATGAGGAGGAGGATAATGAAGTTGTTAAAAAAATTATAATTATATTAATACGTTAATTTAAATAAATTAAACAAGAAATGAACAAAAAAATGTGAACAATTCAGAGCATCCAATACGAGATCCAACTTCTGACTGTAATAATGGATTACAAACATTGAAATGAACAACAATTAAAAATCAATCAACACTTAACTAGCATATTTGCTTATTTTATGTTAACTAATGAAATTTATAGTGTACATATGGGAAATAGTTTAAAATATTTAGCAATAACTCATTGTGCTGGCATCCTCACTGGCCACAGTATGTTTAAATTTAAAATGCAAATTAGATGTGTGCACAAAACTCATATATCGCATAAAAAACTATGCCAAATAAAGTGCCGTTCCAATGAGTCAAAGAGAACAATATTGTCACTTCCTGATAAACTGACGTCAAATATCAAAATAAAAAAAAATATATTTTCTGCATTAGAAGCCACTGTAGGACTTTTTTTCTTTTATAATAAATTACTTGCATCTCATAAGATGCTGACAAAATGCAATGAACACGCAGTAGCTTTTGGAGGTAATAATACCAACCCACTTTGATGACGTACCGTGGAATTTTAGAATGACCAAAACAACATTTCAGATGCTTTGCATTGTGGTTGGTCCAATAATGCAGTCCCATCATGCTCATTTTTGCTATTACATAATCCGTTAAAACAAAATCATGTGACGTTTTTAATGTGCATCCTGGAATTTATTCAGTAAATGTGTTTTCATCAAAGTTTATTCACATTTTCTTTAATCAGATAAAAAGTTTGTCCTACTCATTTGTGCGCATATGTTTTTTTTCTGCACATTTTAAAAAATGTGCCTAAAAATAGGTGAATAGAAACCTACTGTAGCTACTGAAGCATTCAAAGTGCTAAAACATTTTAAAGCTGTTCCCGAAATACAGAAGCAACAAATTGGCTCTGCAATTATTTAGCAGTAAAGCTGGCCAGTGGCAGCAGCATTATGTTAATTATCCTCAAACGTCTTCTGGGAGACACTGATTTTCATCCTGCACACTGAGAGGGTTAAGAGGTGCACGGGGACATTTGAGATCTCTGGAGAATTCGTCTGTCCACAGGAGCCATTTTAACTGGGCCAGGCTGACAGGACAGAAGAAGAGATTTTATCGCCAATCAGAAAAATAGGAGGGCGATAGACTGAGCGAAATTGGCTTTGCCTATTACCGTGGGTGATTTCGCTCACTTAAACACCCCGCGGAATCGCATCTTCTGTACTCTAAATAAAGTACTGACAAGCAGGCTGATTTATAACATGGTCATTTCCTCACCTTAAACATGTGTTGCTTCGATCCGAGACCTCAGAGTCTCATTGCCAGCCTTGACTAAGAGGAAAAGCAGACTTAATGCTCCCATTCATATTGAGTTTGTGCGCCGTTAGAGAGACTTAGTTATGCTCTGGCGTGATTAGGCGATTGCTTAAAATAAGGTTTTCTTCGCGACAGTTAAATACCACTATGAATGAGTCAATTTTGTAAAGCGAGTGTAATTTTAGATATTACAGATGCTTGGAAATATTGTGAAGGGCTCTAGGCATAGCCGGAATTTGAACGCGTGTCACCTTGCTTAATGCATTGTATGCTAATGATATGCACACCATTACTCCCTAAGTGGCTTTTCTTACTGAACTTCACCACATTGGAGAAAATGTAAATAACTAGCACTAACCGAGGGCTGTGCGAGGCTGCCGTGATAGCCTATCATTTGACAAATGACTGTGTCCTACTAAACATGTCAGCAGGGCAATTCAGATAGAGGGGGAAAAAGGTTAGTGGTATAGTTTAAAACTTGAGCATGTCATTAGACTTGCTTTTCATATAGTAGTGTGAAGTGGTAGTTTACTCATGCACTGTTATTACTGCTATACAGCCCGGCTTGCCGCTGGCATGTAATTATGTTATGAAGCATGGCTTTGCTTTCCCAGCAGGATGAAAATGTCTCCTTTTATGCGGCAGGCTCTTCTGATCTGAGACACAGGTGTAAAAAACTCCGGAAACTACACCGATGCTGCAGAACTTTGCACAATACACCCCTAATTTGTGAAGTAGGATGGGAATATACCTTCTTTTAATCAGAGAATGCCCAAGATGGCATTGCAATGAAGCGTTTTTCTCATCCCCATATAAGCATTGATGGTGCTGAGTGGTGTGAAGCTCATGTTGCGTGTAAACTGAAGACCCTCAGCTTGGCAAGCTTCAGTGTTCAGTGATATTTCGCTTAGAAGGGTTGAAGAGCTTGTTTTCCAAAATGAACAGAAGCCAAGGGCTGCTGGGGACGTACTAAAAAGAGTCCGGGGTGTTTCAATAATTTGTCATTCTGAATATCTTGTGCTGCAATCAGAGAATGTGCTATAGTGTTTCTCAAATAGTTGCATTTTAGCAGCCAGATTGCACATTAGTGACCCATACTGTACCCTGACTTATTGTACCACTGGGTTTGACTGACCCCGCTTTTACCTGTTTACATTCATTTTATTTGTTCAGCTATACGCCATTCAGAAACGATTTGCTGTATTTCCACTTATAAACTGGAATATTAACCTGCAAACCTAATAGCTAATAGCCTCCGGCTGCAAGAGTCGAGGCCACAATCAATCAATGCAATCTGAAGGAGGACACACATATTGAATAGCCTCAGCTCGTGTTTATTTCTGATTTCATGGCTACTTTAACCGTCTCCAATAATGGTTTGTAGCTTAAAAGGGCACACATTTAGGAAAACAAATATAAAGAAATTCTCATATATCCATGCTTTATTTTTCTTTATTGAAATTGATCATTTCAGTTTTCCACTACATACAGTAAATGCTCTTTAGTATTCTTCTATTTTCTGAGTGCCTTCTAGTACACTATCATTGGACAGATTTATCATGAAATAAAAAAGCTTTATATGGTTTATAACTAGCTTATTAGCTCTGAAACAAGCAAGATTGCTGTTTTTTTCCAAATATTTGCACAACTGCAAATGTAAAATCGATGTTATACAACATAGTTAATTCACAGACAACAAGTGTTTTTGCTTCTAACAATTTTGTTACATTTTTATAAATACTGTCCCCTTGTTAAAGAAACTGCCATTTTTTATGAATTGGTTAAATAAAATATTCAACTCACTTATTAAGACAGTGACTTGCTGCCACCTACTGGCAGTTTGCTTAATGTTTGACCAATTGTTTTTATTAATTTCATATTTCTACATAAAAATCATTCATTTTTTTAACAATGTGTAAATATGTGCATTCCATATCGGCATTATTTGTTAATAATAGTAGTAGTTATACAGTCATTAAATAAAGAATAAATGTAAAAATAGTGTTAATGTCTGGCTGGTGTTATAATGACTATAATTTTACCTCTAATTGTTGACTTTGAGGTCATTTGCAGCAAAAGTAAGGTCCAAATGTAAACTCAAGCGCAGGACTTCCATAAGTTCAGCCCTACAGTACCAAAACAAGATGTCATACAAACGAAGGGAAACTGACCTTTTTTCGTTTTCTGAAGTTTGATGTTTCTGTGCTCTCTGAACAAAGCAAATTGTGATTGGCCCAAATTATGTTTACTCTTGCTTAAATTCATCCATATTTTATTTAGTCTGGGTCCATTGTGTTCTATTTTATGTGATTTTGCCCACAATTTTTGAAGAATGGGATGATATCACACAACCTGTGCATTCTGGCATTCACCTAAATTGTCTGCTTATACTAAATGACAGATTCATTTGTGCCAAAACAGCAGATTTGTTTGGACTGGTGTTGAACAACAAAACATATTCACCTGAATATTAGTGAATGTGTAATAGTATTTCTCACATTCATTCATTCATTCATTCATTTTCATTTCGGCTTAGTCCCTTTATTAATCTGGGGTCGCCACAGCGGAATGAACCGCCAACTTATCCAGCATATGTTTTACGCAGCGGATGCCCTTCCAGCTGCAACCCATCTCTGGGAAACATCCATACACACCCATTCACATACATACACTACGGACAATTTAGTCTACCCAATTCACCTGCACCGCATGTCTTTGGACTTGTGGGGGAAACCGGAGCACCCGGAGGAAACCCACGCCAACACAGGGAGAACATGCAAACTCCACACAGAAACGCCAACTGACCCAGCTGAGGCTCGAACCAGCGACCTTCTTGCTGTGAGGCGAACGTGCTACCCACTGCGCCACTGTGAGGCCCAGTATCTCTCACATAGTTTTTTTTTTTTCAGACAGATGTTACATTAAGCATCAAGTGGAATGGAACATTAAACCGAAAGGAAATTTAGTTTTTTCACATATCTTGACTTTTGATCACACTCTTACCACAAAATCAACTGTGATTGACACAAACTATGTTAACGCTCACTTAAATTAATCCATATTGAGTTTAATCTGGGTAAGTCTTGTTTAACCTTGAACCATTTGTTCCATATTTTTTGAGAATACAGGGTGATTATACACAATCTGCAAATTTTGGCAATCATTTTAATGTGGCTGCTTCTACTACAGGACAGAACAATTTGTGCCAAAATTACAAATTTGTTTGGACTCACAGGTGTTCAACAGCAAAAAGAAAAATAAAAAAAAAAGAAAAAGAAAAGAAAAAGTATATTCTCTTTTCTATTAAAAGCTTATATGGGTGTTCATTTTTTTATCCAACAGAATCTTAAGGTTGCTTAAAGTTTAGCTTAAGATTCAAAACAGACCTGAAACCCATTTTTGAGTTACGGCCTGCCAGTTATCCATGGTATGATGGATAGGATAACTTTGCAGCAGTATTAAAATAAAATAAAAATAAAAATGTAATATATCAACAAGGCGATGCGGTGGCACAGTGGGTAGCACAATCACCTCCCAGCAAGAAGGTTACTGGTTCGAGCCTCGGCTGGGTCAGTTGGCATTTCTGTGTGGAGTTTGCATGTTCTCCCCGTGTCAGTGTGGGTTTCCTCCGTGTGCTCCGGATTCCCCCACAAGTCCAAAGACATTCGCTAAAGGTGAATTGGGTTAGCTAAATTGTCCGTAGTGTATCAGTGTGTGAATGAGTGTGTATGGATGTTTCCCAGTGGTGGGTTGCGGCTGAAAGGGCATCCACTGCGTAAAATATATGCTGGATAAGTTGGCGGCTCATTCCGCTGTGGTGACCCCAGATTAATAAAGGGACTAAGCCGAAAAGAAAATGAATGAATGAATACATCAATAACTAACAATAAACAACATAATGCTTTCATAAATTGTTAATGCTTTCATAAATAGTTGATATGCTTATCCACTATATACTGTTTATTCAAAATATAACCATTTTTCATCATGAATAACATAATGCATCATGCACTAATGCTAATTTAAGCAACTTATTATCACATTATATGCATAAATTAACACTATTATATTCATGCCTTAAGCAAAAAAAAGAACTTTATTGTATAGTGCAACTTGACTTAATTATATGGTGCATGCAACCCGACACTGATAATAATAAGCAAAATTTGTATTACCATTCTAACCAGTAATAACTGCCATGGTGTTATTCTCTATGATGCAACCAATTGAAATAATAGTTGTCAGCTTTTACGGCAAGAGAAATGACAAACCAAACCATGCATAATGATGTGTGCAATGAATCACATGCATGTTGAAAGATGACACTCAAATGTCAGATTTCAGCAGCTTATGATCCACAAAACGCTTGCATTTATATCCCATTATGCTCCATGCAGTGTCTATAAGAGGCCAATCAGTGTGCTATTGTGTATGGAATATGCCACTCGGTCAGATGACTGATGTCGCACAGAATGCAATTTCAAAGAGTTATTTATGAAAAAAAGAAGAAGATGGCCACTGCATAAAACAAGCTGCTTGGTTTTGGCTCTGAGATGAGATTGAGAATACCATTAGCTGGAGTCAGCGACAAGAGAGGGACAAGAGTCATCGAGAGCCCTAGACTACTAGATCATTCCAAATAAACAAGCTCAGTGCAAAACCTACTCCACTGCCTACCTAGACTCCATTTCACCTTGATCCATCAAAATTATTTTTCAGCGAGAAAGAAATCATGTAATGCATTGCGATGAGCTGGGTGAAAGAAAGAAAAAAAATCTCAATCTTAAGCATATTTTATTCAGTGCTGAAATTTCCTGATGAAAATACTGTATTTGATTATATTAAAAATGATACATTTTTTAAAAATTAAATAGGCCATGTATAGCGCATATTGTTATATTTTAAAGAAAATCTTTATTCTTGAATCTCGATTTAATCAATATTCTTGTACATATATGCTATATATTACATATACAACTGCAAAAATAGCCAGGTTTTCTTCATAACATGAAGTATATATTTTTAAAGTTCACAAAAAATGTGAAATGCAAATTAGTACTTGTTAGAGCAGTTGACTCTAGTATTGGTAACTTATACATATTTTCTGTTAATTTCCTTACCACCAGATTTTACCCCTTGGTCAGCAAGTTTACAGTCATTTAAAATATAATAAAATATACCATGAGCAGGCGACGTGGTGGCGCAGTGGGTAGCGATGTCGCCTCACAGCAAGAAGGTCGCTGGTTCGATCCTCGGCTGGGTCAGTTGGCATTTCTGTGTGGAGTTTGCATGTTCTCCCCGTGTGCATGTGGGTTTCCTCCAGGTGTTCTGGTTTCCCCCACAAGTCCAAAGACATTCGCTATAGGTGAATTGGGTGGGCTGAATTGTCCGTGATGTATGTGCATGAATGAAAGTTTATGGATGTTTTCCAGTGATGGGTTGCAGCTGGAAGGGCATCAGCTGCATAAAACATATGCTGGATAAGTTGGCGGTTCATTCTACTGTGGCCACCCTGATTAATAACGGGACTAAGCTGAAAAGAAAATGAATGAATACCATGAGCACTTACAACTCACTTTTTTTATTCTATTTTGAGGTACTGCATAGTCCTGTTTAAAGTTACTCTAAGGGGAGTAAAAATCTGTTTTTGGACATCATTTATGTTACATATTTGAAATCAGAAAAAAAGAAAACAAAACTGTGAACAAGTAACCAGCAGTAAACAAGGCAAAGATAATGGAGTGAGCTGATTAGTCACATGGGTGTAATGTCAGAGGTTATTCAGAAAAAAATGCATTTAAATCTCCAAATATTCACACTTTTTGCCACAAGTAAAAAAAAAAAAAAACATCAAGTGAGCGTAAAAACATTTTCATAAATTGTTTCCATAGCTTGTTTCTATTTATATTTTTCAAAATGTGCATTAACACAGACTTAACATCATGCATTTTTTTAAAATACTGTTTAAAATACTGAAAAATACTGTTTAAATAAATTATGAAAATGTCATGAATTTGGTACCATCAATGTGACATGCAGGGTTGCAATTTGAGATACGCTTACACAAAAATAAACATAAAAGTTTTTCCTTTGCATTTTCTTAAATTTCATACATATGACAGTATTGTCAAACAGAACTCTGAAAGTCAATCAGAACTAAAAAAAAACTCACTCAGGTCAATCGGTGCTTATGAAAACACTATTGGTTGTGTTTAGGGAAGAAGGAGGGTGGGTCAGTCAATCAGTCAGTCAGTCAGTCAGTCAGTCATTCAGTCAACAGCGGCCTCTGGTGCATGTACGCGAGAACAGCAGGCCCGAATGGCACTAGCGAGAGAAATTTGAGATCTCAAAAAGCATACACAGCAGCCTCTGGTGGATTCGTAAAAACTAAAACTGAAAAAAAAACTGTGCCTGCGGGGATGTATTTTGTGATCTCCAGAAATGTATATAGCAGTATGTTTTCAGAATGAGCTTGGGTTGGTTTTTACAAATTCATGTTTTTTTGTAGTTTACAGCTATCATTGTAATGAGCAATCAAAATGCATACAAATTAGTTTCAAAAATCACTTGAAAAGTTTCACTTCAGATACATATACAGCAGGTGACATTCACATTCAAGTGTGCACTCTAGTATTCAAAAACTGCAAGCCAACCTGTCACCATTTCTTAAAAACACTGTGCACCTGAGTCAAAACCATCTGTCAAGCATTTAGAACATCACAAATGGATGCTTATATCCAGTGTGACACCCATATGCAGGCAGTAGACAGCACGCTTGGTTTTGGAACAAAGCTAAAAATCTTGAACACATGCTCACTAAAATACTTCCAGCTCATCTGGCTGAAAGCCAATAGCCATAGCTGAAAGCCATGCTGGAGACAGTCAAATACAAACATGTCAAAATCCCATATTAGTGCTAGGCTAGTATACTAGTGAGGACACACTGACTGGATCTGAACTGTATATGTGAGTGGATTTGAAAAGATGAATGACTAGAGCCGCAGAGGTTTTGCTGACTAGGCCCAAAGCCTCTCTAATGGAACATAATGCACTGCACTGTCACACTGCATCACATCTCAGCAGATGGGATAACTGTCGGCCTACTTTGCTCTATCCCTTTCACCTGAATTGCTCTTTTCCATAAATTGTTCGGACTTAATGGAGTATTTAAGTTAGTCGGACCAATTTTCAGGTGTCTGCTTAATGAGGACGAATGCTCACCGACTGACTTGTAAAAATGTGTTTTTCGTTGCATCTTGTATTGTGCAAACATCTATCCAAATGTTTAATAAGAGTGAAATTGAATTGACCTTTCATATTGGTTTTCTCGCACCCAGAGATACGTCTGAATCCTTGAGCCATTGGACTGCATCAAGATGATGAAAAAAGCCAAGGTTTTAGATCCAACTGCTGCCGGGCAAGGCGGTAAGAATAATATAATTGTGTTCTCTCCCATATGGCAGGCTGACACCGGCAACAAACCTTATCCAACAGCTCTATTACTGAATTACCGAAACAACAAATCCAGCCATGTTCTTCATGAAGACCTGCTAGTACAAAAAACATGATGATGGTGGTGGCGGTGGGAGGGGGTTGTTTTGTAATTCCTTCTTTCTTTTTTTCCCCCTTAATGGTCACTTTTCCCAGAGGATGCAATTTAGTTAATCAGTTTTCATTGTATTCATAATGATGAGAGTATGGCAATGGAATTCGACACACTTCATAGGACATGAGTCTCATTTAGAGAAGTTATCCCACAGTAAGCGTCGGCGTTAAAATGCAACAGCGAATTTTCCAGATAAAATCTAATGACCTCCTCTCCACGGCAAAGTGAATAATATATCTGTCCCTGAGGGGTTAGATAGCGAGATAAAAAAGCAAGTGTTGAATCGAACGTAGCTGCACAAATTTATTTAAACTCGCGAATGATCAAACAGCTGGTTAAATTCATAGGTTGTGGTTTTGGAAACTGGCCGGCTATGTACAAGATGCAAATGAAGAGGAGGCTGTGAATATGGCTTATGCAATCAGAGGCTTCATCAATGCCTTGTGTGCCCTTCATCTGGAAGCTCGCTAAACCACCCAGCGAGAATTTGCTGTCATTCAGCTTGGGTTTCTTTCAATCGTGTAACCATGGATGCGAGGAAAAACCATCAACTGACCCAAATGTGAAGTGCCTGTGCTGTGAAGGACAGTAAATAGAGCCAGAAAAGAAGAGTTGGAGGAATGGACCAAGCTGGAATTAAACCTTAAATTATTTTGGGGTGAAAAAAACACCCTCTTAACATTTACTTTCTTTATTTTTGTTTTCTTTATTTCTTTATTTATTTTTTCATTTTATTTTATTTGCTTTAAGGTGGGGATTTATTTTACTTTATGTATTACATTTACTTCATTTTTATTTTCATGTTATTTATGAACCCCTCCTTCTTTATGATCATGGGTGATGATTTACTAATTATAGGACATTAAAAAATGTCCTTATTTATAAAGTTTGTCCCATTTATGCCTGTTTCACACTGCATACGTTACATCTAAAAAACAATTGCTATGAAAGAATATATACAGTTGAAGTCAAAATTATTAGCCCTCCTCTGAATTTTTTGTTTCTTTTTTAAATATTTCCCAAATGATGTTTAACAAAGTAAGGACTTTTTTCACAGTATTTCCTATAATATTTTATTATTTGTTTTATTTCTGGCTAGAATAACAGCAGTTTTAATGTTTTAAAACCATTTTAAGGTCAATATTATTAGCCCCCTCAAGCATTTTTCCCCCCGATTGCCTACAGAATAAACTCTTATGTTTAGAGACGTGTTGAAAAAAATTATTTCCGTTAAACTGTAAACCTCAACTGTATATGTTCAGAAACATATATGTACAAAACTTCTACAGCAACTAGATAAACACAGCAGTAATATTAATAGCCCTCAATGCTAACCAACAAAGCATTTTAGGTCTGCTGTCTGGCCTATAATCTTTGACCACTAAGAAAAAGAATCACTTTAATGTTGGAGCATAGAAACACAAGGCACAAAAAATGCTGTGTATTTTTCTACCAGCATCAGCAGCAAGGACACACGGTGCTACAACAGAAATACATAAACTATCTATCATGCTTACGACCTTAATAAAATATTAAACTTACCATCCATTCCTATTTTCTCTGCAATTTCTTGCCACAGAGCTTCTTTTTTTGTCAATGTTTTGTAGTCCTTCTGTAGACTTTTTGTTCTCAGACACCAGTGTCAACAAACACTCGACATCCATTGTTTTCCAGAACACTTTTATTCAACATCCACACTAGTTTTCAAAGCCACCAGTTTTCTAGTTTCACCCTTTTGTGAAACAGAAGCAGCTCCACGCACATGATCTAAAGCTCAAATCTAATCGGATGGTTCATTTTATCTTGCGAAGAAGGGGAAAAAATGGCACACTGGTAGTAAAAAAAAAGGGCAACTTTTGCATTGCACATTCAAATCAGTTCAAGATTAAAGTACAGACAACAACGCTGCCAAAACCACTTTCCTCTTTCACACAGATCCACAATGCTGTATTAAAGGGATAGTTCACCCAAAAATGATAATTATGTCACCTTTTACTCACCCTTTACTTGTTTCAAACCTTAACAATTTCTTACATCAAGTTTATATCTTGTTGGTGGTGTCATTAGCAAAAAAAATAAAAAAACACTACGTCCCTGCACACATACACAGGTTGAACATGTAATATGCATATGAATAATATCACATAGATGATCAGCAATATCGTTTTCAATAACGTGTACTTACGATACCTTTGGATGACACTGTTTGCAACCATAACTGGGAAAAGTTCAAGGTTTTGTAAACAATATTATTATCACCTCCATGTAAACGACTAAAACACATATTTGTGAAAATGTTGTTCACATGAGTTTTAAGCGTTTATTATGAGTTTATTGATATGCCAGAGTACTTGACAACCAAAATAATGATACAGGACTGTGTTTGTGTGGAGAGGAATGTGTACTGGTGTGTTCAAATAATTTACAATAAAAAAATATATAATAATAATATAAATATAAATCTCTCAACAAAATATGAGATGGTTTAGGTTACAGCACCTAAATAAACTGAATAAAAACAAGAAAGAAAGAAAAACACAATTGTTTATTAGTAATTTTGTAAAAGTAGAAATCAAAAGTGTGTCGAACTCTAATCTCGCAAATATAACACAATTTTAATAAAAATAATAATAATAAACGTATATTTCTTTAAAGCACCTTTAAAAGCAGCATCTCAAAGCGCTTCACGTTTACAAATGATAGAGGTAAAAGATACATACAACACTGTAAAAAAATGCATGGGTTCCACGCAATTCATTCATATTGTCCCAACACAAATTAAGCTAACTTTACAGATTTAACTAATTTAAGTGAATTGAACATAAAACATTAAGTTGTCCCAACAAATTCTCAAGAATTGTCATTTAAAGTAGCTTGAACAAGCAACATTTTTTGGAGTGAAGGATACATGCATAAAAACTAAACAAAATCAAAAACCAAAATAATAAAAACAAAGAAATATTTTAAAATCACATTTTATTAAAAAACAATCTCAAAAGCTAGCCTAAAAAAGTCAGTTTTAAGAGATGATTTAAAATTACTCAGGGATTTTGCAATCTGCATATCAGAAGGCAGAGAATTCCACGATTTAGGGTGCCATAAATTTTAGCCACGTTGACTTAACAGTTAAAAGACCAGCATCAAATGAGCGTAAAGTACATGCAGGGGTGTAAAGGATTAATTATGCATAAATGTAAACACACCACACTGAAGTAACATCGCCAACTACTGCCTGGCATGCAAATGTTCGATAGTTTTAGTTCAAATTTAATAAATGCATGTCATGTTTCACAATCAGGGAGTGAGTTCATTCATGTAAGTATGATGCCTCAAAAATGCATATTTAGAACAGAGTTAGTCAATTATATTTTCATCATTTAATCTGATGGGTTAAAAGCTTTGTGCAGAAACAAACAGCTTGTGCTAGACAGCAGTGTGAACACTGTATCAGAAAAAGAAGCAGCAGAAAAAAGCTTCTGCTAATGTATGCTGTGTGAAACACGTCTCACTTTCATTTCCCTCCCAGTTTGTCTGCTTTTTCTCTAGTCTTGTCTATTGTAATCTCACATTCAACCCCTTAGTGGATTGAATAATTATGTTTTATTGGTTTAACCTCCCCGTCTTCTCCCCTGTCTTGTGTTTCTGGTTGTTTTTGTGAGTGAATCTGTGTTCGTCCATAGACCTGTCAGAGAAAAGAAAAAATGTCAAGATTCACAATTTGTGTTCTCCTTCTTTGTTTCCCCTTCCTTCGTTGTTGTTGTACTGTAATGTTGTGTCTATACTGTACCAGGACTGGAAATTCTGCCTATCAAGAGACAAGGTAAGGTAACTGAAAGGCAGCAACCTGAACATGCATGCATTTCGTTGATATTCAGTCCATTTTATCATATCATACACTGAAAAAATATATTTTTGCTAAATTGTTGCAATCTATTTATATGGGCTGAATTTAAACAAACTAATAAAATTTAGTAATGTTCAACTTAATTTGTTTGTTTAAATTCAGCCCATATAAATTTTTTGCAACCACTTACCTTACAAGTTTTTGAAAATCTAATAAATTTTTTTTATTGTATAATATATTGTATCATATCATATTATATTATATATCATTCATTCATTCATTCATTCATTCATTCATTCATTCATTTTCTTTTCGGCTTAGTCCCTTTATTAATTAGTGGTCGACATAGCGAAATGAACGGCCACCTTATCAAGCATATGTTTTACGCAGCGGATGCCCTTCCTGCTGCAACTCATCACTGGGAAACACCCATACACTCTCGTTCACACACATACACTACAGACAATTTAGCTTACTCAATTCACCTATACCGCATGTCTTTGGACTTGTGGGGGAAACCGGAGCACCCGGAGGAAACCCACACGAACACTGGGAGAACATGCAAACTCCACACAGAAATGCCAACTGACCCAGCTGAGGCTCGAACAAGCAACCTTCTTGCTGTGAGGCGACAGCACTACCCCCCATATCATATCATATCATATCATATCATATCATATCATATCAAATCTCATTCAATAATTTTCCTGATTAGTCCCTGATTATCAGGGGTCGCCACAGCATGTTGGGCCGGGCTGTGATCAACCACTTGAGTGTGTTTTTGTTTTTTTCTTTTAGTCATTACTTAATTAGCCTTATTGCGTGGAGAGCTATACACAAATCTATAATGAAAACATTCGATTACTTTTGTACAGTTTATGCTTATTTAAGACAAAATTATTTGTGTTTAAAATAAAAAGACGCCAGGACGGACATGTTTACATATTATAAAGTGTATTTGTCTGTTTAAATGCACACCCAAAAGCGTCCACTTTTGCTCATCTTCAAATCGCATGCACAGAAGCTGATCTAAGAACAGCGTCTTTATACGGATCGCTTCCGTCAGTCACCTGTGCGCAACGCCTATGGAGAGCAGAAACAGCGAGCAGCCGTTTGCCTTTAACACTAGCTGCGCCTGTAGCGTGCAGCTAATTGGCGGCTGCATCACAGATCAATCTATCTCTATTCTATTTACCTATCTATCTTTATATATAAATACTTTTTTTTCTGCACGTGCGGTGTGAAACAGGCATTACATGAATTCACTTATTCAGAGGTTGCATAGTAAATGCTGCCGTTTTTATATTAATTTCAACGTGGTTTCAAGCCAGAATAGAGCAAAAGCATAATGCATGCATATTGTGGCTGAAAACGTCTGTTATAACAGCCCACGTATTAAAAAAATAGTCAGATTTAAATCGGGCTCAGGCTCATAATTAAAGTTAATGTGTCGGACCGGGTAGGGCTCGGACACAAGGTGCACGGGCTCGGGTAGGGTCGGTTAAATTTTTTGGGCTCAATTTAAGCTCTAAGCAAAATGAACCGCCAACTATTCCAGCATATATTTTACCCAGCGGATGCCCTTCCAGCCACAACCCAATGCTAAAAAACACCCATACACTCTCACAGTCACACATGCACTCATATGGCCAATTTTTTGTTTTACCCAATTCACCTATAGTGCATGTCTTTGGACTGGAGCACCCAGAGGAAACCCACATGAACACAGTGAAAATATCCAAACTCCACACAGAAATGCCAACTGGTTCAGCCGGGACTCGAACCAGCGACCTTCTTGCTGTGAGGCGACAGTGCTAACCGCTGAGCCACCGTGCCGTCCATATCATATCATATATCATATCGTATCATATCATATCTCACACCCAGACAGTGTGTCATGATATCAATCAAGCAATAACAACGCACATTACTGTGTCATTTATATTGTGCATTCAAGTGTTCAGATTGCTGTCATTTAAAGACACCATCAAATGGTTGATTCTATGTTGATGTCTTGAAGGACTTGTTCATTATCTTAAAGTAACAAATAGGCCTGTAGCCGACAGGGGTAAACTGTACTCTCAGGACAAAAATAACGTTGGTCAGGGCAAGTGGTCTTATTTAGTAAATGCTGCTGTAATTTCGGTAAAATAAAGAATTGGAATATTAGTGACCAAAACTGACCATTCTTTCATACTAACTACTACTAGGCTTTGTTTATTTGTTTTTCCATAATTTTTCATTTATTTTATTATAACCAATAGGTAACCACTAACCAATCAGGTCGAAAACGATTGGTCAGGGAAAGCAGTCATTTTATAAATGCTGTTATTTTGGTACAATTAATAATGACAATATTTACTGACCAAGTGTTGTTCTTGTTTATGCTTTTTCACAATTGTTGAAAGGTTGTAAAAAAGTGAAAGTAAAAGTGTTGCTGCTGAAAAGTGTATAATAATCTGTGTAATGGTTGTTTGTACAGTTACATCTTACATTATATATTGTGAAAACATGCCTTAAAACATTGTGAAATAAGTTTTACACTGAATTATATTTTGAGGAACAGTAAAATATTGCAAACACATGCAACTATTTACATTTTTCACATTTAACATATACACTGCTCAAAAAACAAAGGGAACACTTGGAGTTACATTGTGTTGTTTGAGTGTTCCCTTATGTATAATTCCAATATAATATAATTTCAATACTATTTTAAATATTTGTAAATGTGCAAGTTATGCAGTGCATCCGGAAAGTATTTATAGCGCTTCACTTTTTCCAAATTTATTTATGTTACAGCCTTATTCTAAAATGGATTAAATTTATTTATTTCCTCAAAATTCTACACACAATACCCCTAAATGACAATGTGAAAAAAGATTTTTTGAAATTGTTGCAAATTTATAAAAAATAAAAAACCTGAAAAATCACATGTACATAAGTATTCACAGCCTTTGCTGTGAAGCTCTAAATTGAGCTCAGGTACATTCTGTTTGCACTGATCATTCTTGAGATGTTTCAGCAGCTTAATTAGAGTTCACCTGTGGAAATGTTTACCTGTCTATATAAGGTCCCAGGGTTGACCGCATGTCAAAGCACAAACCAAGCATGAAGACAAAGGAATTGTCTGCAGACCTCCGAGACAGGATTGTCTCAAGGCACAAGGCTGGGAAAGGTTAAAGAACAAATTCTGCTGCTCTGAAAGTTCCAATGAGCACAGTGGCCTCCATCATCTGTAAGTGGAAGATGTTTGGAACCACCAGGACTCTTCCTAGAGCTGGCCGGCCATCTAAGCTGAGTGATCGGGGAAGAGGGGCCTTAGTCAGGGAGGTGATCAATAACCCGATGGTCCCTCTGTCTGAGCTCCAGCGTCCTTCTGTGGAGAGAGGAGAACCTTACAGAAGGACAACCATCTGTGCAGCAATCCACCAATCAGGCCTGTATGGTAGAGTGGCCAGACAGAAGCCACTCCATAGTAAAGGGCACATAGCAGCTTGCCTGGAATTTTCCAAAAGGCATCTGAAGGACTCTCAGACCATAAGAAACAAAATGCTCTGGTCTATTTGGAGTAAATGCCAGGCATTACGTTTGGAGAAAACCAGGCACTGATCATCACCAGGCTAATACCATCGCTACAGTGAAGCATGGTGGTGGCAGCATCACGCTGTGGGGATGTTTTTCAGCAGCAGGAACTGGAAGAGTAGTCAGGATAGAGGGAAAGATGAATGCAGCAATGTACAGAGACATCCTGAATGAAAACCTGCTTCAGAGTGCTTATGACCTCAGACTGGGGCGACGGTTCATCTTCCAGCAGGACAATGACCCAAAGCACACCACCAAAATATCAATGGAGTGGCTTCACAACAACTCTGTGAATGTCCTTGAGTGGCTCAACCAGAGCCCAGACCTAAATCCTATTGAACATCTCAGGAAAGATCTGAAAATGGCTGTACATTGTCGCTTCCCATCCAACCTGATAGAGCTTGAGAGGTACTGCAAAGAGGAATGTGCAAAAATTCCCAAAGACAGGTGTGCCAAGCTTGTGGCATCATATTCAAAAAGACTTGAGGCTGTAATTCCTGCCAAAGGTGCATAAACAAGTATTGAATTAAGGCTGTAAATACTTATGTACATGTGATTTTTCAGGTTTTTTATTGTTAATAAATTTGCAACAATTAAAAATATATATTTTTTCACATTGTCATTATGGGGTATTGCGTGTAGAATGTTGAGGGAATAAATTAATTTAATCCATTTTGTAATACAGCTGTAACATAAAAAAATGTGAAAAAAGTGAAGCGCTATGAATACTTTCCGAATGCACTGTACATATTATAAAAGGATAAGTAATGTGTTTGACTTTCCAAATTTAGAACTTGCACATTTATAGCAGATCAAGAAGAAAATTAATCGTTTTATTGGTTTATTAGTTCATATTATTTGATAATATCTACTTTTAACCCCAGGAAACTTTTAAACCAAACTTCTGGTATATCATAGTTTGTACACAGATTTGTCAAATGCTTTTCACTACACACACACAGCACAATCATGCAGATGTTTATTCAGCCTGGTATACGTCACTGTGCACCTGCTGTGTTGTTGCTTCCCTCCATGTTCTGACATTATATCCTTAAATATGGGTTTCTCTCAGGCATCAAACGGAGATCTAAGGTTCCTGGTGTTATGATTACACAGTATGTTGAGGAACTTCCTGAAGGGATGACAACTCCCGACTTCACACGCAAACCCATCGCTTTAACC
The DNA here is from genome assembly GCA_903798125.1 of Danio choprae. Lineage (NCBI taxonomy): Eukaryota > Metazoa > Chordata > Actinopteri > Cypriniformes > Danionidae > Danio > Danio choprae. The sequence goes on from CAIGQW010054109.1 coordinate 6,513,894, forward strand.
ATTCAAGAAGGTAAGCACATTAAAAGAGAAGAATCCACAAAAGTGAACGCAAATATGATTAGAGGTGACAGTTGAGAGCTAAACGATCCTGAATGTGAAATTAACAAGCTGCAAGCACGTATGGAGGATTACCACACAGATTTACTGCCCTAAATGTCTAAGCTGTGCAGCTACACAGACTTAACTTAACACAGTGATTTCTCAAGTTCGTTGCTCGTCCTCCAGCTTAAATGTATGACCCTGACTATATATGCATAGAGGGAAGGAAATCAAATAGCATATATCCAATTTCACGCTGGTTTGAAATGCACAGAGCAAGACCGCAAATGTGTAATGCTTGCTTTCATTTATGTTTATAATAACATCTGCCATTTCAGTATATCTGTTTTTTTCTCTGTACTTTGCCACTGTGTCTGCTGCAATACAACCAAGATATTACCAGAATAAACTGACTCATATGTCAACCATTTAATTATTCAAACTACAAGAAATAAAGAAAATACATTCACTACAATTCAAAATTCAGGACCTGCCTACACTATATATTATCTTTATCTTTTTTTAAGAAAAGCAAAGTCATCAAAACTATGAAATATTACTAGCTCTTCTAACTCCTTACATTTGACTCGACTTTCATTCAGGCAACTAGGATGTGCAGACAATTTGAAATCTAAAGAAATAGGTTATAAGAAATCTACACTAATTTACAGAGTCACTAGGGATGTGGTGGTGGAAAAAAAAATTGGGTGCGAGAAAAAAAAAACTGGGTGCCAGGAAATGCATTTCCCCAAGAAACGTTGTGTTTCCCTCACAAAACATATTTGCATTCTCTCACAAAACTTTTGTTACCTTGCAAAAAGTGTTGCATTCCTACTACTTAATATACTAGTATATATAAAAAGACGAAATATGAAATGTAAGTTCTAAATAATGATTTAATGCATTAAAATGGTCTTTTTAATAGGATATGACGTTCTTAATGCATGCAATGCTCCACAGTAAACATACTGAGCTCTAAACCACAGCAAGACATAAAGTGAACAGGAAGTGTTAGCTGAACTCAACAGATTTTGCAAAAGGATGCAAAAATATTTGTGAGGCAAGGCAAAAGTTTTGAAAATGAGAAATACAAATGAGCAAAATTTCCTAGAAAAGCTAAAACTTAGCAGGAGAACCCAAAACCAAAAACAATTTCTCTATGTCGCTTTAAGGCATAGTTCTCAAACTCGATTCCTGCAGGGCCGCAGCTCTGCACAGTTTTGCTTCAACCCTAATCAAACATAGCTGATGCAACTAATCAAGGTGTTCAAGACTACTAGAGACTATTAAGCAGGTGTGAGTTGGAAGTGGTTGGAGCTACACTATGCAGAGCTGCAGCCCTCCAGGAATTGAGTTTGAGACCTTTGCTTTAGGGGCTCTGTACTAATTCATATTTGTCCACAAAAGTAATCGAAAATCTAAAAAAAAAAAAACAACAACTATTTGTTCATAAAGGAGATATAGAAATTCAGTTAAGTGTGAACAGAATTTTGACTACAGTTGTGTACTTGAACAGATTCTCTCGTGAGTGTTCACAAAGCTACTGTAAAACCAAAATGGCCAACCTAAAAAAACATAAACAATAAATAACCAAAGACGAACAATGCTGTCAAGGTAATGTGCAATGTTGTCAAGAGCTTGTTGACTTTATATTGACTCATTGCAAATCATTACAATTTTTAGTGAACCTTGTGTATACTGGATCGTTCTAGTTTTGCTTAGGTATAAATGAAGAAGAGATCATGCTCAGATCCACACTCAAACCATCAGTCTGAGATCACTTCAACAAAGTAGTCACAGTCTTGTTGAAAATAAATTTTGCAGCAGTTCAGCTGAGGTGAAAATCTGACCCAATGGACCAATGAACCAGGCGGTCCCATAATTCATAACGGTAAATGTGTTGCATAAAAAGCAGCGGTGTCTCATTCTGTAAGCGAGCACATTAGTTATTGCAAGTGAAAATCAAGGAGCGCCTATTAATCTTAAAATGTTGTGTTATTGCTCTTCTGTATTCATTGCCAAAATCCTGTTCCAAGAAAGCCTTTTTTTTATTATCTGTATTACAATATTATTAACCAATAACAGGACAGTTGTGCCTTGCGACTTTCATAAACAAAGTTTGGTGCTGTAACATAGGAACGCAGAACAATGAAGATGAGGATCCACATGCAGTTTATTAAAGAGAGAATGGTCAGGCAGGCAACGGTCAAAACAAGTACAAACAGAATCATAAGGGTAATCCAGAAGCGTAGTCAGAAACAGGCGAATGGTCAGTACAGGAGGCAAAACAACACTAACGAGAAAACAAGGCAAGGGGTCAAAAAACACAGCTAGACACGGCAAGACAAGAAAACGCTTTGTGGTGTTACAATAACAATTCTCAGCCCAGAAGTGTGAGTGTGAGTGAGTGTGAGTGTGTGAGTGTGAGTGTGAGTGTGAGTGTGAGTGTGAGTGTGTGTGTGTGTGTGTGTGTGTGTGTGTGTGTGTGTGTG
>CAIGQW010054109.1:6534193-6548567 GCA_903798125.1 Danio choprae
TTTTAATCATTTACCTTTAGGACCAAACATCTCACTGCAGATAACATTCAACTTAGCAAATCTGTCAGATTCAAAATCCCACATGCTCTTTACTTCAAAATTATACCCTTGGGTTCAACAGCTATAGAACTGTCTTTGTAAGCATATGCATATTCATCAGCAGTTCTTGGCCACAATGTGTGTGTTGAAACTTTGCAAACATATCTGATGAGCTAGCTCAAAAAAGTGAGGGATATATTGAGCAAGGCGGGTTGTAATCAGTAACTTTAATAACCTCTTTAATTAGTTGATTTGAGTAGGCGGGATTTTTTTTCCCACATAATGCCAGTGGGTGTTAGATAAGTTGTTTATTAAAGAAATAATTCAGCCAAATAATTTTTACCACTAACCATCTTTATAGTAATAATAATAATAATAATAATAATAATAATAATAATAATAATAGTAATAATAATAGTAATAAAAATAGTAATACTCATTTTTTAAATAATATTCACATAGTTTTGTTTATTATTTTCTGTTCTCTTTTAATTCATTTGTTTATTATTTATTTGTTTTATTTTATTTGGAATTATATAGTATAGCCAAGATATATACTGTTTATTTATATTGATATTGTTTACTCGTATCATAGTATATCAATGCAAAATAAATTATACAAAGATAGGTTTGGAGTAACATCACTGGGTAAACTAGACATTTAAATAAACAAAATTAAAAAGGGACTCAATATAATATGGGCTGGGACCAATAACTTTGTAAGAAAACCTTATTTTTTATTCAATGACAATCTGGTTTTAAAAATAATACTCACCCAGTCTGCAATGTGCCAGATATGTGTGTGTCTGCTATTTGTGTATATGAGTATGTGCTTGTATTGTCCTCACCAAGCTTGGTTGTCTTGCTAAAGGCTAATTACATCATGTACTAATAAAAAAAAACTGGGAGATGATAAAATCTTAATAAATGAAACCAAACATGACCACAGACTTTAACTACAAGAAGCAAGATCATTTAGTGCCAAAATACTTGGCATTCATCACAGGGAAACAACCCAAACAGCTTTTACCTGGAGATTTTAGAGCAAATTCAGCATAAGATCATGTTCCATTTGGATGTCGTCCAAATAATCAACAATACAAAATGGAAAGAGAGCTGGAAGGTAATGTAATTGCCATTAGAACAGCAATATTCATGATCCCACCCAAACCAGAAGGTTTCAATCATTTGCACATTAGTGTTGAAACTGACGAGTAGTTAGAGTGACTACTAATTACCCCAACTAAACAACATCACACAAGAGTGATAATTATGCATTACTGAACTGAAAACAATGTACAGTGCAGTTAACAATAATGTACACGGCCCTTCAGAAATGCTTCATTAATGTATTTATCATCACATGGATTCTAAGAAGACAAACTCTAAGAAGACACAACCGAAGATAATGGCAATATACAAGTCACCTGATTTTTTTTATTTCTGTGAACTTTTATTTATATTTGAATGAAAGTAAATGCCCTTTAATGCATGATATTAATTATGTATGTCAGTAGGTACTAAGCATAAAATGCTACTATTTTTAACTAATGGATTACAATTCACCCAGCCACGCAGCAAAGCAAAATGATAACCATGCTTGATCAGTAATCAAAATGAACTGCATTGCATCTAAATGATTAATTTGGTTCACAAATCCTTTGCAGATCCTGGTGTTTACTTCGCTGCTGGCCTGGATGACTGCAAAGTTATTATAGGAGAGGAGGCTGAACTGGTCTGCAAACTCAGCAGTGCTGATTGCGAGGGTGTCTGGTCCAAAGATGGCAATGAGGTATAAAAAAAGCCATATTATGTATGTGGTACATAAAAACATATTATGTATGTGCGCATATACACATATTCTCTGTGCATTTCTCTCTAGATTACTGCTTCCTCTGAGGGAATGGCAATCAGTAAAGATGGAGCCACTCACAAACTAAAAATTGTCAAAGTAACTGAAGAATTTGCTGGAACTTATCGATTTGAGGCTGATGGGCGTAAAACTGAATGTTCGATTGCTGTTGAAGGTTTGTTTCAAAAGATCTGCTAATATGAGCTAATGCACATGCATTTGTACAGAATTTCACGTTCATACTTTTTAATTGTATTTGCATGTTAAGATCCACCAAGATTTGATGGTGCGGAACTTGAAGCGTTTGCCAAACCAATTGTCATCAAACACAATCAAAAAGCCACTTTCAAAATCCCATTCATTGGCCGTGAGCCATGCAAAATTCAGTGGTACAAAGATGGTGAAGAGCTCGCGTCAGACTCTCACTGCAAGATTGAGATCACGGAGGGTGAGAGCCGTCTACTTCTCACCAAACTGCAACGTAAAGACACCGGGGAAATCAAAATCAAAATCAAAAATGAGTTTGGCACAGTGGAAGCCACTTCAAACCTAGTTGTCCTTGGTAAGTAAGAACAACAATATTCATTAGAAAGGTTGTATACTGTGCTTTGCATAATACATTCAACATGTCTCATTTAGATAAACCAACCCCCCCGCTTGGACCTCTGGAGATTGTTGAAGCATCTTCCAACTGCGTTGAGATCAAGTGGAGACCACCAAAAGACGATGGTGGTTGCACTATTCAGCATTACATACTTGAGCGCAACCAAATTGGACGCAATACATGGAAAAAGATAGGCCAGATTCCAGGGCAAGCCCACTACAAAGACACAGATGTTGACCATGGCAGGAGATACTGCTACCGTATCAGAGCCCAGACTGATCAGGGCACCAGTGAACTGATGGAAACTGAGGATGTGCAGGCTGGCACAAAAGGTGACTTATTACAAATATTTCTAAAACACTGTGCCAGTCAGTCACACTCCATACTGCTTTAATAACATCAAAACCTGTCTTTCTTTCTAGCATACCCTGGTCAGCCATCTACTCCTAAAGTAGCCAGTGCCTTCAAAGACTGCATTAACCTCACATGGGCTCCTCCGACCAACACTGGAGGGACCAATATTTTGGGTTATAACTTGGAGAAACGCAAGAAGGGCAGCAACTTGTGGGGCCACGTCAATCCACCAGATCAGCCAATCCAAGGTTTGTTTAACATTTTTAGACAAGTTACAATGAAATTCAGTCTGGTTGTAATGTTTAATCTCCCAATTGCTATACACAGCAAAGACATATGGTGTAAAAGATGTAGTCGAAGGAATGGAGTATGAATTCCGTGTCTCCGCCATCAACATATCAGGATCTGGTGAACCAAGTGTACCCTCAGAATTTGTGTTTGCAAGAGATCCAAAAAGTGAGTATGTTTTCAGATTTCTCAGTATCCTCAGAAAGCAAAGTGGCATTCAGCAAATGTATTCTCAAGGATTAAAAAGGGAAAAAGAAAAAAGAACCATGGCCCTCATAGATATGCAAAAAAGCATGGATTTAGGTCAGAATTTTGGGGCTTCAAAATAACAAGCTTATTCCATCTGCTTATGCGCTTCTCTTTATTTTCTTTTGCTTTTGTCCCCATTTCACACTAGAACCCCCTGGTAAAGTCGCTGACCTTAAAGTAACAGACTCCAGTTACACAACCCTCTCCTTGTCATGGACTAAACCAAAAGTTGATCCCGGGGTTCAGGATGAGGCCAAGGGATACTTTGTTGATATCAGGCTTGCTGAGAACCAAGATTGGGATCGATGCAACCCGCATGCAGTCACCATGACCTCCTTTACTGCAAAGAGAATGAAATCAATGGCCATGTATTGGGTAAGAGTGATCGCCGTCAATGAAGGTGGAGAAGGTGAGCCAAAGGAATTGGACAACTACATCTTGGCAATGCCTCCACCAGGTGAATCACATTGTCTCTATAGTATCGCAATAGTATCTCACTTTTTTAATGTACAGGATATATCACCTCATTAACTCAATATATTGTTCCTCTTAGTGCGACCAAAATTCACTGATGCCAAGATCAAGAGTTTCATGGTGGTTAGAGCTGGAAATTCTGCACGTTTCAACATCAACTTTGAGGTAACTTTACTAATACAGGTTCTAAAAAAGGAAAACAGTCATGATACTCTCAGTGGTCACTTTATTAGTTACACCTGTTCAATGGCTCATAATTGCAAACATTTAGTCAGCCAATAAAATGGATTTAGGCATGTACTGTAGATGTGGTTTAAGATGGCTTGCTGAAGTTCAAGCCTAGCGTCAGAATGGGGAAGTGTGGTGTCTTTGAATGTGGTATGGCCTTCTGAAACTGCTGGTCTACTGTGATTTTCATAGATGACCATCTCTAGGGCTTACATAGAATGGTCATAAAGAGAAAATTTCCAACAAGAGGCTTTTCTGTGGCCAAAAATGTCAACAATAACTCAAACAGCCACCTGTTACAACCAAGGTCTGCAGAAGAGCATCTCTGAACACACAGCAAGCCAAACATTGAAGGAGATGAGCTATAGCAGCAGAAGATGAACACACCGTACGCAATTCCTGTCAGCTGAGAAAAGATAACCGATGCTAGAGTATACACACAATCTCTAAAATTAAGCGACAGAATATTGGAAAATGTTGTCTGACCTGATGAGTCTTGATTTCTGCTGCAACATTCAGATGGTAGGGTATGGATACATCCTGCTTTCTATGTACAACTCATGCTCCTTCTCATTTTAAACAAATGTTGTTTTTTTCTTGGCCAAGTTTGGGCTCCAAATAAACATTGTATAAACACCACTGTCTAAGTACTGTTGCTGTTGCTACTGTCTAACTACTGTTGCTGACTATGTCCATTTCTTTAAGGCCACGGTGTACCCATCTCATGATGGCTAGCAGGATAAAGCTCCAGGTCACAAAGCTCAGTCATCTCAGAATGATTTCTTGTACATGACAATGACTTCACTGCACTCTAATGGTCTTTGCAGTCACCAGATCTCAATCCATTAGAGCACTTTTGGGATGCACAGCGGACAAAATCTGCAGCAACTGTATAAAGATATCATGTCAATATGGATCAAAATTTATAAGGATTGTTTTCAGCATTTCAGCAGCTTGTTTAATCTAGTGTAGGTATATCTAAAAAAAGTGGCCAGTAAGTGTATCCTGTCTGCGAGATGATTTTTTTTTTAAAGTGCTGTCGTGCAGAATCCTCCTTCTCAAGTCCTTGATCAAAAGCGTAATACTGACTTACGTCAGCAAATCATTTGGGAATACCGGCTGAATGTTATGTCTTCTAATTAATATTCATCAGCCAGGATGTAATCTGCAACCTCCCCATGTACTGTTCAGATCATTTTCACTCGCTTCATGAAAATTACATTTTGCATTGGCCACGTGTTCAATACATGTCTTATATTACCTTTTTTTTACAGGCTTCCCCATGGCCCGATGTCATCTGGCTGAAAGATGGTATCCCTGTGTCCAAACGTGCCACAATTAGTAACGCAGAGGGAACCTCTCAGATTCTGATCCCATCTGCAGAGCGCTCCGATACAGGAATCTACACTATCGTAGTCAAGAACATTGTGGGACAAGAGACCTTCAGTATTGAGATTAGAGTCACAGGTAATATGAAGGAAACACTGTATGTTGTAATCATTTTACTGTACATCATTTCCATATAGTGTGTGATTTCTGTGCCTCTACAGTCATTGATTGAAAACCAGATCATAGACACACTTTTTTTAACTATTGGTTTAAGCAAAATTGGTTAAATGTTGGGCTTATGGGAGTAGCCAAAGTTTTTATACTTTTTGAAAAAAATATATTATGAATCACTTATGAGTGTCTCTACTTTAACAATTAGAACAACTCTAATATATTAAAAAAAGTAAAATGTAGAGTCAGATGCAAAAACCTTTGTAAAAAAGTTCCGTCTGAAATTTCCATCAATATTAATCGAGGATTTTTCTCAGCCTTCTATGTTTATGTTGAGTTATTTCACTTTAAAGATCATGAAAAGAACTTATTCTTTGCCATAAAATTGAAAATTACTGAACCCATATACAGAAGCCTGATAATAATTCTCATTTTAGAAGAAAAGTTCAGATGGCATTTAGAGGTTTTTGCATTTGAACTCATCAAATATTATTATAATTTTTTTTATTTTAAAGTATCAATTTTATTTTTGTATTTTATATTTATTAATGTTTTAAAATAACATAATAAAAATGACTTTTTCTATTTTAATTACATTTTCATTTCTATATTTTTCATTTTTATATTCATTATCAAAAATCAAAAGAACAGATTTAAAAAAAAAGTTTTTTTCTCTTTTCCTGTCATATTTGATCAATGTTATGCATAGTTGCTGATCTACAGTATTAATTTCTTTCCATGGAAATCTTATTGACTCGTTACTGACAGTATAGATTTGTAGACACTCACAAAAACAATGTACTAAACTAGAACTGCTCTGTAGAGAAATGTGCATCTAATAGGCTTCTAATCTGCCAGTCCTGATGAAGTACAACTGATTGTTTTGTTGTAGATGAGCCAAAGCCTCCAGGTCCCACAGAGTTGGATGAGAATGTTCCGGGCACAGTGACAGTTTCCTGGGAACCTTCCCCTGACGAGAAGCGTGATGATCGCCTGCATTACATGGTGACCAAAAGAGACTCCAGCAAGAGGACCTGGCACACTGTAGCAGACCGTATCTTCAACAACCGCTTTACAGCCTGCAACATCATGCCAGGGAGGGAATACCAGTTCCGCGTCTACTCCAAAAATGACATTGGCCTGTCTGCCCCTTCAGAGTCAGCAAAATGGCTAATCACATCCAAGAAAGGTTTGTGATACGGGCAGTGATTATTCAAACTAATTAATTATGTTACGCTATTTTATAAAAGGTAGAGGATATTTATACTGAGGTAACTATAGATGATGTTTGCACCAAGTATAAACTGCATCTAGATTCAAATTCCAAAGTATGAATAAGGCATTGGCTTTTAAAAGGTAGAAAGAGTTAGCTGACAACTAACTAACTAAAAGCTGATAATAAGATTGTTCTACTGTTTTTTTGCTTGTGTATTAAATCGTGGTTCACACACTTATCATATAAATGTTATTTTATCATATGATTATATTTGAGTTACTGTATTACTTTAATATTATGCCTATATGTTGTTCGTATTGCAGTATAAAGATGACAGGTTGATTTGAGTTTGACTGAATGTTATATATTGATACCATATTGTTATATGGTATAAATTTTGTAGTAAATAAAACAAGATTGTTGGAATGCCTTTAAAAATAATATTTTAGTTTTTCTGCTTCAAAATGTCATGTTTTTGAATGTGGTGGTGTAGCAAACGCAGCATGAGAACTTTTTCTACACTGTGATGTTTTATAAACAAATTTTGGCAGTAAATCGCACTGATATTTTGAGAAGGCTAATTCATTATTGACAATCATTCTATTATTCTATAGCAGTGTTTCTTAACCACGTTCCTGGAGGACCACCAGCTCTGCACATTTTCCATGTCTCCTTAACCAAACACTCCTGCTTCAGATCATCAATGGGGGTAACAGACAAAGGAGACATCCAAAACAGTGTTGATGGGCCTCCAGGAACATGGTTGAGAAACTCTGTTCTATAGTATTCTATATTCTATCATCTCTCAATATTTGAAATGCAATCAACCAGTTGAAAACCACTGACGTTCTTTAGTCTTATGCACATTCTGCCACTAGGTGGTGCCTGTTAACATCCAGACTGCACACAATATGACCCATTATGGCAGGGGTGTCAAACTCAGTTCCTGAAGGGACAGGAATGCACAGTTTAATTCCAACCCTAAATAAACACAGCTGATCAAACTAATTGAGTCCTTCAGGCTGGTTTGAAACCTACAGGTAAGTGTGTTGGAGCAGGGTTGGAACTAAATTGTGCAGGGCTGCAGCCCTCCAGGAACTGAGTTTGACACTCCTGCATTAGGGACAACCCACCCACTTCAATGTTAAGTACACAAGCATTCTGGATTGATTTAAAACCAAGCTCCATCTCTTACAGAAAAATTCACGCTGAACATCCCAGAGTCCAAGACCTGCAACCTGGAGAGCGCCCCGAGGTTTATGGTCTCCTTGAAAATCCACACAGCTCCACAAGGCTATGAGTGCTACATGAGCTGCGCTGTGAGGGGCGACCCAACACCCCACATCACCTGGTACCACAACAACGTCAGCCTGAACACCAACACCAACTACCTTATCACCAACACCTGCGGCGTCTGCTCCATGCTCATTCTCAGGGTTGGAGCTAAAGACATGGGCGAATATAAAGTCATTGCTGAGAACCCGCTGGGAAGAGCCGAGTGCTCAACCAATCTCGCAGTGAGAGGTAAGAGGTCTATATACCAAACTCACCTCTTTAGGTAAAAAAAATTAAACATATACAGTAAAGATGGCTGGGTTTCCCAAAAGCTTGAAGTACAATTTTAAAAGATGCACAGTTTAAGTCAGAATTATTAGCCCTCCTGATTTATTTTATATTTTTCCCCAATTTCTGTTTGATGGAAAGAAGATTACTTCATCACATTTCTAAACGTAATAGAGTTAGTTTTAATTAGTTTTAACAACTAATTTCTAATAATTGATTTCTTTTATCTCTCCCATGATGACAGTAATATTGTACTAGATATTTTTTCTTAAAGTACAATTTAAAGGCTTAACTAGGTTAATTAGGCAAGTCAGGGTAATTAGACAAGTCATTGTATAACAGTGGTTTGCTCTGTAGACAATCGAAAAAAATATATTGCTTAAGAGGGACAATAATATTGACCTTAAAACGTTTTTTACAATTTTTTTAACTGCTTTTATTCTAGTGAAAATAAAACAAAGACTTTCTCCAGAAGAAAAAATATTATAGGAAATACTGTGAAAAATTCCTTGCTTTGTTAAAGATAATTTGGGAAATATTTGAAAAAGAAAAAAGGTAAAAAAAATAACTCTGACTTCAACTGTACTTTATTACTAGTCAAGATTCCCAAAAGCATCTTTATCAGCTTTAATGTAATGCAAATTCTTGGTACAGTTTTTCAGAAGTGAATAATGTGACTTATTAGACTTACCCTTACCAAAGCAACATTTTAAAAATAGTAATGCACAGTACTAGTATATTCAGTATTGTTTAATGATTTCCAGTGCACTAACAATAGAGAATATTGAACATCATTTTCAAACTCTTTTAATGTAAGGGAGACACGTGCACTTATCATGGATCAAAAAGATATTGATTCATCCTAGGGGCAGATTTAACCAAAATGGCAAATCAATGTGAAATCACAATCCCTTAAACATTTATGATGGCAGTGTAAAGTTAAAAGTGTTTCTAATATGCAATTGTAAGAACAAATATGCACCAGCTAATTTCCATAATGTCCAATGCAATCTACTAAAAGCAGGATCAATTAAAAATTATGTTGGTTGGTAATCAATACAGTATGTTCAAATAACATTGTCATCTGGTATTCCAAATAAATGAATCCAAGCGTAAATCCTCTTTCTTCTAATTGGTGGATGTGAAGCAAAATGAATAAAAATAAATAAATAAATAAGCCCACAAATTGTGCTTTTAGTGTAAATCCTAAGAGTAGTTTTCTATGCCAAAATAGGCCCATATTATTTGCATGATCTGCAACATTGTTAGAAAATCCAGCAAATATCACTCAGAAAAGTTACTAAATGACAAAATGAAAACATTTAAATGCTTCAGAATCTATTTTCACGAGACATCCAATCAATATGCCTGCCACTAACAGCTGATGTACAGTATGCATAGGATATGCTGCATATACAGTGCATAGTTTCTAAATATACTGTACAGTACTGTGCAAAAGTCTTAGGCCACTAGTATTTTCACACAAAAAAAAGGTTTAAAGTCAGTTATTTCTATATTATTTTGTGGCATGTCAGATTGAAATATCAATTTACATTAGCAAACATTATTTTTGTTGTTAATTGTAATTATACAGTGAGATTATTGTCTGCACAAGGAGTCTGCCAACAGCCAGTGCTCCACACAGAGATCTGATCTGATCATCATCCAGTCTGTCATAAAGAAACAGAACAAACTGACACAAACTAAATCCAGAAGAACTTTGGTAACATCTCTAAGATGGTTAAAATAAAATGACCAGCAAAGCTACTTGAAAACCTATGGGCAAGTGTACCAAGTGTTTTAAATGCAAAGTGTGGGCATACCAAATGTTGATTTGATTTAGTTAATATAAGTTAATTGATGGCGTCACAGTGGCACAGTGGGTAGCATGATCGCCTCACAGCAAAAAAGGTTCGAGCCTCGGCTGGGTCAGTTGGCATTTGTGGGTGGAGTTTGCATGTTCTCCCCGTGTTCGCGTGGGTTTCCTCCGGGTGCTCCGGTTTCCCCCACAGTCCAAAGACATGTGGTATAGGTGAATTGGGTAAGCTAAATTTTCCGTAGTGTATGTGTGTGAATGAGTGTATATGGATGCTTCCCAGTGATGGGTTGCAGCTGGAAGAGCATTCGCTGCGTAAAACATACACTGGATAAGTTGGCGATTCATTCCGCTGTGGTGACCCCTGATTAATAAAGACTAAGAGACTAAGCCAAAAAGAAAATGAATGAATGAAGATAATTGATAAATAAAACGTATGTATGCATTATTTTTTGAAAGCATCCTCATTTACACCGATTTTAGTGCCTAAAACTTTGAACGGTACTGTAGTTTTGCAGGTTTGTTTTTTTTAAGCATCTTAGAGGTGTTACCAAAGTTCTTCTGGATTTAGTGTGTCTCAGTTTCTTCTGTTTCTTCCAGACAGACTGGATGATGATCAGATCAGATCTCTGTGTGGAGCACTGGCTGTTGTCAGACTCCTTGAGCAGACAATAATCTCACTGTATAAGTACAATTGATGATGGAAATGTACAGAAAAATATAGAAATAACTGACTTTAAACCTTTTTATTTGGTGAAAATACTAGTGGTCTAAAACTTTTGCACAGTACTGTACAGTATGTTCAGAAATCCTAGAATCAAATGAACAATTTTATTTCAAATATTTACTCACAAATTACATTCTTAACTATATACATGATGAATCTAACACCTGCACTTTTCTTTCTTCTTTTTCAGATTAAAATGATGATGATGAGGACATCAAACCGATGTGTTGATGTTGTTGTTTTTTCTGGATTTTAGGCCCTCTGTAGAATTACACCATCGAGTATTTTTGAAGAAAGATATGAAAGCACTATGCACCGTGTGGCCTTATTAGACATAAATGATAGAATCAAATGCATGTTTAAAGCTACATATAGTCTTACTGTTTAAACCTGGAAATGTAACCCCTACAGCATGTGTTGTGCTGCTTGGGTGGCTGATGCTTAATACACACTGTGTTTACCTAATCCTGTTTGCCAATGATTTTACTTAAGCGTAGATTGGGGGTGGGTCAAGAGGTTTTATTCTTGTACGCAATTTAATTAATTAATTAATTTATTCTTTGCTTTTGTGTTTGTGCCTTGTTCTTTCACACTTTTGCAAATTCGATTACACAATATTACGCTTAAAACAAAAAATGTAGTGTTGATTTCCTGCATCCATCTTGTATTTTTTGCTAGCATGGAAAATTGTAAAAGAAGCAAAAGGAGATTCAGATATGCTTTATCAACAGAAATGGTTTGGTGTAAATAAATAAAATATCCAGGTTTTTTGAACAGGATACTTGTTGGTGGACCATTATTATATGTGCAAAGGGACTCATTATAAAATCCATTACACTGTTAAAAACTAATTTGCCGAAAAAGAAACAAAAAGGAGTTTTCACAGTGATGCCATTTAGAATCTTTTAGTGAAATTACCTAATTATATGTGTAGAACTTTTGATCTAAATCTAAAGCATCCTTTTCCACTATACTGTATATAATAATTGAATGTATGTTAAAGTGTCTTCATTGATACGCCAATAAATAACCTGCCCTTTTACAATTCTCATGAGACATCCATCCATGCATAAAGAGACGAAAAGAAAGAAATATTATTCACAAGTGCTATATGAACGCATACAGATGACACCGTAACGTCTCACTTAAAAGCAAAGCCGGAACATGCTGTCCTTGTTATATTTGGAGATATTTTACTGCCACTACATTTTTTAAATGGCCTGACAGAGTCCAGCAAATGTAATATCAGTACAGTGCTCCTGTGGCGTAGTTATGTATGTGCTCAAGTGCATATATCCCACTTAAGCGTCACTATATCATGATGAGTTATGACCTTTCTATCTTGTCTGATCCATATACGGGCCATAACTGCCTGGCCTGCCTATACCACTGTAACTCCAAACCGGTATTCTGGATTTCCAGTCTTGGCTAATTACAAGTTCATGCAAGCCATCAATCACTAAAAATCATTTCTCTTAAAAAAAAAACACGTATATTTATATATCCTTATTAGAATATTTTAAAAAAACAACAACATTTATTTGGCTGCATTTTGTTCCATGTCTTACATATCTTGAGCAGAATTATTTTAATATGCTGCACGTTTTTACAATAAAACCACCAGTATCATTAGGTTTCTGGTACACATCATTCAAAGAAGCACAAAACGTACCTTTTTTCCTCACGCGATGAAGAAACTGTTCCCGCCAGCACTGTGCGTTCCCCTCCTGGAGTTTCTTTTTTGCACGATAGTTTGTAAGACCCTCTAAGCTTCATTTTCCAGCCTGTGTCCATAAAATCTAAGGGAGGAGTCACCGATTCTCATCACACTCG
Organism: Danio choprae; assembly: GCA_903798125.1. Classification (NCBI taxonomy): domain Eukaryota; kingdom Metazoa; phylum Chordata; class Actinopteri; order Cypriniformes; family Danionidae; genus Danio; species Danio choprae. Next base: position 6,546,937 of record CAIGQW010054109.1, read on the forward strand.
TGTCTTTGATTAGGACCGCGGGTAAGCCTATCTGTCAGCCAACACCTCTGAGAAGCAACAGGACACCTTGGAGGACCATCTCAAGTCGGGTGGCAAAGGTGAAGTCAACACTCAAAACTGAACAAACAGCACGGGGCACCAGCCACAGAGTAAGTAGCCAATGCAATCTTAAGTTATCTCGCTGTTATGCTGCATAATAGGCGGAAAAAGTAATGCAGTCGGAATAGGATGGAGTGTTGAACTCTGTGACGGTCTACAGCATATCACTGGATAGCAGCTTGCATTCAATGTGTTCTGAGTAATGCAGTTTATATGAGTACAAGGTCGTTTGGACAGCATCTTCATTGGATTTTGTATATAAAAGCATTCTTTGTTTATTTTGCAAGAAACAACAAAAAAAAAAAAATCACTGTTTCTTACTAAGTGTATTGATTGTTATAGTCAATGGTTAGACTTGTACTTGTTTTGATAGGGTTTCATGATGCAATTGTTATATCTTAACTCAAGTAAAGATGCAAGATCTTTGATTCCCACCAGAATAGTTCTCAGTAAGAATTACAGAGTCATCTGTTGTGCCAAAATAATTTGTCGTGATGGTCTCTGTTCCCTTCAAAGGGGTTTCATATTAGGGTTTTAATATGAAAGGATGCTACACCATCTGTTTTGTACACTGGGAAAAAAGTACTTTAATTTCTGCTCAAAAATGCCAGTACATTTCACAAATAATTACAAAGAAGTGGCAAAAAACACATTGAGTAATTCTTATTTTACAGAATAAGTCTGTAAAAGAAATTCCTTGCAAAGCATAGTCTAATATTTGGGACTTTCGAGTAACATGTATGATACAGAGCTACTGTAAAAATGTAAACAATGTTTTGGCATTCATTTATTTTTTATTAGTTCCAAATCACCTTCTCTAATATTGCTGGTCAGTGCAATAGGTTAGGGAATATATAATGCTGACAATTTTAATTATTGAGCAAAAACAAATAACAACTCACACTCTTTTGGCAAAAAGAATGTTTTAGATTCCATACTATATGTCATAAAATCTATGCACTAAATCAATTAATGCACAAGTAAATGGAGCAACGAACAAGCTAATGATAGTGAGACCAATAAGTTGTCACTAAATTCTGTTTATACACAGGTCTGCCCATGTAAAATCCCAAAGGCAGTCATAGGAGCAGGGTGAGCAGGGTAAGGGAAAAGATAATTCAATAAGTCATAAAATATGACATAAAAATGGTCAGAGCAGTAAGAGGAGCCTTGCTGTCATTTGACATTTTAGGACACCAGACCCTTTCCAGGCCTCCCTTGGGCATATTTATAAATCAATCATATGTCTCAGTTGCTGGGCATGCCTATTTTTCATCTCCTACAAATATGGTTATCCTGATAAAAAGCTGTCTGCAGATAAACTTATCTTGATGTACTGCTAACACTGTAAATCAGCACCTAATCTATAGTACATGAAAAAATCATGTAATTACATTATGATAAATACACACACATAATACTAATGAATAGCATATATGTAATAGCTTTTAGCTTTATTATTATTATTATTATTATTATTATTATTATTATTATTATTATTATTATTATTATTATTATTATTATTATTATTA
>CAIGQW010054109.1:6570824-6586226 GCA_903798125.1 Danio choprae
ATATATATATATACAATGACTTGCTTAATTACCCTAGCTTGCCTAAATAACCTAGTTAAGCCTTTAGATTGCACTTTAAGCTAAATACTAGTATCTTGAAAAATATCTGGTAAAATATTATATACTGTCATCATGGCAAAGATATAAGAAATCAGTTATTAGAATTTAGCTAATAATATTATAATGTTTAGAAATGTGTTAAAATCTTCCTTCAGTCAAACAGAAATTGGGGAAAAATATACAGAGGGACTAATAATTCAGGAGGACTAATAATTCTGACTGCAACTGTATGTCTTCTTCAGATTCTTTGCTCTATTGAATAAATCCCATGTTTTCTGATGTTTTGCAGAAAAGTTCATCCTCAACTTACCTCCATCAAAACCCTGCAACTTTGACTCCGCTCCCAATTTCACGGTGCCACTAAAGATGCACACAACCCCAGAGAAATATGAGTGCTACATGAGCTGTGCGGTGAAGGGCAACCCAAAACCCCACGTCACCTGGTACCGCAATAACATCAGCCTGAACACCAACATCAACTACTACATTTCAAACACCTGCGGCGTCTGCTCCATGCTCATCTTGAGAGTCGGTGCCAAAGACAACGGAGAATACAAAGTAGTGGCAGAAAACTCTGTAGGTCGTGCTGAGTGCAGCACACAGCTGATGATCCTAGGTATGTTGTCAGAATATGTGTGAAATTACCACCTCTTATGTAGTAAAAGAGCTTCATTTACATCTGTGCATCTCATGTATGTGTCAGGGCCAGAAATAAAATTTTCCATTGAGGGGCAGCTCCTGTTTTTATCACCAAAGCTGCTTACGTTGTAAAATTAACCGCTACTTCATTCGTATCTCCATTGTATCTCTAATGTTTTCAGTGGTGATTAATCTAAACGCCTCTGGTTTGTTCATTAGCACAATAGAAATGCGAGTTATTGGCTGTAATGCTTAACACTACAAAAACAGCACTTAAAAAGAAATGCAATGACATCAACACACATTTAAAAGTAATGTGACTTAACATTTTTCCTTTTTATATTTAACTATGACATTATAACCACAACTCTTCATACAGTGGACTTAAAACCAACAGGAACTGATGAATGGGAATATACTGAATTTGTGGAGCATTTTGGTTTCTGACCATGATATCTCATCTGTTGAAAAAAATAACAGTCCAGAATTTTCTCTTATTATATTATATTATATTATATTATATTATATTATATTATATTATATTATATTATATTATATTTATTAGGTATTGTTTTGATTTGTTTCTTAGAAAATGACAATTGGTTAGAATAATACATGTTTTCATTTCTTGTGATTGAAAATCCAATAATGATTTCTTAACCTTAACTTCTTATAAGTTAAAGTATTTATGAAACAAAAAATATATATTTAAAAATGATAAGAAATACCATCAGTAGCTCACAAAATTATTATTTTTTTAAATATTATTTATTAAAATATTTTTTTTAAACAATTGACAAAACTCCTGTTGTATTGTAACTATTTTCTCTTTAACTAATCATTTAATCTGTTTGGGTTTTTTTCCCCAGAGTGAATTATCCGTGTGACTTCTGGAAGACTGTGGTGACTCACCTTCAATTTATAAATGTAAACATAATAAAACACCTTGAAAATGAAAAAGAATTGCCAAGCATTTTAAATGTATGAATGTCAGCTGCTCATGCTTCCTCCTTTCAATGCCAATAGAGCACACTATTTTGTTTGTCTTAAATATTTTATGCATTTTTGCTCATGTTTCTGTTCATGGCTGTAATTTGACATCACTAATTAAGGAAGTGAATCAAATGTATGTAATGCCTTAAAATTACTGTTTTCAAACTGGTAAAAGACATATTTGCAATAAATACTGGTCTCCAAATCATATATATTTGCCTTTATGTTTGAAGTGACCCCACCAGTGCAAAGGTTAAAAACACTTTAAAGTGAAAACAACTAACATTTGCTCTTAAGAGCTAGTAAACCTGCTTGCAAATGTCAACGCAGTGCAATAACTTTCCTTGTAAATATCTGAAGTTGGTCATAAACCATGATCATAAAAATCCCTCCAACCTTCAACCATCAGAAACTGTTGATAATATCTCCCCTATGGTAAAAAGCATTTCCAAAATCAATCCGAAATATGTTACTCTGAGGCCGTTTTCAAATAAACGTAATCAAATACAAGAAATAAATATTTTAAAAAGCATTAAAGTGTTTTATTTTTCCATAGCCCTGGACTCAGTTCTTGCTTTATAGCTTTCCATTATTAACTTTCCCCTACAGGGACAAAAGTATGTGCAAGTAGTAAACAGTGAAATGCATATAAACCTGGTGGCAGACGCTTAACATGTACAGGGTCGGAAAAGGACTATGTCAAGCAGACAGCTAGAGTTATAGTCAACATAAGTAAACATATATAAAAAGTAAGTCTCTAGGGCTACATTCACACTGCAGGGCTTAATGCTCAATTCAGATTGGGTTTTTTCTTAGATCTGATTTTTTTGCATAGTTATTTATATATGTGGCCCATATCAGATTTCCAGTGTGAACAGATCATGGTCCCAAACTGACCAGCATGCGCAAAAGTACAACTACGCACAGCACAAAATGTTTAATTAGGTGTATGTACACAATATGTTTACTGTATAAAGTGAATAATGCATGTTGTCAGATTATGTTTAATATAATTATTTCAAAGACAACGGTTGCGTTTTCTATGAACTGGTTTTGCTAGTACTAATGTGCATTTCAGTGTTTGAAACCTAAAATGCATGTATTGTGATTGAAAACACTGATGATTTGTCATTTATGAAAAGCGCGGTGCACGTCTCTCTAACCACCGGTGTGGTGAACTTATCAAGGGTTAATGAGCAGCCACGGACTGAACTGTGAAGGCAGGGCTCACGCCTGGTTCATTTGTGTTGAAATGTATATTGTTTGCAGAGTCTGATAACCTAGTCTACCGTTAATTCATTTTAATTTGTTATAAACAACATAGGCTGTATCCAGTCAAAACTTAAAGTGAAACTGAAACGTTGCATTTGGTTTTGTTAATGTATTAATTATTTAAGTGAAATATAGCTATTTCATGTAGGCCTATGTATTTTATGTTTTTATATATATACAATTTTATTATGGTGGTGTTTTTAATGAACAATCCTTTTTATGTATAGGTTAAATGTTGAAATGCTAGGTTTAAATGAGCACTAAAATGTATAATACCCATCCTAAAATATCTATACCACCAACTGCATATGCACAGTATGTTCATATTATAATGTTTATTGAAAACAACTGGAAATAAATCTTCAACTTATTGCAAGACAAATGAACTTTGTCATGTGGGTTCAGGCTATAATCTGTCAGTGGACAACAGAAAAACCGTAGCCAATGGCCCAGAGAACTGACTAAAGCTAAACCAGACAGCTGACTGCACAAATTAACTAAGATTAACTCAAGTGTGCATTATAAAGTGTTTGCCTTGTTAAGTACACAATAGATTTGAACAGAAGTTGAACAGCAAGTTAAAACACACATTTTACAAACAAATACGTGCCTTATGCTCTCAAACGAAGTGCTTTGGGAAAAGCTACCAAGGTAAAAAGGGCCGTTATACTCTAGAGTGATGAATCAAAGAGCATCTTTTCCTAAAAGTATTATTATATTGCTCCTATTATAAAACATGTAAAGGATAATGTGCAGTTAAGTTTCTCAAAATCACCCTGTGGGGTTTATTGCAGCGTAATGATCGTCTTACTGTACATTATCTCAGTTATTATACAGCAACTTACCCACTACATTAACAAGTGGACATTAAATATTCAAATGAGTTTCAATTATTAATGTGAAAAGGAAATTGTTCATGTGAGAAGGAAAAACAGCGGTGTGATATGACACATTACTCTAGCTAAATCAAGCAGAGACATCAATTATATAAAAGTCAAAAACATTTCTATATTCTGTTTCAAACACTTTGTTTTTAGACAGGCAGATAGACAGACAAGTATAATAATAATAATAATAATAATAAATTATTCCTGTTAATTATTAATTATTGCAGAGAAGCTATGTCATAAAACCCTAAGCATTATGACCACAGCTACCAAACAACAAGCTACTATGTCATAAAGATAAAGTATGCAGAAACATATCTAACACTAACACATTGTGAGACTTGCTGTGAAGAGCTAATGTGATATTAAGCAGACATGTCTACTGAACCTTGGGTTAGCTTCCATGGTCACATGTTCAAATATAACAGGAACTTCAGTTTTTGCATCCAAATTTATCACAGATATTTAAGTGTCTAACTTCAGCTCTATTTTCTTAGTTGGATTCATCCATTGAGATCTACTGTAGTTCTAGGACACGGGGCACACATCAATAATTTGCCAAAACATATTACTGAATAATACACAACATCAGAGGCTCAGACTGCTTGCCTCTTTATTTTGGCAATGACTAATTTAGACCACTCATCGTAGAGAGGTCATCTGTAATTTACATAATAGGTGTCACACTGTCCTCAGCGCTGTTTGTGGCTGCCGTAATATAATTTATGAATAAAGCAGTCGGAGTCTTCGGCTTGTGTTTACCAAATGGTTTCAGGGAGATAGACCCACTTTTTAAGCTCTAAATAAGTCACATTAAAATATATGATGGCATTAATATTTAGAAACACCATTTATCTTCAATGAATATGTGCACATCCCACACTTGTTACATCATCTTGCAGAAATCCATCACTTTTGCATGTAATTTGAAGGGATGGTACACCCAGAAATGACAATTCAATCATTATTTACTCTCCCTTAAATGGTTTCAAACCTTTATGAGTTTCTCTCTTCTGTTGAACACAAAAGAAGATATTTTGAAGAAAGCTGAAAATCTGTAACCATTGACTTTCATTGTAGAAAAAACAAATGCTGTGCAAGTCAATAGTTACAGGTTTTCAGCATTCTTCAAAATATCTTAATTTGTCTTGAACAGAAGAAATTAAAAATGTATATTTACTCATTAAAATTTAAATGTACTCATTATTTACTCTCCCTCGAGTATCTAAATTTGTCTTGAACAGAAGAAAAGAGCTTGTAAGAGTTTGAAACAAGTATAAAAGGTGAGTAAATGAAAATTTATTTAAAAAGAAGTTAAATTTTTGGGTGAACTATTCCTAAATGGGAATATTGTATTATGTAAACGCGCTTGAATTTAAATCAACACATAATGGCTTTATAATCACTTGAAACAGCCCACTTTGTTCTGTGTTTTCTTTAGGTTTGCAGACCATTTCCTTCTTATATTTTGCTATAGAGTGCAGAATTGTCACAAAAGATTAAATATAGGCCCCCCTTGTATATTATTTATATGTCATACTTCCATTTCTCAAGTCATTTATGTATTCACATCCCTTGTGCTGTGTGTCGCAGCACATATAGATGTGCAAAAATCTCTTATCATCCTACTGAGGACTCGGTTTTGGCCCCCAAGGTGTCCTTTATCAAAAGAGATGTTCATCCCCGCCTGACAGCGGTCAGAATGTATTGGTGTTCTTACTGGAGACCTTAAAAACACTTGTCATTACTTCTCATTGCCTCTAGCCTGTGGCGAGAATCAAATAAACGCATTTCACTGGGAGGAGTTTCCAGCCAATCCCATGTGTCCTCATGCAAACCCAGTGTTTGGCATCATACAGGCAGCTTAATGAGATTAACATATCAGATTTTCCACGGTGATTGATATCCAGATGTAAACCGCGATCTACTCTGTTGAAGTTTGGACATCGGCGGATCTTATTTATTGCAGGTACTTAAAGAAGAACTTATTGCGCCTCTCTCTTCCCATGAAATTATAAAATGAAGCTTTTGGATGTGGGCCATTATAATTGCCGGCACTGAGAGACTCCAAAGTGGCAGTTAAAAACAAACTTAAAGCGACAGTCTGTCGGCAATGACCTTGATGGGCATGAAGCATCAGCTAACCCTGCTGTTATGAAATCACCGACTGGTTAAAGCGAGTTGTCTGTGATTGAAGGGAGTGATTGAAGACTGTTTGTTTGAAGGAAAACATCTATGCCACCCTGCCATGTCTGGAAACACTTTATTTTAATCAGCGCTGACTCACCCTTGAGTCATTGTTTAGTGCAGCAAATGAGCAAAAATAGTTTTTATTTATAGAATTAAGGTGCTAAATAGTCCATGTTATAGCAGACAAGTGACTATTCATTACTTCAAAAAATTGCACAACATCATGTGAAGGCATAAATATATCCAACCAGTAAATTTATTTAAAAACTGATTTAGCGAATCACTGGTACCAAAACCTCTAGGCAGGTGTGTTTAAAACAAGAATCATATAATATTGCAAATATACCATTCTGTCTATATCTATTTATCTGTCTATCTGAATTAAATTCAGACAAATGAAAAGTGGTTTTAATAATAATGACAGATATAACCTACATGTGAAACTAAAAACTATAAAACTATATTTTCCAGACTAAATCGCAACAACTACAATTTTAAACAGCATAACAACCATATGTTATGTTAACAAATACTACATTTATTTTCATGAATTTCTTGAACCGGAAGTTGCTGAGACTTATTTCAGCATGTTCATGTACTTCCAACTGAAACGGAATATTAAGTAGGGGGCGGGGCTTTCTCTTTGCAACTCATTTCCTTGTAGCAAATTAATGGTAAGAACGGTGAGAATAAGTTTTTTTGTTGATTAAGTTTTATATTTATACGTGTACATTTTCTAACAACCCAGTTTTACTCTGTTTTATAAGGAATTGATCAATTGATATTATTCAACATAGTACTAATAAAAAGGCCATAAAAACGTAATGTAAAGGTCCTGCTTTTCTATTATTGTAAGAATTGAATTGAATTATTTATTTACTTGTTTTTTGTGTGTGTTTTTGTTTCTTTATTTATGTTTCTTTTTGTAATATTATTACTATTTACCTTCTATCACCCTGGCATTATACTGTTAGTTCTATTGTCATGTATATGTTGTTTAAAGCATAATAAAATAAATAAAAATGTCAAAAGGATATTGTGGCTGAAGGACCGCCACTCCAAATGCGAAAGCAAATGGTCAGATTTCAGCTGAAGATTACAAAAACAAATCAGTGAATTAACTAGCATGGATTAATTGTTCACCTAAAGAATATCAATCTGTAAGAATATGCTATAAGGTATGCTTAATTCCATTAAAACCATTTTATATTTCGAGTATAAACATTTGATTAAAACTCACGGGTCAGGATCATCCTTTCACCTAGTCATTTTGTCACCCACGCATATGTCTATTTCACATTAAACACAAGTTAAAACAAAACTAACATTGCATTTCTGCCAAATTCCTGTAAGATTTTCTCCCCTCCCTGTAGGGGGAAGCATCTCGCCAGCCTGAGTCCACCCTCCCTGATAGTTACATTGCTAGAGGGACATTGCTATTAAATTCCTTCAAGGATTATATTAACTTTATGAGACACAGTACCAGACAATCACACTGTTAAGCGGAGCTTAGAGAGAGGAGTTCATTTGGCTGTTGGTGAGTTAATCACAGTCTACTGTTGCCCAGGACATTGCTGAAGTCATTGAAGAAAATAATTATGCTTTTGACATATTAATCTACTTTGGTCTTTGGATTCAAGAAAAAAAACAACTTTGTTTATGCTGTCATTATGCATAATTTCCATTCTCAGTCAACAGCACAAGTAAACATTTTAACTTCATCACAAAGAAAACAACTTCATCACAACATCTAAACATGGTGGAGTAAAAGGTATCACTTCTTTGGAAATCAGTAGTAAATACATTTTACTTTGCTGACGCATGGGATTTGCTCATCTTAATCAACTGTTTATGTGTCAAAGATTTGTTTGGTACTAATGTTTGATTTGTTAGCTCAGAGATGTCTCACTCAAGACAAAACATAGACTTATTTTCTGCAGATATGTGTATTTAACCTTTTACTAAGCTCTAAAACATTTCCGTGCACATGTTCTGATAAAATCTCATAGATTTTGGATTGCCTGGACTTCTCAAATGGCAATTGTTTAATGACTGAGGTTTATGCCAAACCCCAATGTCATTACATTTAATCAAAATAAATATTAATAACTATATGTGGACAAGCATAAAAACTATTAAAATTTGCTAATTAAACCATTTAGAATTTTAGATTTTTATGATGATGCATTCTAAATATACAGATAAGACATTTATTTTGTCCGTATGTAAATCAAACCAAATATTTAAATTAAATTAAATAAGTATGATAAACAATAATTCCTTTAAATTAGCTTTGTTTGAGGACAAATACTGATTTACAATTAATGATTATTTATTCAATCATTAATTAAGTAAATAATCAGCATGTACTCATGCAATCAATTGTATTTAGATGCTGATGTTTTACAGTTAATAGCCCTAATTATGATGATTATTATGATTATAAAACAAATGAAAGCCAACCCCATGCTTGTATTATGCCAAAGATCAACTTGCTACAGTTTGTACTTTAATTGATTGGTGTCCTTGCTAAATGACTTTGGTTTAACCAAAACAATTAAATAATAAATCTTTCTATGTTATTCAGAAAAATGGCAGGGGATTCATTTGCTAAGAGGATCTAAACTGACTTGTTTTGGAGTTCAAAGTCATAAGATATTATTTCCCTCATAGTCCTATTTGATCCTTGTATCAGTTGAGAAATTTGGCTCTATTCCCAAATCCAGAGAGCCATCATGCTGTCTCTTAATAACCTAAACCTAAAAGTGACCGTTTCGTACAAATAGCACATCTCATAACATTCATAGGAGACGCAACTCACAGTTGATAAAAAAAAGCCTAGTATTACCTTAATACTATAAACACCATTAAACTTAATGTACAGTGCTCCATGAAGGACTTCTTTACCATTCTTTTGCCAAATCGAATATTTATACAAAGAACCCATGTTAGTGCGAGTTCTGCATGATGAATATTTCGCCATGCTAATTTTACTAGCATTCAAGTTGACCATGCAGTTTTGCTTATTTGCTAAGTTTGAATGTTACTTCAGTGCACATAGTGCTTTGTACATCTCTGCATAATTGACAATGGAAATAGAAACTTTTAATCAATAAAACATAAATATTGCTAATGCGATCACACTTTAAAGGGGACCTATTATGCCTCTTTTTACAAGAGGTAAAATGAGTCTCTGATGTCCCTAGAGTGTGTGTGTGTGAAGTTTCAGCTCAAAATACCACCCAAATAATTGTTTATAACTCTTTAAAACTGCCTATAAGCATAAATAGGCTTTGATCCACATTGTGCCATTTTGGTGATTGTGGCTTTAAATTCAAATGAGATTGTGCACCAGCAAGAGGGCGGAGCTACAAAAGCCTATGTCTCAGAGAGATTGCCACTAATGGGTGGGGCTTTCCACCTCTTATGACATGTACAAGGAGAGCATGTCAATCAAAGTGTTTCTTCAGACTGCAGCCGTTTTTATGAAGTGTGATTATAAAAATAGAATGAATTTTTTTTTTTTCACGCACTGTTGCCACAGAACTGTTTAAACCCCTTATAAAGGTGATTTTTGCATAATAGGTCACATTATAACTGTCCACATTTCATTATATTAACCTACAGTATAGCTTTATTTACAGTGTCGGTACAAATACAGTTTTTATGCACATACCATTGGAATCTGATCATGTTTAGTAAATGTAAAAAACAAACAAAAAAAAACACCCATTCCAAACTACATTTATACAATATGTGGTTTGAAATCCTATTCAGATCGCATTTTGACACATAACAGATGAATGTCTTGCATGGAAAGTCAGTGAATATTAGCTTCTTATATTTTTGTCACTGCTGCAAAAGACATAATGGTACAGTTTAACAGAGTTGTGTCAGTAGTTAGACAGCATCTGTATTGCAGACCCTATTGCTGTTGTTTTGGCATCGACATGCAAACTAAACAAATGGAGAAAAACAACAGATCTGGACAATTAGTTTAGATCAGCTTCCAGTGGATACACAAATAATCGCTTTTAGTTTCAATTAATGTATTTCAATGTGATTTTTGAGTAAACACCAAATATGCCAGCCTGATCTCAAGAAAAATTATTTATATTCATCTTTTGTCACTAAATCAAAAATAAAAGGCAAAACATGCATAAACTACAATGGGAAAAAATACAGAATAAATTCCTTATTGAGCAACAAAAATCTTGCATGACTTTGCTCAACAGATGATGTGAAGTCTCCGCACACCATCTCAAGTGCTTTTATTAATTCTGAACCAAAGCCAAGTACCTGAGCCTGAGCCAAAGTCCACCATCAATAAAATTTGTTTAAATGACCTCCAAGAATCTGTCCTTCACAACTGCATTATCAAACATCAGGCATATGAACGCGAGATAACATGACACGGTTCATTATCGTGTGTGTCGTCCTCACGCTCCACTCATTTATTTTGTAGCGAGAAAAAAAGAAGGCCTACACTAAAATGACACTAAAGTAAAGTGCAGCACAATTTCTTCTTAAATGCAGGATAGAAACCTTCCTTAAATTCAACAATCCTTAAAGTCTTAAAAGAGGTTCTCAAATGATTCTTGCTCTGAGTATGCCTACCTTTTAGGATAGATTAACTATTATTACATTGATATTTTAGTGAGCATCTTCTAAAAACCATGGCATAACAGAATGAAATACAGATGAAGAAAAGCACATATATTAGACCTCCTGTGAAACTTCAGTTCCTTTTCAAATATTTCTCAAGTGCTGTTTAATGGAGAAAAGATTTGTTCAGCACATATTTAAACACAACACTTTTAATAGCTAACTTCTAATAACTAATATCTTTTGACGGTACATAGTATTTCACTAGCTATTTTGCAATATACTAGTATTCAGCTTAATGTGCAATTTTAAGGTATTGTTACCTAGGTTAGGTAACAGGCAATTTAGTAATTAGGTCACTATTAAGTCACTGGACAACAGTGGTTTGTTCTGTAGCCATGTGAAGAAAAAACAGGGGATCAATAAAAATGACCTTAGTCGTTTTTAATTTGATAGATTTTTTTTGCATTTTATCCCTTGATCTGTTAAACATACGTACGTTGGGAAATATTTGAAAAATAATTCAAATTTCACAGAAGCTAATAACTTTGCCTTCAACTGTATATGATAGCCAACTTTGTTCACAAAAAAAGATAAATAAATACACAGCCTAATGTATGGGAGGGGGAAACATTTAAAGTCGTATTGTTTTATTGTTCATTCATTTTCTTTTCGGCTTAGTCCCTTTATTAATCTGGGCTCGCCACAGTGGAATGAACCAACTTATCCAGCATATGTCTTACACAGCAGATGCCCTTCTAACTGCAACCCATCACTGGAAAACATCCATACACACTCATTCACACACATACACTACGGGCAATTTAGTTTACCCAATTTACCTATACCGCATGTCTTTGGACTTGTGGGGGAAACGGGAGCACCCGGAGGAAACCCACGCCAACAGGGGGAGAACATGCAAACTCCACACAGAAATGCCAACTGACCCAGACGAGGCTCAAACCAGCGACCTTCTTGTTGTGATGCGATTGTGCTACCCACTGCGCCACCGTGTCGCCCTTGAAATAATATAATGTATAAGAAATAATATATAAAGAAATTTATTACAAGGTTTTTGTACTGTAATACAACAACAACCCAGACAATATATCACTTCAAACTATTAAAAATTCAATAAAAATAAACAGAAAGATCAATGTCCCATAATGCAATTCAAAGGCATTAATGTGGAAAATAAAAACATGATGATTCTTGTTCTGCCGGGTTCACTTTTAGCTTATCTTAGAATAATGAGTTGTGTCATTTAAACTTTTCGCTTGAAGTTTGAAAATTCGCTAATTTTGATGAAAACGGCTACTGTGAACATAGCTTATTTGTTTATACTTTTAGTTATTAAATGAACACCATCTTGGATGGACTTTTGATGGATTCTCCATACAATGCTGCCTTAGAATTTAGCAAAACAAAATCCCGAGGCCACATAATGATGCTTTTGATATCACTTATGTAGGTAGTGCACGTTTTGGAACGAGGCCATGTGTGTCATGTGTTCTAGTACCCTTGATGCTTGAACTCTATATAGTGTGCTTGGCTCTAAAAGCTTTAATGTCCCTGCCAAAGCCAAGAACATGTGTGGCAGGTGTCCGGATTTAACATTAGCATGCTTGGCGGTCCACGTGGCCCATAAAAACTAACCCCACTTTGCATCAGGCATCTGATCTCACCGGTGTTCTGACAGGCTCGCTTTCAGACACACTTTCTGAGCCAAGAAAAGAGCAGCGCCTGCGTCCCGTTGAATTCAGGGGCAAATGTCTGACCATTTATGTTTGACAAACCAAAGATTAGCACTTTATTAACAAGATCACTAGCTGAGAGATGATTATGGTTTTCAGTACATAATATGAGAGAGCTTTTACAAACTGTTCTTTTTAAGAGATGTCAATGTCGGTCAGTGCGTATGTTTTTTAGAAGGGCATCACTAAATCATCTTTGAACAGTCGAGGAAATGTACGAGGTGCTTCATCAGAACATCCTGACATTTATGACGGGGTGATCTTGTTTATTTGTTACATGTGACTTGTAAGCGATCAAGTGACCGTGTGACCTGTTACATGCCTAAAAAGGTCAGCCTGAGGAATCCTATAATAACACACATGAACACTTGTCCATTTTAGATAACCCGAGATGCATAATTAATAAATCATCATACACTGTAAAAAATCTGTTATTTAACATATTCCGTATTTTGTAAATCAGTGTATTCCATTTATTTATGGTTGTGAATTGCATTATGGGATGTTGATCTCTGCTCTGTTGACTGTTGATGTTGAAAATTCAACTTTACAGTTTAACAAAGTAACTTTTATAAACATTTTAGTAGATTGAAATAATATAATGTATAAGAAATTATATATAGAAAAATAAGTCTGTAAAATAACAGAAAATAATGTACTGGCAGTTTATTACAAGGTTTGTGTACTGAAATATACAACCCAGACGATAAATCACTTTAAACTATTAAAAATTTTAATAATAGTCACTTTAAGGAAGTTTTCAAAGTTAAAAGTTGTTGGAAGAAAGATCAAGTTCCCATAATGCAATTTAAAAGCACAAGTAAAAAAAAAACATGAATCACAAAGTACGGAAATCTGCTAATTTACGGATATTTTTATAATCTATATAATTATTAGATATTCATTATAGGTCATCTCAAAAAATAAATAATAATATAAAAATAAAGAAAATGTCATGTAAAAATATCCCATAATACATTTAATTTATAGGAAACTACTGAAATCTATGCACTGAGCATGAATGAGTGTTGATGTTGAAAGTATTGTATTTAATTGTGTACATATATTGCATGTATGTGTATGCACAAATGTACACTGCATGTTCCCTATATAACTGTGAATGTACTATACAGTATGCATATACCGTTTATATACACACAAAGTATTACTAAATAAATATAATTAAAAACACTATGATATAGAAATAACCTGTCATATTGTTTTTATTAAATAAAAATGGGCAGTTCCATATTGTTCAATAATTATTGCAACATTAAAACTATCTTGATTATGTATATGCATATACATATTTTTTATACCTATGATTTTTAATATACAAGATTCTTGACATTTCACTAAAGATGTAGATTAAGGTGTTATGTAACCATTTTTAGCCAAATTACATCCTAATACAGTACACTGTAAAATGTTTTTGCTAATAAAACAAAGATTACTCATTGCTATGTATTACAAGAAGATACTATATAATGTTTTATATACTTCAAAAACGAACATCTAATTCAATGTGTCACAAGCAGTTTCTTTGTCACTGTCTAATATTAACTGGACATTTCTGAGTGAAACTGGTGTATGATTTACTTTTTAAACGATTTGCACTATTGCTAAATGCTTTCATTCATTTCCAGTATTTGCTAATACTGTAAATTTTACAATTACAGAAAAAAACAAACCAGATCAATTTAATTCAACTCAATTTTTTAAAGTAGAAAATAGTACTTTCTTTTAAAACATGAATAACTCAAAAATCATATGTACATTCTAAAAGCCTGAGATACGAATCACTGATATACACTTATATGCAATTTTATTGTTATTTACTGCAAAAATACCCAGTAAAATACCACATACATTCTTTACAGTTCACTACTGTAATATGCACTGCATTGTGCAACCCAGGCTAATTCTGAAAACGTACTGCTATATACATTTCTGGAGAGCGTCAAATACATCCCAGGAACTATGTTTTTTGCAGTTTTTGTTTTTGCAAATCCACCAGAGGCCGCTGTGTATTTTTGAGATCTCAAATTTCTCTTGCGAGTGCCATTCGTGCCTGCTGTTCTCATGTAAATCCACAAGAGGCCGCTGTCTACTGACTGACTGACTGATTGATTGGCCAATCGACTGACCCACTCTACTCCTTCCCTAAACACAATCAATAGTGTTTTTAAAAGCAGTGATTGTCCCACCCACCCACTTCCCCAAAGCCAACAGACAGTTTTAAAAAGCAATCCAGAAAAAGAAAAGCCCTCGCCTGATTTTAACCACGTTTTAAAAATTTTTACCACATTATTACCTTGTTACTGTTTATTTTATTTTTTGGCTTTTGTCTTACCTGCTTTCCAGAACTGTTTTTCGCCTGACTCGAACCCCATTGTCGTGGTCAACTGCTCTTTGCGTCTCAAGTCTGCCAACGTACATGGCAAGCTAACTGGACAAACTGGTAACAGCAGGAAAACCGTTTATATGAAGGTAAGTGGTCAGCTGGTAAGTGCTAAAAGGAATGGCGTCATACCACAGTAACTTATTGCATATTAGGAATTTGCGATATTCTACTGTAATCAAGGAAATCAAGTACTGTTACTGTACTGTAAGACAAAAATGAGACAATGATTGACAAATAACAAAAATCAAAAATGATTTAAAAAATTTGTCACTTGCTTGGAACAAATAAAGGTTTTGTACTGATAGTGTAAAATGTAAATAAATTACAGTAAAAGTACTGTAAAATTGTCATACTGTTAAATTAAAATGTGGTAAAGGGCATTTTACCATAAAAATAAGTTGCGGTAAGGCTATTTTACTGTAAAATGAAATTGCAATAGGGCCCTGCTACTGTAAAACACATTTACTGGTAAGTTACTATAAAGGGACAGTTACGGTAACTTGCTGGCAACAGTGCTGCAAGTAAGTTACTGCAAAAATACAATAAAATGTATTTTTATCATGACATCCCCCCATGATCAAAATAAAATAGTCAAATG
>CAIGQW010054109.1:6600189-6615007 GCA_903798125.1 Danio choprae
TGTGTGTGTGTGTGTGTGTGTGTGTGTGTGTGTGTGTGTGTGTGTGTACATTTTGTATTCCTAATGTCCTAAATATCTTGCTTTTATTCAAGATGATAAAGTACAGCTCACTAGTGGACAGTCAACTGCATCGAATGCACATACTGGACCAGCGGATCTTGGTTGTAACCACACAACAAAGCCAATAAGGATGAAGAGGTGAATTAATGATACTTACACTCTCGATTTATTAAGTGTTCTAAAAGCATTTGGTAATTGCTTTGTATTTTTATCCACCAGTTTTGCTTTTTGCCCTCTAGTGATAAACGTAAAGACATTGTGAAATAAAAATTTTAAAAAAACATGCTCATACTTAGAAGTTAGACATACTGTGCATTTAATCTGTGAATTAATTTTTTTAAGTCTTTTTTAAATGCTGAATTTTTTTCTTCCATCACTTTTGCTAGCTGTCCTCCAAATATGAAGGTAAAGAAAAGGCAAAAACACAAAACTGCAAAGATTCATACTCAGGACAGAAACATAAGAAGAATAGGGTGAATTATACTTTATTGATTTATTATTTGCTCCAAAGTTTTTCTTTAATTGCATTTTAATTGCAAATTACATTTGCTAGTTGTCCTCTAAAGGTGAAAAGCTAAAGGCAAAAAGATTGACAATCAGGCTAAAGTGATGCCGTATTACTAGTTTAAACCTAAATCAATACATATTTGGATCCTAAGGGTCATACTTACTGAAAAGAACAAATTGGTGTAAGACCGCAGTTCCATAAAAGCGAGTATGGAAGGTGATATTTCTGACAATGCTCATATTAAAGAACAGATGCAGCAGCTCATTTCTATAATGACCAACACAATCTACCAAGAGCAGCAATGGACTTCCATTCATATGCATGCGAATGTGACAGACCGGAAACGCAAACTCGTGCGACAAATTTTGCAGTATGATGCGTTGCAAAGTGCATGCAAAATTCCATCACATGATTGCATGAGACCAATCAAAGATCAAAACATGACCTCTCTGTGCAGAAATTTTAAATATGGACCAATTGCTCTCTTTTTTAGCAAAGTCTAATCATCTTGTTTAATCCCGCCCCTTTTTGCAGCGCCGTACAACAGAATTTTGCATGCTCAAACTGCAGTTAGTGTGACCGCAGCATTAGTCATGTTGTGTGATACATTTATATACTCTCCTCCCATACATTTCATACCTGAAACTCCTACAAATACATATGTAATAAGGTTTACTGTAAAAATAACTGTTTGCCTGTTTTTCTGTTTGTCTGTGCCTTAAGTAAATCATGTCAGTAGTTTGTATTTCTTTTTTAAATGCTGAAAGAGAGAGCAAGCTTTTAACGAATATGGCCCTGTATTGAGAAATATTAAAAGTCAGACATAAGCAATTCTTAATACTGAATGAGTGAGCCTCTCTAAACATTCCAGATCCTCCTAATTAAACCCTTATGTCCTGCACAAGTTCTCCAGAAATGAGATTGTTAAAGTTGGCCAGACTGCTTCCTTTAAATTGTCATTTCCAACTCAAGACTCATCAGAGATCAACTGGTTTAAGGATGGCACCAAGCTTTTTGATGGTGGCAGCATAAAAGTAGCAAAATAACTAAACCTGAGCCGTCTTCAGATAAAGGACTGCCTGCGATCTGACTCTGGGGAAATTAAGATCCAGCTTAAAAACCCTTTTGGTGCCGCAGAGGCCTTCTCTAGGCTTATTGTGGTCGCTATGTTTCACTGTGTTTTATACTCAATGTATTCTGAAATAAATATTTATAAACCTTCAGCCTTTTACATGCAGGCTCATACATTAAACCAACATATTAAATATTTCAAACAGATCTGTACCGCATTGTAGACAAACCAGGCCCACCAGAAGGCCTAGCAGAAGTGACTGACAGCTCTTCATCTGTCATTGACCTAAAATGGAATACGCCGATTGATAGCGGTGTCTCTGAAGCGACAAACTACATTGTCGAGCGTCAGCAAGTAGAACATTGTGTCTGGAGGAAAGTGTGGCATACACTGTAAAAAAAATGCAGGGTTTCATCCATTCAGGTTGTTCCAACACAAATTGATACAAAGTTAACTTAACAAATTTAAGTGGATTGAACATTGAACGATTAAGTTGTCCCAAAAAGTGCTCAAGAATTGTGTTGTTTAAGCACATTTTACGTAAGTAGTTTGAACAAGCAGCAGAACCATTTTTTTGAGTGTACACTACCTGACAAAAGTCTTGTCGCCTATCCAAGTTTTAGAAACAACAAATAACGACTTCTAGTTGATCATTTGGTATCAGAAGTGGCTTATATAAAAGGCAAAGAGCTCCAGATTATACTTATTTTACCAAAATATAATATGATCATGCTATGATTTTTTATTATTTAATTCGGACAGTAAGGTCTGACTTTGCTTAGACAAAAGTATTGTCACTTAAAAGAAATATTGTACAGTATAGAATATAAAGTCATGGTGCAGTGGAAAAAAAATTAATATTGTGTATGACTCCCATGAGCTTGGAGGACTGCAGCCATACATCTCTGCAATGATTCAAATAACTTATTAATAAAGTCACCTGGAATGGCAAAGAAAGCGTTCTTGCAGGACTCCCAGAGTTCATCAAGATTCATTGAATTCATCTTCAATGCCTCCTCCTTCATCTTACCCCAGACGTGCTCAATAATGTTCATGTCTGGTTACTGGGCTGGCCAATCCTTGAGCACCTTGACCTTCTTTGCTTTTAGGAACTTTGATGTGGAGGTTAAAGTATGAGAAGGAGCGCTACCCTGCTGAAGAATTTGACCTCTCCTGTGGTTTGTAATGGGCAACACAAATGTCTTGATACCTCCGGCTGTTGATGTTGCCATCCACTCTGCAGATCTCTTACAGGCCCCATGCTGAATGCAACCCCAAATCATGATTTTTCTTTCACAAACTTGACTGATTTCTGTGAGAATCTTGGGTCCATGCGGGTTCCAATAGGTCCTCTGCAGTATTTGTGATGATTGGGATGCAGTTCAACAGATGATTTATCTGGAAAATCTACCTTCTGCCACTTTTCCAAATTATCAACTAAAAGTCAAGTTATTATATGTTGCTCTTACAACAGGGATCGACGACAAGACTTTTGTCATGTAGTGTGGTTCAACCGACTGCCTGTCCTTTTGAGGCAGAAATGTGTCCAATGGCAAACAATACAAATACAGAATCTATGCTGGGAACTGTGAGGGTATCAGTTTCCCCTAGTCAACCCACTCTGCCAAAGATAGTCAGCACTTTCAAAAACTGTATCAACTTGACAATACTGGGCTAGCAGCTGGAAAAACGCAAGAAAGACACAAACCAGTGGGTGACTCTGAACCAAGTTAATGAACCTATTCAAGGTACTTTTTCTCCAACAATGGCTCATTAAACAGAGTGCTTCTACCTACTTTTATGTAAGAATTCAGAAAGTGCACATATAAATGCAATCCACTGCAGTTTCCAGATTAAATTAACAGTAGATGCAGTAAAACACTGAACAGCGTATATTCATTTTCATACAAAGAATCACACAGGGGCAAATTATTGACTTATTGTAACAGTCATTTGCACAATGCATTGATCTCAAACACCTTTCAGTGCTATAATTTCCAGAGCAATCATTGTAAAACAAGTCAAATATTTTAACCACATCCATACGACTTTTCTAATAAGTCTTGTGAAACATGACACTTGATTAAAAAACGTCCAAGACTTACTGAAGCAAGCTTGCAAATACATTTTGCTTATCTTTTGCTTTTGCCAACATTGCTATGTATTTTTAGTGTAAGGGTTTAGAGTGTGACTACAAGCAATGTAACAAATCATTCTTGTTTCAGATAAAATAAAGCACTTTCTTTCAGTGCTACTTACTAGACATTTCATTTAGAGCTGCAAAATGTATAAGATGAAAGGCAATATGTTGCTACAGATGGTTTTCAATGAGCCTAGGTTGTTTTCTCCAATTACCGAGGGGTTCATTTTCACGATAAAAGAGTTTCTGGTTCAACTACAGTTAGTCAAGAGTTTAACAAGCTTCCTGACCCATCCCAAACCCTATAATTCAGCTTTACAAAGTTGATGAATTCAAAAAAATCAAGAGTGGACACAGCTAAAGTGACACAAAGACCTTAGACTTTCCAGCTAATAAACCCAATGAATGCATAGCAAGTGAACTGGAAAACCTTGATTTTCTTTTTGTACATTTAATCGATGTAATTAGAATACAATAGTTTTATGATTAAATGACCTCTAAATTCAGAAAGAAAAATAATGGTATCATTCATTAGTACAAGGGGGATTGAAAGGAGGAAAAAAAGTAAATGCATCTTGAGATGAGAGGAACTTTCTTGCACAACCATCAATCAAACTTCAAAAGCGTTAAGGTTAGTCATAAGTCTAAAGGTTATAGCACACTGAATCCGAAATTTTCCTCCGTACATTTCGCACGTTAAAAAATAAATTTGAACTCACGTTGTGTCAGTCGTATTGACACACTCCTCCAAAACATTCGTTCCTCACAAAAAAACTAAAACCGGGTTCGACTTTTTTCCATTTTTCACATCCAAAAAAGCACTTTAAGAGGTGTTTTAACAGTTCAGAGCCGCCATACAAGTGAAAAGCTAAATACCGAATGGCGTCACTTGAGCTACAGATAACTTTATGACAAACACGGTGCATAAAATAAAGACAGAATGTGGCGGACAGTTTGTGTGTGTGTGTGTGTGTGTGTGTGTGTGTGTGTGTGTGTGTGTGTATTATTGTATAAACAATATCTAATTTAAAAAAAATTTATATTTCTAAGATGTACAAAATGTTGTCAAAAATAATGTTTAATGAACACATTCTTCTGGGTCTGATAATATGCAGTATTTTGTAACATTTGAGCACATCAAGCTGCATCTTCATGTTATCTGCTGACACCATAACAAAAACATGTGATTATATAATCATCACATGAGATTATATCACTGGATCTTCCTTCCCTCCAATTATTCTTCCAGCTCAGTGGGAAAATAGGGTAGCAATATTTAGCACAGAGACCCTGTGTAGAAGGAATCAAGCAAATATGTCACTGTGGGTGTATTTAAAAAACAAATGTCAAAAGAGCACAAGTCAAACCTGCAACTCAAAAACAAGAAATATTCCTCTGAGCCACAACTCATGTTTAGGTAAGAGGCTCAGACCTCTTAGGACTAAAGTCTTAAAAGAGCCCCTGGTAAGTTTCTAAATGGCCTAGCACTTTACCTGAGGGATCGCTTATGAATTCTCACAGAAGCCTCCAATCAGTTTCAAGAGCTTAGTGCCTTTCCATTTCTATCATATTCAGCAGATTGATCCTCTCAGAAACCAAACCACAGCCTATTCTAAGCCAAAAACAACTTGCTAACTGAAAACATTTTCGCATAACTATAAAAATGTTATGTCAACTTAACAGTTTAAATTTACAGGATTCCTCACGTTTTGTAATTAAAGCCAATGGTTTACTCACTTCTTTAGATAATGTAACCAATCGCTTTTTAAAATGCAGTTATAAAACATCCCCATTAATTGATGCACAACTGCTTCCTGTTTGTTGATATCCTAATTCCTCCAGCTCTTGAATGAGGTGTGCTCGACTAGTTGTGTCACTAATGGCGTGTTCACACTGCACGATTTTAGCTCTGATTTTCACTCGCCGACAGGTTTTGTTAAACCGTAGACAAATGACCGAAGACAAGTGACAGTCATGCATTGTGGATTATCAAAGATGTGATTAGAGAGAATCGCTGAAGTGTTGCCTACTGTACACCCTAGAAATATTTGGAAAAATATGGACCTGTCTGCGATTCAAAATCATGCTGTGTGAAATGAGTTCTGACTAAAAAACACATCGGTGATGAACTGTAGCAATGTGAGAGCAAGATGCAGAGCAGTGTGGAGCTCAGGGAGAAGTTAAAGACCGCAATCTCAATAATTAAGCTTTATAACAACATTAAACAAAAAAATTTTGACCAGCGACAAAAAACTATAATGCTTTTTTTTTTCTTTTTGCCCTTTTGCTGCAAATCGGCCCACAAATAATAGCAAATTATAAAAAAAATACTTATTGCTGGATATCTTTTCCAGTCTCGCACATGGACTTATCACTTCTTGCATGCATTTGTGAGTCAGACAAAGTTGTTGGCGATTGCTTCCCAGACAGTCATGCAGTGTGAAAACAATGGCGAGCAGACAATTTTGAAAACCATGCGGTGTGAACTCGGCATAAGATGATTTTAGGACAACTTGACATGGCACAGATGTCATGTCACTTTCACATGTTGCATCTTGCAAGTACTGTGAAAAAGCAGCAAGCTGACTTTCTGTGCAGTTTTACTTAGAATGGCTCCACGCAGCTGTTTTAGGACTAGCCATAATAACTAATGACAACATTGAAGTTTGGGTTATTATAAACCTATCTGTGCCTCTAATGCTTACAAATCTGTTTTCATTAAAAAGTAAAAACTCAAAACCAAAAAAAAAATTGCACTTTACATAATTCAGTGAATGCATATGTGAAACATTATCATATCATTATTTAGTCACCGGGCAGCACGGTGGCGCAGTTGGTAGCACAATCGCCTCACAGCAAGAAGGTCGCTGGTTCAAGCCCCAGCTGTGTCAGTTGGCATTTCTGTGTGGAGTTTGCATGTTCTCCCTGTGTTTGCGTGGGTTTCCTCCGGGTGCTCCAAAAACATGCGGTATAGGTGAATTGGGTAAGCTAAATTGTCCATAGTGTATGAGTGTGAATGGTTGTTTATGGATGTTTCCAAGTGATGGGTTGCAGCTGGAAGGGCATCCGCTGCGTAAAACATATGCTGGATAAGTTGGTGGTTCATTCCGCTGTGGCGACCCCGGATTAATAAAGGGACTAAGCCGAAAAGAAAATGAATGAATGAATATTTAGTCACCCTCCACTTGTTTCAATTCTTTTTAGGTTTCTGAACACAGACAGTGTCTGGCAAATGCATAAACATATAAATGTAACACAAACACATAATTTGAAGAATGCTGGTCACCAATACCATTGGAATACAAACACCTGCAATGCATTCAGAAAGTGTTCAATTTGCTGTATCTGTTTTTTTTAATTCTTCCTCTTCTGTGAGCAGCAAATCCCACGTATTGTTTTCATTTAATCACAGCTGAAGTCAAAAACATCACTTTAATAACTTCAGGAATACACTGATATTAAAATTAATCCCAGGTCTTCAAACAGAATTAACACAATCCCACCTATAATTAATGGACTCACTTGAATTTCCTTTTAAACATCCTCCTGCCATTAAAAATGACAATTTCTCCTACAAATAATCACCACACGATAAAGGCAAGATTCAAACCTGTGTCCTAATGAGCACTACATGTCATGGCTCTGACAGCAGAAAATAGCAGACTAATTATGTGTCTCTAGACATTTTGGGCATCAAGTCTCTGTGTGACGTGTTACAATGACAATTAAAATAATCTGCCTTGCACAGCTCTGAAGTACGCGGTGAAGGACGTCTCTGAAGGGTCTAAGTATGAGTTCAGAGTATCAGCCATTAATACATCTGGAGCTGGAAGAAGCCAGCGCTCCCTCTGTGATGGTCTGTGTGAAAAACGGTTCATAATAGTTTCTTAAAAGGGCATTTAAATGGACAACTTTGAACTGAATTGAACATTTTGTCTGTCTACTTCCAACCATTAATTTTCAGGCGGGCCCCGCTTCAAAGGTCCCGTAGACTTCATGCTTGTGAGAGAAGGAAACTCCATCAGAATCAAAGTCGATTATGAGGTACTTTGATTTATTCTGCATGCTATAGATTAAGCTACATGTCGGAACTCATTCCCAAAAGAACATGACCAACATTAGTAAGAACATGTACATTTGCCCCGATGCAAATTAATGTTAATAACTTGGTAAGCATTTGCACTTCCTGCCATATTTAATCATGCTGCAGCATAATTTAACAGCAGATAGAGTACTTTGCAATGTCAACTTCATTTCAGTCCATATGCAACCAATATCCATCAAATCATTTCCAGCGAGTTTGAGCTCGTTTTACTGAAAAAAGTGCAAATTCACATAACATTTTAGGATGTTTTATAAAACTTGTCCAGGCAACCAATGATAACTATAAATCACAATAAATGGCCTTAGCAAAAGATAGTTTGGTTAAATATGTGCAATCACGTAAGACTTTTGGTCTGTAATTTACTTTCAAACTGTTTATGTTAAGGGATATACAGAACCTGACATCCCATGACTAAAAATGAAGAACCTGTGTCCTCCTGCTTTAATATCATCAATTTTAAAAAATCGTCCACACTTCTCAATCCCAAAAGGCCAGGTGTTTGCACCATCATGACAATCAATTCCAGTGTACAGTCCAGCTTTGACATAGAAGTCAGAGTGGCAGGTATGTCAATTATTTCAATATAAAACTGAAAAGAATTGACCTTGAATACTGAGACATACACTTTTCCTCTCCATATGCACCAAACATCCTTCTTATAAACTTGCCATATCTCTGGTAAAACATTCTGAGTGTGCTTTACACTGGTGAGAAGGTTTGACAAACCACCTGTAGGAAACTCTTTCCTCTCAACATGCACCAAACACTTTGCTGCAAACACGGTTACAACAACTCAATAATAATAATAAAATGTAAAAAAAAAAAAAAACTTATAAAACCTTAAATCTTGAAACCTTAATAACTTGTCAAGACTTATCATGGCATCTAATGTATTGCTGCTATCTGGTGATTTGAAGTGCTTCTTTTATCTTCATTTGCAAGTTGCTTTGGATAAACATGTCTGCTGAATATATAAATGTAAATGAAAATGTAAGAAAGGGGGCCTAAACTTAAACAAGAATTTAAAAAAGCTTAAATAACAACAAAAAAACATATATTTCTGCTATATAAACATTTTTAAACTAATACAAGAGAGCAGAAATGAATGCTTTGTGTGGACAACATTAGAAGTAGAGCAATTACACAATGTTTTAAAATGAAGACGATAACTAATGTGCTCACTCACAGAATCAGACACTGCTGCTTTTAAAAAAGTGACACATCTTCTATTATGAATTATGATACTGCTAGGTTCATTGGTCTGTTGGGTCGGATCACTTTCACCTCAACCGAACTGCTCCAAATTTCGCTTTCAACTGTCCAGAGACTACTTTGTTCCAGACCAATTTCAGACCAATTGTTTTTGTGCAGATCAGAGCAGGAATGCTCTACTCATCCATGCCTAAATGAATTCCAAACTAACTATATGGTGCTGAAACAAAGATAGATGTTAAAAAACCCTCATCATCAACAAATCCTATATATGCAGAATGTTCAAACCCTATTTTAAACCATTTAGAAATTATGTTTAGAGCAAAAAGCAACAAAAAAAAATCTGAATAAAGTGCATCGCGATTGTGACTGCTCTTTCCAGTTTATCATAATAATAATAATTAGTCCTTGCTGCATCCAGGAGTAGCTCTAAGCAGGGGCAATGACCTTATGTCAACAAGCAACCTGCAGCACCACTGTATACTCATATTTAACCAAAATTAGTTTAATTAGTCTACATTTCTAAGGCTGTAAATGACTAAATAATACATGTACCCAATATGCACCACTACCCCCCTTTGGTGGGATCCTTTATTATTTTATAATCACATGTGCCTATGTTTTCCAGGCCCAGCGGAGCTAGAACAGGAGGTTGATGGTAAAGTCATCATCACATGGGCTCCATCTCCAGACCAGGAGATCTGTGGATGATTGACTCCATTACTTGGTGAAAGAATGTGATTCCAACATGCATGTCTTGTGAACAAATTAGTTGACCGTCTGTTTTGCAACACTTTTACAGTTTCTGTCGACACCGGAAGGAGCTATCAAAAATTATATGGGACATTCTGATCCATCAAATTCACCAACATGGGGTGTTAACAAGCTAAGAGGTGGGTTGCTTGTAATGTAAAAAAGTAGCAATTTGGTCTGTTGTCATATTAAAGCTGCAATAAGTAATATGTAAAAAAAAATGCTTTTGACCTTGACACACTTGCAGCCAATCAGCTGTAAAGGGTGTGTCTAATACCTACAGCAGAAATACCAAAAAGGGTGAAATCTTGTTAGATTATGAGTGTTTGTTTTGATGCATGCAAATATTAACATTGTTTCACCAAAATTGCTTATAGCGCAGCTTTAATCTGTTTCTTATGATCGCAGTTTAACCAAATATGTAATGACCATCATTTATTCATCCTCATGCCATTCCAAAACGGAAATATTTCATTGCTTTTGTGTAACAAGAAGAAGTTATGTGCATGTGAGATATTGTGATATATGATGCATGAGTCTTCTGAAGGCATACAATAACTCACTTAAAAGAACAGACCAAAACAACTCGCTAAAATCAAGAGATTCACACTAGTTCTTCTAGATGCGCAATGGTTCAGGAGAGAAAGAGCAATGCCTGATTCAAGAATCGCTTATTCTTTTGACTTCTTTTCATTGACTCAATTGACATAATTTTCGAAACTTACTCTAAATGAATCACAACCAACTCAATATTTCAGTAGCACTACAAAAAAAAGTATAGAAAAAAGTGTGTGTACTGTATGTATGTGCACACACTAAACATTCACTTTATTATGTACACCTATTCAACTGTTTGTTTGTGCAAATATCTAATCTGCAAATGACACGGCAGCGACTCAATCCATTTAGGCATAAAGATGTGGTCTAAGTGATCTGCTGCAGTTCAAACTGAGCATTAAATTGGAGAATTAAGGTCATTTAAATGACACTGCTGATCTACACAACCATCTAAGGTTTAGTGTCGGGAAAAGAGCAAATGTTGACATTATGCAACATGTCACAAAGCTCAAAAAATCCCAAACAGGTTTCCTAAACATGACAACGAGTTCACTATACTGAAATGGCATTTGTCACAAAATCTCAATCCTGGAACACCTTTGGAATGTGCTCAAACGAGTTTCTGAGCAGTAGTTTGTTACACAGAGAATTAAGGCAGATATGTAAGAAAAGGGGATCCAACCCCAAAGAATCAACATAACGTGACCGGTGAGGTTATTCTGGTGGTTTAATTACATTTTACATTTATTCCAAATATTATAGAACTGTCCCATCCAAATGTCACTTTTGGCCACTATGGTATATGTTTCTTACACATTTGGGATAACATGAGACTTAAACTATTACAATAACATTTCTGTATGAACTATACTTTTCCTCCCTTATTTCAAGTGCCAATAGTCACAGGTTTACCAGCTATGATAACACATGATGACCTGTGCTGTCTCTGGCATTCCCAATCCACATCACGTGTTACCTTAATGACATCTACATCAACTATGCATATGGTGTCTGCTCAATGTACATCAATGTACCGAGTTCGGCCAGAACATCGTGGCTTGTACAAAGTGGTGGTGGTAACATAGAGAGGTATGTTACATTGAATCATTTCCACATTTGACATTAGATTAAATGTTTAATGTAAAAGACTGCAGTTATAGCTGTTGAATATGTAACTTTGCACTCAAAGGAATTGAAAAAATTTTATTAGCATTGTCATTTTTATTTCTTTATATTTAATCATTTGTTTAAATAAATATTGTAGACTCGATGAGCGTATGAGATGTAATTTTTGAAAAACTAATTCGTAATTATTCTATTGCGATAATGAAGCGCTATCATAATTACATATTTTTAAATATACATTATTAAAAGTTTTTACCTTTTTCTATTATATTATTTTCACCGAAAAAAAATTTGAAATTCTGGGTTTTGGCAACTATATACATTCTTTTATATCTATCTATCTATCTATCTTTTTTTTTATGGCATTATTTATGGAAAAATACTGTACTGTACTTGAAAGAACCTACAATATCTGCCTAGTAGAAGGTATAATTCTGCCACTATTCTAACTAAATTGTATTACTAAAAATTGGCATATTTATTATCACTGTGATCAAATGTGAACTGTGTTTAATGAAAGGCAAATAAACCTATCTGCCAGCTTCTTGAGTTGGTGCTTTTACGATATTCTGAGCATCACATATCGGTTATCTCAACAAAAGCTTTTATATATTTGGAACAAAAGGCATTTTATATGCCAGAACAGGTTCAAGTACATTACCCCACCACTGCATTCATCACCTGCCCTGGGCCAAGTACAATAGATTTTGGACCAAAGTGATGCAAGTTATCGATGACTTTGCTGAAGAATAAACAGCCCTCATTTTGCTTGCTTACCTTGTGATATTGGGAGGTGTTTCAGGTCGCAGGGTGACATTTGTGTTTACTCAATTTCCTGAAGTCCAGAGATGTCTCCAGGCCAATTCAAGCACAGGTCCTTGCAATTTGCCTGGCTCCAGACTTTAAGACAAGCTGTCTGGGCACGTCAAGCTTGGTAAACCCCTGTCAATGTAAAATGAAACCTTCCCTCAGGGCTGTGAAGAAAATATGCTGCCACATGAATATAGATTTTTTACAAGGCACAATGATCATATTAGCATGAACATCTGAATATTAGACATTTAAAAGCTTTATATTTAAACATCACAATGCAGTGCTCAAAAGTAAATTGCAATTATTGCATTAAAATAACACTTAAATTGCAACTAATGGCATACTTTTTTAAAAGTCACGTAAGATACACTTTAATTATCCAATAAAAATGCAATATGTTCGGTCATATTACATATCCAGAGTTCGTCACCCTACTGGAAATGGCAAGGCCTGTATAGGGCAGTGTCTGCATTTAGGATGAGAGTGACTTTAATGCTAAACACTCTATGATCTGCTTCAAATAAAAATCTAATTCTAAAATATAGCTTTTCCAAAATAATCACCAACTGGGATGCACTATATCATTATTTTGCTTATGCAAAATTACTAATAGATAGTATCTGGTTTGCAAACACTTTCTACATCAAATATTTTAAGCAGTGTATATTTAAAAGCTAAAATATTATGGCAAACAGCACTTTTGCAATGACTGGCGTCACACAAAACAATAAAAGTTAGTTTCACGTTCACTCAAGAATATAAAACGATATATGAATATCCACTCCGTGGGCCGGGCTGGACATCCCCCACACCTCAGCTTCTCAAATAAAAGCTTTAATGTGACAGCTGATTGATTCAACTGCATGGACGGTTTCCATTCGGTCCACCAATGTTCTGAAATGAACAAGTGCCGCTGACGAAGAAGCTGAAGGAGCAGCGAGAATATTTAAGGTGAGTTTTCATTTTCTTTGACATGCAGCACCTCACCATTACAACAGCTCACTCTTAGTTATGCAGTTCATCAGTCATTGAATTATGAATAAACAATGAAAAAAAAAAGTTGCATAAATAATGGTTATCATTCTCCTCAGAAAACGTGCGCATAATTTCATTTAACACAATGGGAATTCAGTTGCAACCATTAAGGGTGATTTGTTACATCGCATAATGTAAGATAGACAAACATGGAAGTGGTTGTTTAGGGTTTGCTATTTGAATCGCTCCCATCCACTCCATCACATTCGACCTAGAATGTTATGCAGAAATAAATGGGCTTCTAATTTGGAAATGTTTACAAATCTTTTAATCCAAACTTGAACTAGAAATTATGTTAAAAATAAAAGCCTTGATTTACAAAATATCTAAACATCTTGATAAGTAAATCATTTATTTGAGAAGCAAAATGAAAATAATACCCTTTTTTGAGTATATATATATATATATATATATATATATATATATATATATTCTTGTTTTAACATATAATGTAACGTTTCTATAATGATTTCATATATATTGTAATATATATTTTCTTGTTAGAAATTAATTTACTTAACCATATTGAAACAAATACAATGTAAGTTAGAACAGCCTTGGTCAACATCACCTTTAATTTTCTATGTAAAAATAAAACATTTAAACATTATTTCTCTTTGATAGATTACAGACAAAAATTACAGACAGACAGACAGACAGACAGACAGACAGACAGACAGACATGCTTCTATGAATCTTTTATCCATTTCGTTTGGCTTTATTTTTTACTTTTTGTCTGCAAAAGAGAGACACAAAGTCAGTCAGACACAGAGATATAAGGAGAAGCTTTTGGATATAGACTGTACAGCTTGACGCCAGAACTCTCAAGATCAATTGACAAATAGTCAGAAAAGATGAGCAATCTGAACGGAGGTTAGGACCCCAGATCCTCATCATCCCAGCCTTATGGTGGAGGGCCTTTGCTTCAGCCGCTAAAGAAAGTCATTTAAAATCTGCTTCTTTTCCCTCAGCAAAACACTGTTACTAAACATCTGAAGATTTCTTTTTTTTTCCCCTTTTTTTTTTGTGCTAGGCAGTTTTGAGGCAGTTTCATAATTTCGTTTTGTTCCTGTGTGATCTGTCAAATGCTGGATAACTGTTTCTTTCCCCTTTGGCCTTGTAAAAGCATTGCTGAGGATCCAGTGAATCTTGGAATGCCAAAAAGTGTTTTACTGCCAGTCTAGTATTACGCCATGTGTGATATGTATGAAATCAAATTCTTAATATATCTTTACTGGTTAACTATTAGAAGGTCGTGGCCTGATGAGTCTTCTTAAGGGCCATTAGAAGCAAGTAAGAGGAAGTATGGGACCTCTTCAGTGAGACTTGCTTTAATTACTTAATCTATCCTTACTAAAAATCAGGAAATGTAGAAATACTTTTAGAGGAACATTCACATTTCTATCAATAATATTCACCAACATATAGAGATCTGCT
>CAIGQW010054109.1:6615407-6635687 GCA_903798125.1 Danio choprae
AAAAGTGTATATGTTATAAAATATCCTAGATTAATTTTTTTTTTCATTTTTCATGCATTTTTGTATTTAAAATATATTTTTTTAATTATTTCAGAACATATATATCATACTTCAGTGTGAGATTCATCAAACAAAGCAGTCTTTTAGTGCATCAAGCAGAGTAATTATTACTATCTGAACACTTCAGTAGTTAAGCAAAGAATTTAATTTATTCAGAACAAACACGTTTATCCTCCACTTTGTGTCCTCAACCACATCGCTTTGATGTTACTTCCCTAACAACTTTATTCTCTTAATATTACAACTTTCATCTCTTAATGTTAGCCTTTTTTATAATTGTATTTTCTTAATTATAATTTTTACTTTCAAAACCCTAACGTCTAGTGAGTGTGTGAGTGAGGTCATTTGCAAGTTTCATAAATACAGATTCTGTATAACAGCATTCTAAGGGCAATGAGTTCCCAGACTGCATTTTGAAACCTTTATGTGTTATTCATACACAGCTTAAAGTGTTAAAGTGACAACTGGAATATATTCTGAAGATGCCACAACCTGCAGAAGTGATTCCTGTTGGTCAGGGTAAGTTATATTTGCAAAACAACAACATAATTGCATTGATTACCATGTAATGACTAAATAACAGTAATGAATACATACTAAACACACACAGTTGAAGTCAAAATTACTAGCTACAATAAAAGCATTTTTTTAAATTTTTGTTAAAGCCTTTTAGGGTCAATATTATAGACAAACGTTTTTGTTTTTCGACTGTCTACAGAACAAACCATCATTATACAATGATTTGCCTAATTACCCTAACTTGCCTAATTAACCTGATTAACCAAGTTAAGCCTTTAAATTGCACTTTAAGCTGAATACTAGTATCTTGAAAAATATCTAGTAAAATAGTATGTAATGTCATCATGGCAAGATAAAACATATCAGTTATTAGAAATTAGTTATTAAAACTTATGTTTAGAAATGTGTTGAAACAAATCTTCTCTTTGTTAAACAAATATTGAGGGAAGAAATATACAGGGGCCTAATAATTCAGGAGGGCTAATAATTCTGACTTCATTTTTATATTCTGGGCAAACATATTTAGGTCTAGGCCTAAACTGTGTTTGAAAGCTTCTAGCACTACAAAACCAAATCATCTGTATCAAATTACCACCCTGCAGTCTTTAGATCAGTTTCAAGTCAGCTGCCAAGAGAACAGTCTCATTTTGTACTTTTTACACATATATTATAAATGCACCTTCAGGCCTAAATCATTTAAGGTGGTGTTAGCTTATACTTTATTTTTATAGCCCCTCATTAGTTTTGGTTTAGACTTCAAGGGAACATTGCCCTCATGTGGATAAATGAATAAATATCAATCATGAAGGCAGTGCATCCTTCAAAATACAACTGCCATTTTTATATGTTGGTGTCTTAAATCACTAATGCAAGCCATTTAGCATTGAATAAATGGATGATTAATGCACATATCTTTCAGTGGAGATCAAGAAGAGATCCAGAGTGCCTGGTGTTATGATCACCCAGTATGTCAAGGAACTGCCACGTGGAAAAACTACACCTGATTTCACCAGGAAACCAATTGCCTTGACAGTACAAGAAGGTATCAATAATATCAATAGTCATAATGATAAAAATAATAGTTGTTATTATTTGTGGTATAAGTGTTGCAGGTTATAAAGCATCACCCCCACCCAAAGAATACATTTTACACATTATTTAAAAAGAGTTGCTCAGTTGTTAATGCATTTATAATACAATTGATAAATAGTCCAATAGCCTACTCTGTGAATTTGATTAAACATGTATGTTAGCTGATCATTCATTTATCTATAATGAAAAAGGCAGTAGCTTCAGGTAGTATATCCTTCATAAGCTTAAAACTCAGACATGATGAATGGGTTGCTTTTTTTCCCAACTCTAGGCAAAGTGGCCCTTTTCAAAGCGGTTATTAATGGAGACCCAGCCCCGACTATAACATGGGCTCGCAACAAGGGTGACACTACTGATCCAGAACAATATAAGCCACGTTATGACGAAAGGAACAGAGAACATGTTTTAGAAGTAAATAAAACTAATATTAATCATTTGGATCTGAAATTCCAAGATCATATAGTAAAATATATTGTGATGATTGACATTCTTGTTTAATTTGTTATTCTGAAAACAACAGATACCTAATGTGCAAGTAAATCAGGCAGATACGTACAAATGTTTTGCTATAAATACATTTGGACAAGCAGTGTGCACTGCTACGCTGAGCGTATTTGCAGGTAGGCAACATATTCATTTGACAAAGTGCAATATTCAAGAACATTAACTCTTTTCAACATGTATATTCAAAGTGTAGAACAAGGCAGTTAGGTCTTTCATGTAAGTGGTAATTATTTTTTCCATCTTTCAGTTGGATTCAAGAAAAAGCAAACTGATGCATCCTCAAATAAAGGTGAATATACTGTAATCATCCTGAAATGATAAGTGAATGCAAAGAGAAATGTTTTATATAAGTTGATATTGTACAATATTTTCTTTTTTCTGTTAAGATGGTGAAGCCAATGATCCTGAGGACTTCAGAAAAATGCTTAAAAAGACCAAGTAATTGTTTTCCTTCAAGGAATCAAGTGTCTCTTACAAATCAAAGTTTGCTTGTTCTCTCATCCTGAAAATCTCTTCATCTAGAATTGTCAAGAAGAGAAAAGAAGAACCCAAGAAAGAGGGAGAGATTGATCCAAAGTTCTGGGATGTGATGCTAAATGCCAAAAAATCAGATTATGAGCGAATCTGTCATGAATTTGGAGTCACTGACTATCGGTGGATGCTGAAACAGCTTAACCTAAAGAAAAAGGAGAAGGAGGATGAACAAGCAAAGGTACTGTTAAGAATATAGCCATTTGATGTCCATGTCTAACATTGGGTTATCTAGTTGGAATCATACTGCTTCTGCTTTTGTGATACTGCTTTTTTTATTTATTTAATGATCTCTAATAATTTTTTTT
Organism: Danio choprae; assembly: GCA_903798125.1. NCBI lineage: Eukaryota > Metazoa > Chordata > Actinopteri > Cypriniformes > Danionidae > Danio > Danio choprae. The sequence goes on from CAIGQW010054109.1 coordinate 6,618,422, forward strand.
AACTCTTATTCATTTCATACATTACAGGTGGTTGAAAACGTTGACAACTTGAAGCCGATTGAAGTGAAGACAAGTGGCAGAGCTGAATTTGAGTTTGATATGAGGATAAGAGACCCAAACAGTAAAATTTACATGTACAAAGTAAGTTCATATGGTTTAGCATTGATAGTGAGCAATGTCATGTAGCTCCAAAAAGCACATCCAAAATCTTTTTCAGAATGGTGAAATGCTTGATTATGGCGATGGCTCCGATGATTCCTCTAAAAACAATATGAAGAAAACTGGTGATAAGTATTTGTTTAGCATCAACAATCTTGGCTTAAATGATGGTGGACTATACCAAGTTGATGTTGATGATGTCAACATCATCACAACAAAATTAGAAGGTAAGCATTACATTTTTTGATTACTTGAGCACATTTCAATTAGCATATGTGCACCTTTAAGTGTAATCATATTTGTTTTACTAATAATTTCCTCACAGTTCCTGATGTGGAATTTGACGGCAAGCTAAAAGATGTTAAAGTTGTTAAGGGTCAGGATGCAATGTTTGAGGGTGTTTTTTCTGGCCCTGTATCACAAATCACCTGGTGTGTCAATGACATCTCCGTTGAGCATGGAGACAAGTACAATATCACAGTCTCCGAAGACAAGCTTACCCACAGATTAGTAGTAAAGAACTGCAAAAAAGAGGACAATGGTGTGTACACAGCTATTGCTGGGATTAAATCATCCAGGGCTACTCTTGCTGTTAATGGTAAGTCTTCAAGGAGCAGAAAGCAATAAACTAGCACCTACTTTCAAGATACCTCAGTATAAGATAATATTCTATTATTTTTTGTTATGCTCTATGCAACAACAACAGAGGACCCTAATGCCAGGGGGAAAGGTCGAGATGGTGCAGGGGATGGAGCAGATGATTTTGCAAGATGTCTGGCAGATGAACAGGCCAGACTGCAGACAGAAAAAGATGAAGCAGCCAGGAGAGGCAAGGGTACAGATGGGAGAGGTGATGGAGCGGATGGCCATGATGGAAAGCATGGTCATGGTGATTCAACAGATGGTCGTGGTGATGGAGCGGACGGGCGTGGAGGACTTGGCTTGGGAGACAAAAGAGATGCGTCAGGAAAGTATGGACAAGGAGAAGACAGTACAGTTGGAAGTGGTAAAAATGGAAAGAGTTCTGGAATAGGTTTGGGAGGAGATGGATTGAGTAGCCAATCAGCCGTGGTTGGATCTGGGGGAGATGGTGCAGGTACAATATTTTCTTAAATGTCCATTTCTTTTCTTTTTTTATAATAACAAGTCAAGTTAATTGAATGCATTCAAATACATTCATTTTAGATGATAAAGTGCACTTCGCAAGTGGGTTAACGGACAAAAATGCCCTCCGTGGCAAACCTGCAGAGTTGGTGTGCAAACTTAGTACTGACAAAATTGATGGAGTGTGGTATAAAGATGGAAACAAGGTATGTTTGTGTATTATTACAGCGATATCACTGACTGGTAAACCTGAATTTGACATTCCTTTATCTTTTTTTTCCTAACAGTTGACTTCCAAAGATGGAGTGGTGATCTCTAAGGATGGTTGCACACATAAGCTCATTGTCCAGAATTGCAAAGATTCTGATGCAGGTCTATATCATTTTGAGGTAAATGGTTGTAAGACAGAGGCAATGGTCAGAGTTGGAGGTAATTACATAAAAATTTCTCTTTCTTTTATTTATCTAAACATACAAAAATTACTGCCTGTTTGGTGTTACAATAACCTTTTTCTGCTGTACACTGCATGTGTATTTGCCAGATCTTCCAGAATTTGACCTTGAATCTTTGGGAAAGTTCTCCAACCCTGTAATAGTGAAAGCAGGCCAGAGTGCATCATTTAAGATGTCATTTCCCCCACAAGCTTCACTGGAGATAAAATGGTTTAAAAATGGCTCTGAGCTTCTTGATGGAGGTTCAGTGAAAGTGGTGAAAGAATCAAACTACAGTCGACTTCAAATCAAAGACTGTCTGCGATCAGATACTGGCCAAATCCAAATTAAACTAAAGAACCCTTTTGGTTCTATTGAAGCTTTATCAAGTCTTACTGTACTAGGTAAAAATAAAATATCAAATTTAACTGTTAGAAAAACAAACAGCCTACTATGTTTTAAAAGACACATCTGCACCTTTCACAGACAAGCCAGGTCCACCTCGAGGCCCAGTAGAAGTGAATGAAACCACATCATCAGTCCTTGAACTGAAATGGAATCCTCCGAAGGATGAAGGTGGCTCAGCAGTGACCAACTATATAATTGAGCAGCTACAGGTTGGACAGAATACCTGGCAAAAGGTTGGGGATATTTTAGCAAGCCATCTTAACTTCAGAGATAGAAGTGTGTCCCTTGGCAAGAAGTACATCTATCGCATCTATGCTGAGAATCCTGAGGGCATCAGTGAGGCTCTGGAGACTGACAAAATCATGGCTGGCTCTTTAAGTAAACTCTTTAAGTCTTTACAAGATACATTTTTCATACTGAAGGGTACTTATATCATGTAATATTTATATTAATTATGTTGGTAGTGTTCCCTGGTCCACCAACCCCGCCAAAGGTGGTTAGTGCTTTCAAAAACTGTATTAACCTATCATGGACTCCACCAGAGAAAGATGGAGGGAATAAAATCTTGGGGTACCAGATAGAAAAACGCAAGAAACATACAAACCAGTGGGTGACTCTGAACTCAGTTAAGGATCCTATCAAAGGTAATCCAAACTGAACGAAAGGATATCATTCCAACTGTACACTGTAAAAAAATGTTAAGTCCTGAAAACTACTGCTAGGATGCATCAATAAATGACCACTATCTCAAATTCTTACAGGACTGAAGTATGGAGTGAAGGATGTGTCTGAGGGATCAGAATATGAGTTCAGAGTAATTGCCATTAATGCATCTGGAGCTGGGGAACCCAGCACTCCCTCTGAAATGGTCTGCGCTAAAAACCCCAACAGTAAGAAACAATGCAAAATATAAACATAATATCTGAAATAAGGTCAAACACATTTTCTGATTTTGAACCATTTCCAGTGAAGCCACATTTCAAAGATCCTGAAGATTTTATGGTCGTGAGATCAGGAAATTCTATCAGAATCAAAATTAACTATGAGGTAAGAAATCCACATCTATATAATTTACATATCCCTTGCCTCGGTCCAGTCAATTTTCTTCAAAGGATTTTTTTTATATCCCGCACACAGGCTGCTCCACTGCCAGACATTAAGTGGCTAAAGAATGGTGAACCTGTATCTCCCTGGAACAAGATAATTCATGATGATGGCACCTGTACGCTCATTGTCCCCTCCTCAAAGTATTCAGATTCTGGTGTCTATACCATTGTGGCTAAAAACTCAAGTGGACAAGCCAGCTTTGACATAGAAGTCAGAGTAACAGGTAAGTACATGCCACTCTTGTATGTGATGTAAAAAATGCTATCACACATTTAATTATTTTTCACAGTCAAAAGTAAGAATCCAAATATACATAAACAAGTCACATTTTACAGCATACAAAAAAATGCTTGAACATTTGGGTAGTTTCATTACAGAATCTAAACATCAATGTTTTTTTACACCAGCAAGACTTACTTCAATTCATAACCTTTTATTTAAGTTTTGATGCTTTAAAGTCTGCATGAACTGGAAGTTGCGGAGACTTTTTTTTCAGTATGCTGATGTACTTTCAGCTGAAATGGAATATTGAGTAGGAGGTGCTTTCTGTTTGCTCATCATTCCATCATTTCATTCCCAACTAACAGTAGGGGGGTTAAGAATATTGTGGCTGAAGCTATCAAATAGACGTCAACAGAGAAGGACCGCCACTCCAAACATGGAAGCAAATGGTCAGACTTTGATTGAAGTCTGAAAATTTTTTTCAGTGGATTATTTCATATTTCATGTGGATTAACTTGCACCAATTAACTGTTCACCTAAACAATAACAATTAGAGGTGTCTCATGGTTCGGTTCGGTTACGATTATCATGCCATTGATTCGGTTCAATTCGGTGCATCACCGTGCATTGACGATGCTTTTGATAAACAGTTTTCTTCACAGCACAGCACTTCTTGTATTAAATAAATATAAATATATTTATATACTATTTGTAATACAATTGTGTCCTTTAATACAAACAGTCAGATATATTAACTGTACCTTTAAAAACGTAAGTACATGCACAGAACAACATGAGCATTTATAGCAAATAAACCAATGTAAATATCCCGCTCGCTTTCTGAGCCCTGTCTAGCGAGTTCTTTCTTACACCCCTATGATTGGTCACATGCTCAATAGAAAGGGCTGCTATTGGCTCTAACGATCTGGCGCTGTTCACTGATGAGTGTCACTGATAAATGGCAGTGGCGATCACAGCTGATCCATGATAGACACGGTGGAGAAAACTCGCTCTGCAGACATGCGCTCGTGTCTGTATCCAGAAGTATCACTGTAACAGCCGAGAGAACAGGAAACTACCTTGCGACAGCAGGTCAAAGGTCCACAGTAAGAGAACGAGAGAGAGAGAAATGGAGTTTACTTTCAGTTTCTCCATAACAGTGAAATAGGGGCTTCTGCTGTAAGTGTCAGTGAAAGTCCAGCAAACACACACGCAGTGGATGGTTTTTTGCATTTTTAAGTAGTTAAGTAGCATTTTAATTACTTGCCCTCGCCATAGTAAGCTACCGCGATATAGCGCATATGAGATAAATGACGACAGTACATAATAACCGGTTATGATTATTACTGAACCGATACCGAATTGTCCGCATCTGCATGGCGGTGCACCGAAGAAACAATTAATTTTGACACCCCTAATAACAATGTGCGCTAGCAAAATAAACATTGCAAATTTTGATTTCACACGGACCACAATTAATTTACAACAACTCTGAAAATAAAATGCATCAGAGAAACAGAGTTAATCTTAAGTAAAACAATTATCGCATAAATATTCCTATCACTATGGAATCATTCTTCTTTTTTTGTTATAGATGAACCCAGGCCTCCAGGACCAGTGGAGTTAGAACAGCAGGTTTTTGGTAAAGTTATTATCAGATGGTTGCCATCTCCAGACCATGACAGAGATGACAGACTTCACTACATGGTGGAAGAACAAAACTCCAACAGCCGCATTTGGCGCACAATAGCTGACCACCTTCTCTGTACAACCTACACTACCACCATACAACCAGGTCGAGAATATCACTTCAGAATCTATGCAAAAAATGACATGGGACTTTCTGATCCTTCGGATTCACCAACGTGGGGAGTAAACAGCAATAAAGGTGCATCGCAAGATTGCTACCATTCTAGGCTGCTGTATTGCACAACATTAAATACTTACATTCTTTCTTTTCTTCCTGGCAACTAGTTCTAGCACCCTCAACTGCGCCAGCCATGGTAACTTTAGAAAAGCCACCATCAATCCTGGTTCCACTGAAACTCCACTCTCCGCCAAAAGGATACCAGTGCTACATGACCTGTGCTGTACGTGGCTGGCCCAGCCCATATATTGCATGGTACCATAATGGGATTTGCATCAACTCCGACAACAACTACTACATCACAAATGCATTTGGCGTCTGCTCAATCTACATCCTCAGAGTCCGGCCCGAAGATAGTGGCGAGTACAAAGTGGTGGCAGTCAACTCACTTGGCAGAGCAGAGTGTTCTTCGACATTAAAAGTGAAAGGTATGACAGCTGCGGTGATCGTTTCTAGGCTTGAGAAGCATTTACCACACTCACTTAATTTGCATGCTGGTTTGTCCTTTGTGAATGAGTCACGTTGCTAATAATTTGGAACATGATTACGTAATGCAAATGGCTAGATTGGTCTACAGCCCGTGCCACAGCCTGTCAAAAAGTGACCCTGAGGGCAAATATGGACCGTCAATCATTTTTATGCAGTCACAGATTGATTTAGACAAATTAGCTGCACCGCTTGATGCATTAGAGCGCTTTCTGTACAAATCTCTATAGTGAGTTCTGAAGCACTCAGCAGTCTGCAATTATAAATAGAGAACTAAAACTAATTGAAGAAGACATATTACACTGTCCGCTGTATGCACCTTTTAATAAAGCTAACAATGCTGTGTATATGTGCATCCATAGCAACTTGACAACTTTTATGTCTTATTTTGAAACGAAGCAACACAAAATTAAGCTTGAGTAGACTGAAACTTTTGTAAAGTATATTTCAGTCCTAAAAATGAAAGTTGTAATGATACTCAAAAAATGAACTGTCATTTAGATTATTTATGTCTCTGAAAAAATTTTGATGCCCTTGCCAATGCATTATACATTGTATGATATATGTAACACTGTTAATGCAAATCAGATTGCTTTTGTATTTTATACAAATGCTTTTTTTCCTATTCAGCTTTTACAAGGAAGCCAAATTTAACACAAAAACAAATGTCATAAAACAACATATCTTTTTTGTATTGACTATTTATTCTTTTTTTCTCTCTCTCTCTCTCTCTCTGGTCTATATTTCAGATTGATCTTCCCTCTGTTGGATGTGCCAGCTTCTGCCACAACTAATTTCATGCATAAATTTTAAGTGAGGGCAGTAAGTTCATGCATATAAATGAAGATAACTGTGAGGGGATTGCAACTGAGGATATATATAATTTGCTACTACACTATGTGATGTGTAGAACTAAAAAAAAGACAAGAAATTGGAATGTATGTGAACTTTACAATATACAAATAAACATTCTCATTAGCATCCTTTCAAGCATTATTATTTGAGACTTTTCATGGCATCTTCGATAAAGTAAAGTTATGAGCCAGTTGAACTCTACTGGGCATTCTTCTTGGAAATGGTTGAAAGAGCTTCACAGACATTTAGTCGCACACATGGGCAGGCATTATTGTTCTCAATAAAATGACAAAAAAAACAAGAGATGCAGCACTCCGATGTACCGTGACATTTAGGTTTATAATGTGACAACATGGAATTGTTTCAAATTGCAACATGAATAGTTCCAGTCTCAGCATGGTTCCTTGCATAACCAGCTCTAATGTCAGCAGGCATCCCTGACTTCCTAGAGATTGAAACTGAAACCACCATCAAAAGGCAGATATGTAGTGCATAGCCCAGATATGATTTTTTCAGAACCTAAACTATAACTTTAGTAAGTAGTCTGAGATTTTCTAAATATAATTCAATTCGTACACTAAATTAACAACATTACAGTAATACTGAACAATAAATACAACATGCTTATGCTTTATATAGGCTGCACTGGGCTCTACTATAGGGGACATAAAGAGTTATTTGTAGATTATTATTTAAAGGTCTAGTTTTCTTCCAAAAGATAATTTTAGTATATTCTGGTCTCTAATTATATTGAGTTAACGTGTTGTGAAGGAGCCAAAGACATCGTCGTCGCCACAAACTCACCTCAAACATGAGTTAGACTACTTATAAAAGCTAAAGCTAAATATTAAAGCTAAAAACTCACCTAAAACCAACACTGTCTTGACGATCCTGTAAATGTACAAACACGTCACGTAGTGAACACCGGTATTTCTCGTAAAGGAACAAAATGTTTACCGCAATTCATTTGCAGTGGCCAAGGCAAAGCTCGCGAGCGCTTTTAGATTTACCGGGCTTGTCTCAACTTCAAGAATCGCGCATGCGCTTAAAAAGCTTTTCGCCATAAAGTTTTTAGTAGTACGTCGTCAGCAGAACACATAAAACACAGGAAAGGCGGAGAAGGTATGTCTCAGGAAGATTAACGACAATAGTCCAAAGAGAGATGTAAAACTGCTTTTATCATGACAATTATTAAAGCTATACTACATCATCATAAACTTTTATGGTCTATACAAAACCAGCTCCCCCTTTGCTCTGCATTAATGATCAAGTATCTTTGTAGCTTAATCGGAAGTTAACATACTTGCATGAAGAATATTTAGAATGAAAATGAGGGAAACCATCACAGACACAGAAGATCTACTGTTTTCCATCATCATTTATTAAATTCACACACTCACACACCAAATATAAACCATTAAAACAGTACATTTCAATGGTTTTTAGTGTGTTTTGGGACGAAACCCTGAAAATGTTGCTGTTTACCCACCAAATACAATGTCTAATATAACCATTAAACGCATACAAATTGGGTTTCTTTCTGCAGCCAACAGAAGTGTATTATTTGTTCATGATAATCTTCAAAATTGAAGACAACATATATGAAGCATAAATACAACCCCAATGTAACTTTTTTTTGGTAAAAGCTTTTAAAAGAAAAACACAATTTGGTGTTACCAATTTATGTCATATTATGCCATTTATGTCACAACTATTTCATGAGGAGTTGTGTTAATTCAGCCATTTAACAAACAACATTGATTGTCAGACTAACCGGAAGTGCCAAATGCGAACTAATTTTGGGCTAAAGAATGTCATCCCTGCAGCCTTCTGTTTTTAGAATATAGTATTAGTATTATTGTTAGTTCCAAGCGATAAGGTTATATATGTGTTTTAATGGGCCCAAATAATGTGTCCACTAGTTTGTCGGAGTTGCTCTGTCTGGGCATGTAAAGCATGAGCATGATCAGCTCCTGTGCATGTGAAATGCCACATACCTAGAAGATAAGTCATGATATCAATTGATTTATTAGTACATCATTGTGCTATAAATAACATCTCCCATTAACATAAGAATTTAACATAGTCTTTCATATCTGAAGGAACATTGCCAGACAAAATATATAAAATTGCTAAGATGAGTGCTGTATTCCAACATCACTTACCTTATTTCTAATTTTACAGAGCCTGATGTAAGGTCATTACACGTGGTGTTAGATGTTGTAACTAACAACCAGATCAAATACTGTGATAAAGTATAAATGAGGATGATGTTACATCTTCCTGGCAGAACAATCAGCATCAACGCAACTTGAATGTCACTTTGCCTATTTACAGAATAAGTTTGACCATGGACCATGGACAGAGTCCCCATCCCTTTGCTGTTGTAAAGCTCACCAAAATAACAGATTTAATGTGACAGCTAATAAGACTGTAGTGCTTGAGAGGTTTCAATTTGGCCCACTGCTGTTTTATTGCTGAACAAAATAGAGAGACTGCAATAAATTGTGGGAGTCGAACACGGTTGTGTTTGACAGAGCAAGTTAGCTACACGTGAAGGTGAGTTGCTTTTGCTTCTTTCTTTTAATACTTTCTTTTTAAGATTAAAGTGTTAAAATATATAATATTATGCCGCAAATATTAGTAGTAAATAATGGGCCTCACAGTGGCGCAGTGGGTAGCACGTTCGCCTCACAGCAAGAAGGTCGCTGATCGCTGGTTCGAGCCTCGGCTGGGTCAGTTGACGTTTCTGTGTGGAGTTTGCATGTTCTCCCTGTGTTGGCGTGGGTTTCCTCCGGGTGCTCCGGTTTCCCCCACAAGTCCAAAGACATGCGGTATAGGTGAATTGGGTAAGCTAAATTGTCCGTAGTGTATGAGTGTGAATGGGTGTGTATGGATGTTTCCCAGAGATGGGTTGCAGCTGGAAGGGCATCCGCTGTGTAAAACATATGCTGGATAAGTTGGCGGTTCATTCTGCTGTGGCGACCCCAGATTAATAAAGGGACTAAGCCGAAAAGAAAATGAATGAATGAATATTAGTAGTAAATAATATTTCAAAAATGGATTTCAGTTGTGGCTTGGTATATGGGAAGATAATCAGCTAAATCAAGATGGTACTCTTGCTGTGATTATGAAAACACAGTGTTTTAGACACTGTCAAACAATGTTAAAGTGCTTTCTTCTATATGCATAACTGACAAAGTAAAACACAACATCTTAAATTTAATATAGCAAAAGGTCTGTAATAATATGAAACACTGCTATTCTAACTTTTACTACACGTGGAAGAGGTTGCCAGTCAAAATACTATTTACTAGTTAATAGTTACATGGTGGTTCTACATTATATATGTTATTACTTTATTAGTATTTTAAATACAAATCACACTACTACAGTGTTATTGCTCTGGTAGCACATCTCTGAAAAGTTTATGAGCTATGTGACCTATCAAAGGCGAAGGGGTAAATACTAGCCCTGTGCTTGTAAACTCATTGGTAAAGATCCTGCGTGATCCCGTGAACATCAGTGTGCTGTTAAAGAGATTTCATGTCAGTCACCTCTTAATATATCTGTGGTTCTTTGATTTTACAACTGGTACTAGTTTTTGCCTATTGGCATTATATAATGAATTTCCCATCTGGTTAAAGGGATAGCTGACCCAAAACGTTTAATTCTGCTATCATTCACTAACACTTTACTTATTCAAAACATCTGAATTTCTTCTGTTGAAAACAGAATAAGATATTTTGAAAAATGCTGCTAGCTGGCGCCCAATGAATTCCATAGTTTAAATTCCCTTTCCTATACTAGTCGATGTGTGCCAGCAACCAGCATTTTTCCAAATACATTCAACAAACAAAAGAAATAATATATTCAATAAAAGAAAGAAAGGTTTAAAACCACACGAGGAAGAGTAAACGATGAGGTAATTTAAATTTTTGGGTGAACTATCCCTTTAGGAAACATGTATTTAATAAGTGGTTTACAAAGAAATTGAAGGTGTTTGTTACAGAGGACGCACTACTTGAGTTTATTATCTTGTTAAAGGTGCATTTATGGCACAGTGGTTGATTTCCACGATGTAGAGTCATATTGTCGTATAGGGTCGTATTGTGAGGCAGTTCCTAGAAAACAGAATATTAAATTAGAAAACAGTGGGTGTGGCTTGTTGTTTTCTACTGTGAGCTGATTGGATGTAGTTAAGTAGGAATTTCATTCAGAAAGATCTGGAAAAGGGTGTCGGAAGAGTTATTACAACCCAACAGACACCTCCTCCTCACCATTTCTGTGTGTTGTCAAAACTGACAGTTGGAGGGACATGGTGAAGTATGTTAGCCACTCCCAATACCCCAGACAGACATAATCTGAGAGTTTAAACAAAACAAACAGGAAGTGCATTTTCAGATTTTAATTTTAGATTACAAGGGCAAACTTTTTTTTCTTAATGAATTGTTGAGCTAACAAAATCGCATGGTTTGGATGTCATTTGTACTTTAAAGTGTTGACTTCAGCCATAATATTCTTAACCACGCCCCTCTTACCGTTAGTTTGCTATGAGGGAATGATGTGCAACAAAAAATAAAACCCGCCCCCTACTCAATAGTCCATTTCAATTGCAAGTGGATCAACATGCTGAAATAAAAGTTTTTGTAATTTACAGTTAATGCAGACTTTAAAGGTGATTAAGCTCAAACGTCCCACTTTAAACTAATCTTCTCCTATAAATTGTAATACAAATTTATAGTAATAATTACACATGCAGTTTATTATCTCCCTTCTCTTCTTGATCTTTTTAAGACACTGCAACAATTACCAATTCTGCACTAAAGGCACTCTAGCATTTTGAAGATGCCAAAGCCAGCAGGAAAAACAGGCGGTAAGTAAACAAAATGTCAACCATGACATGACAACAGACAGAATTCTCAGACGCATTTATTTTAGTTTTGCATCATTCCATCACCCACGGTCTTATCAGTTTAGTAGATGTCAGGATCAGTAAGGACTGTTTTCATGATCAAGGCTGTGATAAAACATCGCCATCATGTGGTCAACAGCAAATTCACACTCTGTTTCAAACTCTGAAGACCACGCAACAACAAGCAAGCATGACACAAGTTCTTTACATTAAAATACCTTTTCGTGCTTGATGGCCTTGACATTTTTAAAAACAATGTTATAATATTTTAGTGGCTATTAGGAAGAGATCCAGAGTGCCTGGTGTTATGGTCACACAGTATGTCGAGGAACTTCCGCCTGGATGTACTACGCCCGATTTCGTCAGAAAACCCATAGCATTAACGATTCAGGAAGGTAATCATTTTCTTTTTATCCATCTATCCGTCCATCACTGACTGTAATATGTTATTTCATTTTGCATTCATTTTGCAGGCAAACTGGCTTTTTTCAAAGCTGTTGTTAATGGATGTCCAGTTCCAGAAGTTACATGGGGACGAAACAAGGAAGAGATCTCTAATTCAACCAAATATGTTACACGATTTGATGATAAGAATGAAGAATATGTTTTGGAGGTGAAATGCAGTTTTCAGCTGAAGTACAATGTTATAAGCTGTTTAATTTTATTTTAAATGTTTAAGTCACACCGCAACTATCAATACATCCAGGTTGTCAATAAAAAGATGAAGAAAATGAGATATTCCTTATAATTTACTTATAATCCACATTATTCCTATTTTTATTTTGCTTAACAGCATTTGGTGCTTTATATCTTTTACAGATACCAAATGTAGATTCAGATCAAGCAGACACGTACAAGTGTTTTGCTATAAATCAGTTTGGAAAAGCTATTTGCACCGCTGCACTGAATGTCATTGAGGGTAAGAAATGCATCATATTAATTCCAACATAATGTTCTGTTAGTCTTTTATATTATATATAATATAAAACTGCCATATCACATATGCGTCTAATTCAATCAGTTTTTTATCTTTTCAGTTGGATTCAAGAAAAGAAAGCCAGGTATGTATAGTATGTTGCTCAGAGCTAATGACGCTTGAAATTACACAAACAGTATGATAATATTAGAAAATCTGTTTTCTGTTAGAGTATTCAAAGTGTCAAAATGACTTCAAATATGTCTAATTTGTTTTCAGCTCCCAAAAGTGACCCAGACGAGTTCAGAAAAATGCTGAAGAAAACGTAACACATCACTCCATATAGATTTCTCTTTATATGGTGCAATAAATATCAAACAATATTTCTTTAATTGCCCATAAAAAGGAGAAAATATTTCATTGCATGTGCAATGGGGCATGTTGTCACAAAGATTGTGACTCTGGACCACAAAACATAAGCGTCAATTATTATACACCTAAAAGGTGAATAAATAGGCTATCCATTGATTGGTAGGATAAGAAAATATTAGGCTGAGATACAACTATGTTAGAATCTGAGGGTGCAAAAAAAATCTAAATATTGAGAAAAATCACCTTTAAAGTAGTCTAAAGTAAGTTCTTACCAATGAATATTACTAATCAAAAGGTAAGTTTCTACACTGTAAAAAAAATCCTGGTTGCCACACATTTTTAAGCTGAATCAAATTAACCTTATGAGTCCATTGAACTTATATTATGTTAAACTGACTTAAAAAAGCTTGTGTAACTTATAAAATGAGATTAGAACATGATTAACTTAGTATAAGTTCTTAGTTTATTGTAACTTATTAAACTGTCATGACTAATTGATCATATCATTTTTTACAGCGTATACATTTACTGTAGAAAATGTTCAAAATATCTTTATGGAACATGGTCTAATGGTCCAATTGTTGGCATAAAATAAAATAAAAGTATAATTTTGAACTATGCAATGTGTTCTTTTCTATTTCTAAAAATGTACCTGTGCAACATAAATGGTTTTGTGGTCCAGGGTTTATTAGTTAAGTTGTCATAATGAGAAAATAGCTTTATATAACAGACGATTGCTGATAAAGATGATGGGCAAAACAAATATAAACACAAAACCATTCATTAAACATCATAAATGTAACTATAGCTATGTAAAAATACCAAAAGAAAATGAAATTAAATGAATATGTTTACCCGAAAGGTCTTTTTGTGATAGGCAATTTCTTTACTAACCAAAACAAGCAGTTTGATCTGTTGTGGCACTTTATTAATTTTAGGGTTGTCAAGAGGAAACAAGAACAATGTAAAGAGGGAGAAATTGATCCAAGGTTCTGGGAGGTGTTGCTGAGCGCAGCCAGGAAAGATTACGAATGTATTTGTCATGAATATGGAGTCACGGACTTCAGGTGGATGCTGAGAAAACTAAACCAGAAGAGGAAGGAAAGAGAGGCAGAGCAGTCCAAGGTCTCTTTTTTATGAGTTTAAGTTATCTGTTCACCATTTATTTTAAATATACACATAATGAAAAACTGGCGGCACGATGGCTCAGTGGTTAGCAATGTTGCCTCACAGCAAGAAGGTCGCTGGTTTGAGTCCTGGCTGGGCCAGTTGGCATTTCTGTATGGAGTTTGCATGTTCTCCCCGTGTTCACGTGGGTTTCTTCCGGGTGCTCCGGTTTCCCCCACAGCCCAAAGACATACAGTATAGGTTAATTGGGTAAACAAAATGTATCCGTGGGGTATGAGTGCATGTGTGAATATGAGAATGTATGAATGTTTCCCATTACTGGGTTGTGGCTGGAAGTGCATCCGCTGCGTAAAACATATGCCGGAATAGTTGTCAGTTCATTCCGCTGTGGTGACCCCTGATAAATAAGGGACTAAGCTAAAGGTGAATGAATAATGAAAAACTCCTCTCCTGACTCTTCTATTTCAAGTATGTGGAGAAAGTACACAGCATGAAACAGATCGAGGTAAAAACTGACGGCACAGCAGAATTTGAGCTCGACATGAAGCTAAAGGATCCTAACAGTAAAATCTTACTCTACAAAGTAAGTGCTTTCACTTGAACGCCTCAGTGTCATCAGAAATACTTTAATGCACTTTAACGTAATAGCTGTTCACAGGATGGGGAAATGCTTGACTATGGAGATGGAACGGATGATACTGCAAAACATAATATGCAACAATTTGGTGAAACATACTTGTTCAGCATTAGAGATGTTGGCCCAGAGGATGCTGGCTTATATCAAGTGGATGTAGAGGATGCAAACATGTTCTCAACTTCTCTAGCATGTAAGTAATACCAGTTTGTTTTTAAGAGATAATTACGGGTCATTAATATTGTAGTAACATTAATGGTAGTACACTACATTTTTTTATAATAAGTGGGGCTGTGAAATTGTGCAACCCTAATCTTTCACAAGGGTGCGAGCAAAAATGTAATTCACACGATTTGCTAAATAATTACAACTGCCATAAAACTGGGCAGTAAAAATTCAATTAAGCAGCATTTGCACTATCAATCACAGGTTGATGAGCTATTTTTGCTGCTTGAAATTTGACTCAAAGTGAGTTTTATTTGTTATATATTCTCTTTGAATTGTTTTTACCTTCAGTGCCTGATGTGGAGTTTAGCAGGACTCTGAAAGACACGAAAGTGGCAGAAGGGCAGGATGCAGTGTTTGAGTGTGCCTTATTGGACCCTGTCTCACAAATCACCTGGTGCGTCAATGATGTCTCTGTGGAGCATGGAGATAAATATGATATCACAGTGTCGGAAGACCAGCAAGTGCACAAACTAGCAGTGAAAAACTGTACAAAAGATGACAAGGGAGTCTATTCGGCTATTGCTGGTCTCAGATCAAGCCAGGGGAATTTGGTTGTGGAAGGTAGGCTTTCTGATTTATTTTTCTTAATTATTGTCCATCTTTGGAGAATTTCAAATGCATTTTAAATCCACAATACACTGTAAAAAATGCAGGGTGCCACAATTCATTCAGGTTATCCCAACACAAATCAATGAAGTTAACTTAACAAATTTAAGTGGATTAAATATTAAACAATTAAATTGTCCCTAAAAAAATCTCAAGAATTGTGTTGTTTAAGCTCATTTTGCATAAGTAGTTTGAACAAGCAGCAAAATATTTGTTTAAGCGTATACCCTATATTAACAGATAAATGCTTAGAATGATTAAGATTTATTTGAAAAGATTTTTGAAAAAAAAACAAAAACAATATCATTATAATTTCTCTCAAAATTTTAATAATAATCTCTCTCTCTCCCATATATGTAATTCACATTTATCATGTTAAAATTCTGATTTAGTGCAAGATACATTACTCATTTCCATTATTATATCTGCTGCTTTGTTGGAACCATAATTCAGTGGTGTAAAGTAACAAATTACAAATACTCAAATTACTGCAATTGAGTAGTTTTTTCCCAGGAATTGTACTGTAACAGAAGTACTTTACTAAGTGCAGAACAACCTCAGGACATGTGCGCTTTATAAATGCAGCAAACATGAACAGTGTGGAAGCATTAAAAGTGTCCAAGAAGACACAAAATTATTACACGAAATGACAAAAAGACAATAATGATGAAGATGTCTACTGTATGAAGACTAAAATCACCAAATGGCCTTAAACAATCACTTAATTCCATAATGTTACGTTTTCACACTCAAATGCACAAATAGCATGCAAACGCATCAACCTTTCACATCATAATACCCACTACTCTTGAGTTTTTTTACTTTTAAAAGGGCTACTTTTTACTCACACTTTGAGTAATATTTACAACAGATACTTGTACCCTACAAAGTCTCTTTAAGGCAAGTCATTTTACTCAGTGGACATCTTTGAAATGCCTCTCGGGCAGTATGCTCGAGCATTTTGTTTGAATGCGGAAACATCAAATTCTCTAAAATTGCTTGCCAAGCTTACAAATGAATTTCATATTAGGAATCACTAATAAAATTAAACAACAACTGTCTCTTTAGTTTCATTTCTAAATGTTTGTATCACACAAAATCTGCAGAAACTCATGTCTGGTCCGAGCTCCTCCCCTGGAGGATCGTCAGTCTATGGCGATCGATGATTGGCTCCAGTACTAAAAGGCAGGGCTTCATTCGCCATATTAATCGTTACGCTTTTCTCCATTCAAAACTATTCGACTGACATGTCTTGTGTGTTCTATAATCCTTGTCTCTACTCACACTACATTGTTGGGCAAGTAATGGTACTTTTAATTCCATATGATTTTTCAGTACTCTTAACACCACTGCCATAATACATTACCATTCATTTGGTAAGTAATGAAAGTAAGAAATTAATACTTTTTTCCAACAATGCATTGTAGCATTGCTAGCAACGATGCATTGAAACGGACTGAAAAACTGACACTGATATGAATTTTTGCATTTTATATTCTTCAAAGAAAACTTATTATTATAAAAAAATATTACAAATGATTAATTTTGCCTGATCACTGTACTTTGGTTATAGTGTATTTTGTAACTGCTACTGTTTCCAGATGATCCTAAAGCCTGTGGTAAAAGTGACGCAGATGAACTAGCCAAACATTTAGCTGAGGAGAAAGCCAGACTGCAGAGGGAAAAGGATGAAGCAGCCAGGAGGGCACAGGCAGAGCGAGATGAAGCGGCCAGAAAGGCCAAGAAAGAGCAAGACGAGGCAGCCAGGAGAGCCCAAGCTGAAAGAGATGAAGCTGCCAGGAGGGCCAAGGCTGACCAGGATGAAGCC
>CAIGQW010054109.1:6698435-6723465 GCA_903798125.1 Danio choprae
ATATATATATAGTCACATTACTCAGCCCTACTTCACAAAATTACTGGATTTACTGTTTATTTTAAGAAACTAATGCAGCTTAGAATAAAAGAAGTCTTTGAAGCAAGGTGCTGGACATTTTTTAAATCTCACTATTTATTGTATGGATTTGAAATAAAGAGGCGCATGGGCTCGGTTTTAATGTACCTATATTTACCTGAAATTACTGAAATAATATTGCTTTTCCTCAACTCACCATTTAAAAAAGATGTTCAGTTCATTTTAAACAGCAACTCAATGCCATTTATGACATATCTGTGCTTCCTGACTAGAATATGGAGTCCAGAGTGGAATGAAATTGAAATAAAACTCGCAAAATAGCATAGAATCAAATTGTGGGATTTAAAATTGATACCCAGCCCTATTCAAAAACATTACAAAACTTATCTATCCTTTAGAGGCTTACTTGTGTTTAACTAAATGTACTTTGTGGATTAGAAATGACCAGAAAGCAAGGAAGAATCCAATAAATTAGAATGATTCCACTAAACATCACATCATCTGTATCTTACATCATCAAAATCCTGATAGATTAATAGTGGTTTTGACTGCTTCTGCACAATAGGAAAAAAATACTATGGAAGTCAATGGCTACAGGTTTCCAGCTTTCTTCAAAATACCTTCTTTTGTGTTTAAAAGATGAAAGAAACTCATAAAGATTTTAAACATGCAAAGGGCCAGACAGAATTTTCATTTATGCGTGAACTACCCCTTTAAATCCTGTCAGTGTGTGTGTTCATTGTAGTGTGAGATCAGAGCTGTGTTGGTGTGTGAATGAGCAGTGAAAGCAGTAGATGGTGTCCACGTGCAGACTTTCACACCTGTGTTCTTGCATCCACAATTACGCTCATTCTCCCAGAAACAGGACAATCAGCGTCCATTTTGCTATAACAGATAGACAATTTAGGCTCCCTCGCTCTTTTTTCCTCTCCCTACAGTACATAAAAAAAACCCACAGCAGCCCTTGTAAATGCCAAAATACAAGTCTAAATCTAATCACATGAGAGTAGCAAGATGTTTATAGAAACGCTTCTCAGTTTACTGACGAAAAACAAGTTTTTTTTTTAATGAGAATTGCGCTTTTGTTATAGATTGCTCTTTGGTGACTCATACGTACTGAGGTGTTTCAATCTATATCTCATTTTGCGCTACAAATCACAGCTATGAAAGCTAGATTTATTCAGGTCATGACTTGAAAACAGTATACAGCCACTGGATGAATTAACAAACGTTCCCTTCTTTCCCATTCAATGTCTAAATGTGTTAAAAAACAAACAGAAAAAACGTATAATAATAGCAATTGAGATTACAAATGCAGCACATGCAAAACATGTGTTTATCATTTTCATTTGATCGTCGCTTTTTCAGATTTGCTGAAACATCAGCCTTCATGAGCAGCCTCAGCCACAGCGTTTGCTCAACCTCATCTGGCCACCTTTAGAGCTGTAATCTGTTTAAGATCCATAAATGTGTTTCCTAACTCGGAGGAGGTGGTAACAATCTGACCTTTTGCAAATGCTATCTGTAGCTGCAGGTAATACAGACAGCAGGTTTCCAAAGTGTCAGGTTTTCAAAAATGTTTTATTTTTTTAAATAGATTTAAATGAAGAAAAAAAAAGTCTTAATCATTCATTCATTTTCTTTTCGGCTTAGTCCCTTTATTAATCAGGAGTCGCCACAGTGGAATGAACCGCCAACTTATCCAGCATATGTTTTACGCAGCGGATGCCCTTCCAGCTACAACCCATCACTGGGAAACACCCATACAATCTCATTCACACACATACACTATGAACAATTTAGCTTACCCAATTCACCTATAGCGCATGTCTTTGGACTTGTGGGGGAAACCGGAGCACCTGGAGAAAAACCATGTTAACATGGGGAGAACATGCAAACTCCACACAGAAACGCCAACTGACCCAGCTGAGGCTCGCACCAGCGACCTTCTTGCTGTGAGGCGACAGTGCTACCCACTGCGCCACCGCGCCACCCCGTATGATTCATACTTTTGAAGAAAAATAAATATCACTACTAAAATGTGAATAAAAGTCACTTTGTTAAACTGTAGAGTTGAATTTTCAAGTCAACAGAGCAGAGATCAAGCTCCCATAATGCAATTCACAACAGTAAATAAACGGAAGACACTTGTGAATACACAAAATACAGAAACTGTTAATTAACAGATATTGTTTTACAGTTTCAATGAACATTTGAACATATGTAATAATACAATGCCAAAATGGGAGTAATGTAATATCCCTCTGTTACTCAGGTGTATTCATGGAAAAATTAAATATCTTTTGATTTGCACTTATTAAGAATAAATGATTTCACTAAGTGTTATTATATTAAAAATACTAACAAGCTTTTTTTGTTGACAAATGCTTGAAACCCAATGGTTTTATAAATAGTACTATTTTCTTTATAACAATTCATTAATATTTCGGAGCTGTACTGGGATATATTAAAGCATCTTTCAATATATCAAATACTTATTGTTCAACAATAATACACCAGATACACACGTTAAACTGACATCTTAGTCAGTGTCCTTATGTAAATACAATTTAAAATGGTAAAAAGACTAAATATACTTTTTTTGACTAAAGAATAAATATTTATATTAAAATGTGCAATTATTTTTTTTTATTAACAAATATTGATTAGAAAAAATCTGATAAAAGGCTGGTGAGTGGGATTTAGGAAACCTGTTTGGAAAAAGTAATTATTTTTGCAGTTCTGATTGAAAACGCCACACAACTTTGGCAATTCCTGGAAATAAACTCCTGGAAGTATTAATGTTTTCTCTTTGGCTTTCTGTTTGAGAGAGAGATCATTTGTTCAGGAAAGCCATCTGACTTTAATACATTTAGTATGATGGTTGAGAACCCAAAAGGTCAGCAAAAAAGATATGGACTGGCAATCTTGAATGTAATATTGAGAAGAAGCATATGAAAATAACTTATCTGAAGATCACCAGAGTATAAACTCTTAAGTCCTTGCAAATATCCAAATGTTCCAAAGTCAACGTTTGGCCAATCCTCAAAACCCACCACAGACCAGATGTGAAGCTGAACATCATAAAAAAAAGGATATATAAGTTAAAGTTGCATCTTCTTACTCTTGCTTTTAACTCCTTATAAACACATAGTCTCTTTTATTATTCAATTCAATTCAGTTCAAGTTTATTTATATAGCACTTTTTACAATGTAGATTGTGTCAAAGCAGCTTAACATGTTCTAGTAAAGTCCAGATTTCAGAGTTTAGTTCAGATTAGTTCAGTTCAGTTCAGTGTGGTTTAAGTTTCACTGCTGAAAGTTTAAACACTGAAGAGCAAATCCACCAAAGCGCAGCTCCACAAGTCCCGATGCGAGGAAGCCAGTGGCTTCAGTGGCGAGGAAAAAACTTCACCAATTGACCAAAACAAATTCACCAAAAAAAAACCTCGATAGAAACCAGGTTCTGTTGGGCACGGTCATTTTTCTTCTGGTCAGACTTCCTGTGTGGAGCTGCAGTCTAGGCGCCGGAGGCTGGAGAAGCTGGACGTCTATTGTGGAAAGCTGCAGGTGTGGTAGGGTACCGGCAGGAGGTCAGGCTGGCCCATTATTAAAGTGCATTGCTTTGTATTTATTATTTTTCATTCATTCATTCATTCATTTTCTTTTCGGCTTAGTCCCTTTATTAATCTGGGGTCGCCACAGCGGAATGAACCACCAACTTGTCCAGCATATGTTTTACGCGGCGGATGCCCTTCCAGCCGCAACCCATCACTGGGAAACATCCATACACACTCATTCACCAGTTGATGAATTTCATCAG
Source organism: Danio choprae (assembly GCA_903798125.1). Lineage (NCBI taxonomy): Eukaryota > Metazoa > Chordata > Actinopteri > Cypriniformes > Danionidae > Danio > Danio choprae. The sequence continues at coordinate 6,702,298 of CAIGQW010054109.1, forward strand.
TTGATGAAAATCCCAGTAGATCAGCAGTTTCTAAAATACTCAAACCAGCACGTCTTGCATCAACAACCATGCCACGTTCAAAGTTCCTTAAATCACCTTTCCTCCCCATTCTCGTGCTTGGTTTGAACTACAGCAGATCTACATGCCTAATGCATTGAGTTGCTGCCAAGTGATTGGCTGATTAGAAATTTGCATTAACAAGCAGTTGGACAGGTGTACCTAATAAAGTGGCCAGTGAATGTATATACATATATAAAGAGTTCAGATGCAAAAACCTCTGAAATGTTCATCTAAAATTGACATACATTACATAAAACCAAATTTTTTCTCAGCCTTTTGTGTGTAGGCTCAGGAATTTCATGTTTATTTCAAAGAATAGGTTATTTTCATTGCCTTCAAAGTGATATAACTAAACATAAATATAGGAAAACATCAAAAACATGCTAATTTTAGGTCAACATTTCAGATGCCACTTAGAGGTTTTTGCATCTGAACTCTTCATATATAGATTTTTAAATTATTATTATTATTTGCGGGCCTCACGGTGGCGCAGTGGATAGCACGTTCGCCTCACAGCAAGAAGGTAGCTGGGTTAAGCCTCGGCTGGGTCAGTTGGCGTTTCTGTGTGGAGTTTGCATGTTCTCCCCGTGTTGGCGTGGGTTTCCTCCAGGTGCTCCGGTTTCCCCCACAAGTCCAAAGACATGTGGTATAGGTGAATTGGGTAAGCTAAATTGTCCGTAGTGTGTGAGTGTATGAGTGTGAATGGGTGTGTATGGATGTTTCCCAGAGATGGGTTGCAGCTGGAAGGGCATCCGCTGCGTAAAACATATGCTGGATAAGTTGGCGGTTCATTCCGCTGTGGCAACCCCAGATTAGTAAAGGGACTAATCTGAAATGAAAATGAATGAATGAATGAAATTGTCCGTAGTGTGTGAGTGTATGAGTGTGAATGGGTGTGTATGGATGTTTCCCAGAGATGGGTTGCAGCTGGAAGGGCATCCGCTGCGTAAAACAAATGCTGGATAAGTTGGCGGTTCATTCCGCTGTGGTACCCCAGATTAATAAAGGGACTAAGCCGAAATGAAAATGAATGAATGAAGGAATATTATTTGCTTATTAACATCCTTCATGCTCCTTTAGATATTCTAGATATTTAGAAGTCTTCGATCCAGTTAGATTTCAGGCCACATTATCAGTTTGCATGACAGAAAGAGTGAGACATGAATACTCTTTATTCCCTGCCAAGCATCTCAAATAAAAAAGTGATATCGATCCTCTCATCCTTGTCTACAGGGACATTAAATGGATCTTCTTAGAGATTCATCAGCTGAGATTTGCATCAGACATTTAGACAGACAGAACACTGACACTTTCTCTCATCGGTTAAATAAAGATGTGTGCAATTCTGTCTGAATCTAAATAATGACAGAATTTCAGTATATCTTCATATATCTTCAGTATGCAGAGTGAGGATGAGAATGAATAATGACGAACAGCACAAGACAAATTGATAGTCCAACTGGAATGAGAAAAGATAGAGGGAAATATTTTTAGATGTGGTGTATACTGATTTAAAAGCATCTGCTAACTACACTGCTGAAGGTATCATTCATCCTATATAGCACAGACAGTCCTGAACAAGCACTACTTCAAACTAACAAAGCACTTCACAAATGTTTAATAATGTTTTCTTGTTCTTTCGTTTCTATACACGACATCCATCATTCCCTTCACAGAGCTGTCAGGCACAAGAAGAGCACCGATGCTGTTTTAATGATATTAATGATTCTTAATCAAAGCAGTTGTTTGACTTTAGACCAAAAAGGAAGTTTTACATATGTTAAGTTCCTGTGCAGCTTAAGATAAAAATACAATTAGACACATAATCTGACTTCCCTTTGAACACACTGCTCTTTGAATGTTCCCAAAGTCTGTCTAATGCACAAATAATAATAATAAAAAAAGAACAGTTGAAGGCATTCTGGAAATTTGACATACTGGTACAGTATAATGTGTGTTAGTTGATAAGAGGAAATTCAAGGTCAGGTTGCAAATTAAGCCAAATTAACATATACAGCTATGGAAAAAATGAAGAGACCACTTGAACGTTCTCAGTTTTAGAATAACAAATGCTTTGATTCTGTAAATGTAAATGAACCAAATAATGATTTCTTAACTCTTCTGAATATAAAACGTTGGTATAATGTTTAAAATATATATATAGAGAGAGAGTTTTTATATATATAGAAATTAGTTATTAAAATTATTATGTTTAGAAATGTGTTGAAAAGAATCTTCTCTCTGTTAAGCAGAAATTGGGATAAAAAATAAATATATTTAACAGGAGGGTTAATAATTCTGACTATATATATATATATTCATTCATTTCGGCTTAGTTTCTTTATTAATCTGGGGTTGCCACAGCGAAATGAACCGCCAACTTATCCAGCATATGTTTTACGCAGCGGATGCCCTTCCAGCTGCAACCCATCTCTGGGAAACATCCATACACACCCATTCACACTCATACACTACGGACAATTTAGCTTACCCAATTCACCTGTACCGCATGTCTTTGGACTTATGGGGGAAACCAGAGCACCCGGAGGAAACCCACGCCAACATGGGGAGAACATGCAAACTCCACACAGAAATGCCAACTGACTCAGCCGAGGCTCGAACCACCGACCTTCTTGCTGTGAGGCGAACGTGCTATATACACACATTTGTTTGTTTGGCACTTTTTTGTTAATTCATGCACAAATGATCTATATAAAAATTTATTTTTTTGTAAGAAAAATAGCAGGTAGTAATTAAACCGTAATCATTTTCACGTGTGATTCTGTCTACCCCAAAGTGTCATGTGAGCTAAATCAGCACTTTTAGAGATTATTCACACCCAGTGATGTCCTCATGTGACCAGAGATGAGGCCTGCATCGAGGCACAGAAGCAAAACCTGAAACTACAAATCCCACCAAAGACCTTCTCATTCAAGAGCATTTACTGGTGCGTTGAAGCGCAGAGGATGAATTGCACCATTTGAACAAGATACATAAATATTTTGAAGCTCTACAAAGGATAAAGGCTGAGATGTTTTATGGATTTTGAGACCTGCTGGAGCCTGGGAAATGCATCCTGGCAGATGAAGGCTTCCCGAGGAAGGGGATTTTTTTTTTTTCCAGTGGCAGATGAGTTATTATAAAAAAACAAAAAAAACCTAGAATGTGCTGAGAATGCATAGAAGGGATTTATCAAGAGTATTGTACATATACAGAGGCAAACATTACCCACATTCATCACAGCGATAGTTTCACTACCAAACATAGTTCATCCATAAGTGAACCTTTTATGTTCAGCATAAATTCAACCCACAGTCAAAATTGAAATTAAAACAAATCAGTCTTATCGTAGCTGCCTGTCAGTGGGATTGTGGTCACGGCGGTCTGACTATTTACAGTGTTGCAGAGATCGGTGTCAAAAGATCTGATTGATGTTGGTGTTTGCATTCAGGGCAAACATTTAAGCTGTTTAAAAGTTGTCTAAAACGTCTTAGTCATCAGGTTTGATTCATAGAGTGCATCAAGTGATTCGCCAAAGGCCGTTCTGAAGTAATGACTCACGCTGCTTGATGAGACAAGCTTCACAAAGTCAACAAAGAGGCAGACGAAGCCAAACTTATTTCAACACAACCTATTTCTGGTTCATTTATAAGAGAGAGATATAACCTGTATACTGCACTGGGATGGCTCACATTGTCTCTTAACAGGCAAAATAAAGAAAGAATGCAAAAAAAAAAGCCCTATGATTTCCGTAATGTGAAGTTTATTTATGAACTAATTTTGAGAGGATCATGTGCTTATGATTGCTGCGGCTGGTCCCGCATTATCCAATTTATGATTGACCAATCAGATGATTCCTAAGCCACTATAAATACCCTAAGTTCCATATCACAGCCATCTTCGTTTTGAAGAATCCCCCCTTCCACCCCTACTACTCCTCCTTTCCTAGATGGGTGGCACGGTGGCCCAGTGGTTAGCACTGTTGCCTCACAGCAAGAACGTCACTGGTTCTAGTCCTTACCAAGCCAGCCAACGTTTCTGTGTGGAGTTTACACGTTCTCCCCGTGCTCACGTGGGTTTCCACCGGGTTCCCTGGTTTCCTCTCACCGTCCAAAAACATGCAACTTAAGTTAATTGACTAATCCAAATCGGCATCGTAGACATGCTCCTAGTAAGCAGTCATCTCAAGAGCAATCACTATCTGTTCATTAGCTACTACAGCAGGGGAGTTCTCGAGATCTACCTGAGCTCAAACTCCCCTCTCCCCTTGCAAACGGGAGGGAGCCCCCTGCTCAAGGATCTATGAGCTCAGGGCTCTCTCCCGGGACAGCATACCAAACAAGCTTTATAATCAATCATCAGCTAAGTGTGAACTCTTGAAATATAGAAAATGTGGATGAAATTGCAGAATCCAGTCATAAAAATGGAATTAGCTGTAAAATTCAGAATGTTGCGGATTTGTTACATTTTGGATCAATAAATGCAATAGTAATGCTGTACATCTGATGCGATCCGGGCTCACAATTATGAAGGATGCGTAACACTTGTGGTGTCGTCTGCTACTTTTTGAGGATTTTAACACATGGAATTTAGTTACAGAGATGATCTGACAGTCACTTCACCAGCTATTGTCATATCACGTATATGGCAGCGTTTCCCAACCCTGTTCCTGGAGCCACACCAACAGTACATATTTTGGATGTCTCCCTTATCTGACCCATTCATTTCAAGTTTTGGAGTCTCTTCTAATGTCCTGATGAGTTGATTCAGGTGTGTTTGATTAGGGAGAGGTTGAAACACTGGAATATGGAAACTCAAAGCGTCTTTATAACATTTATTCATTCATTCATTTTCTTTTTGGCTTAGTCCCTTTATTAATCTGTGGTCGCCACAGCAGAATGAACCGCCAACTTATCCAGCATATGTTTTACGCAGTGGATGCCCTTCTAGCCGAAACCCATCACTGGGAAACACCCACACACACTCATTCACAAACATACACTACGAACAATTTAGCTTACCCAATTCACCTATAGCGCATGTTTTTGGACTTGTGGGGGAAACCGGAGCACCCGGAGGAAACCCACGAGAACATGCAAACTCCACATAGAAATGCCAACTGACCCAGCCGGGGCTCGAACCAGCGACCTTTTTGCTGTGAGGCGATTGTGCTACCCACTGCGCCACCATGCTGTCGTCTTTATAACATGTCAAAAGAAAATGTCTGGTTTAGCTTTACTTTTTGGTCAACTTGAGAATGTTTTTTGTTTGTTTGTTTGTTTGTTTGTTTGTTTGTTTGTTTGTTTAAACTGAATACATTTCATTACTTCAGTTATTTGGCCATCCATGATTCATGATTTATCTATTTAATTAACTATTAAAATGAAGACCAGTTAAATCAGAAATGGAAAACAATTAAATTAGCATAAATTGGATTTCATATTTCATATATTGGTCTTCTCATAGTTTAAACAAGTATACATTTCTATCACTTAAAACATTTGGAGAAAAATAATGCAAATACTTGCAGATGTGCATTTGATTGTGTGGGTCGAAAAACGGCATTTTATTGTAAAACATAGTCCAAAAATCTTTATTTATTTACAGTTAAAATAAAAAACAAGATACCCTTGATTCTCACGGGTAGCATAACAGTCCGGACAGAAGGCAGGAAGCATGAATCAGTCTCTTAATCCATGCTGAAGTTTCATTTTCTATAAATTTTATGCTTTTCCCAAAAGAGAAAAAATTCTCTACTGTTGGTCCTCTCATGCTCTCTCTTTTTTTTTTATCTACTGGCCTGAGCATCACACTTCAGTTTTTTTGTTTTCTCTCTTTCTCTTACTAACAAAGCATTAATGAGTTTCTATTAAGTGATATAATCATCTTTATTAATCTCTGATGTACAGACTTCAGTCTAACAACCGCTCCTTCTTGTTTTCAAAAGAATAACTATAAACAGCTCTCTGCTGTTTAGGTTTGCATTAATGCAGAAAAACAATCTATAAAAACAGTGTGTACAGAATAGCTCAAGTCTAAAACACAGCAATCATAAAGCATTTATTGCAACTGTCAGTTTTAGCAACTGAAAATTTCAAAACGGACATGTTTGATCACTTTAAAAGCTTGTTTTGGGCTGAATGACTGATCTTAAATAGGCGCTATACCGTTTGCAAATGTAATTCAACACATATCCAAGGTGTGTTTGGACAGCCAAAGATTGTACATCCTTTATTTAGAGCTGCAATTAGTGCTACATAATATAATGCAAAATTATCATTATCGCAATATTAGTATATGCAATATATGTATCGGAGTTACATTTATTTTATGCATTGGTGGTTTATTTAAATTTGACCAATCAGATGGGGCCTTACTATCTTTATCCCCACCTCTCTAGTAGTTGCTGTTCTTCTATTGGTTGGAACGGCCCAAAGGTAAACCCAGAGCTGAAAATAAATACTTATTGCCTGAGTTGAGACGAGACAGGAAAAACAGCCAGAGTCAGAATATCTATTGAGGTTTTCACCGATTTATGGTGCTTTAAAGACTGTTTGCACCTTGACACAGTTTTTTTAGTCAGAATTATAATGAATTAGATCTGAAAAATATATTTTACCTGTTTATTTTAATATCATTGAACAAATAAATGATTTAAAAACATATCTAATAAAAATAGCATTTTTCTTGGGAAAGTTATATCGAAAGAAATATCATTAATCGCAATACTCAACAACAATATCGAATATGGCATATTTTTCCAGTATTGTGCAGCCCTATCAATAGTTTTATAAATGATATGTCAAGTGATACCAATTGTTATCAAGAATCAATCCATCAATCCAAAGGGGTCGACACAGCGGAATGAACCGCCAGCTTATCCAGCATATGTTTTACGCAGCAGATGCCCTTCCAGCTACAACCCATCACTGGGAAACACCCATACACTCTCATTCACACACATACTCTACGGACAATTTAGCTTACCCAATTCACCTATAGCGCATGTCTTTGGACTGTGGGGGAAACCGAAGCACCCGGAGGAAACCCACGCCAACACAGGGAGAACATGCAAACTTCACACAGAAATGCCAAATGACCCAGCTGAGGCTTGAACCGGTGACCTTCTTGCTGTGAGGCGAATGCGCTACCCACTGCGCCACCGCAAACATTAATCATCCTCATAATTCAATGCACTATTCAGAGTCTTTTTGTCTATAACCTATGTGATGCCAGTATTAATTCCAGAATAGAGATCATCACATGAAACACAAGCACATGCATGCAGACTTGTAGCAGCACAGGTTCAGAGAGCTGCAGAGCATGTAATCATGTGTACCTTGGAGGCTGTTCGTCCTTTGTATATTTCAGAAAAGATAACCTTGCATGCAACCCTCCCTCTCTGCGAAATATACGCAGTGCTCATGTTTCTGTTCTCGCTAATTGGTCTCAGCTGTAGATGCTATCATCCAAGATGGGTCGTTGTCAACAACTGGGGCTGAATATTAATGAAGCAAAAATAATGTCCAGGGATAATTTAAAAATGTTATCATATGCAACATAGCATAGTATATTTAGAAATTTGCATGGCGTCTTACAGTAATTGGCTTATTCCTTGAGAAAGTACTTGCTGAAGACTTTTTTTCAACCTTTCTGGCAAGGTGAAAAATGCACATCAAAATATGAGGAAAAAATGCTTCTAGTTTATAAATGTGCAAGCATTTTGTAATGCTCAATATCTTACAAAGTCTTGAAGTGGAATACAACCCCAAATCAGAAAACGTTGAGACAATTTACCTGGTTACCAGCCCTACATTGCTCCTGCCCCAACTTTTTTTGTAATGTGTTGCAGGTCTGAATGACAGAAAAGAATGTATATTTACAAATCAAATGATGTTGACCAGAAAAAACATGAAATATTTTGTGTTCATATTGTCTGCAATGAAATACATGTCAACTTTCCTTTTTTTTATTTGCGATTTTCATACTGTACCAACTTTTTCTGATTTGGGATTGTACAAACACTTCTGGAGGGGAAATCAAAACTCAAGATCAAAATTGTTGCAAAAAATTATTTAAAATTGTTTGTTGAACCCATCTCTTGGGAATAATTCAAATAACTTTTAAAACAATTATTTGTATTTGGAGATTTAGTGCACATAAACTTCATTACCCATAATGCTGTACAGAAACTCCCACCAATCAGAGCTCATCAAAAGAGATAAAAGAGAATCAAGCTATACAACAAAAATACTTACATTTTTGTATATATATATATATATATATATATATATATATATATATATATATATACAAAGACAAAAGCTGTTTTAACCCAAAACTGAGTAAAATATGGACATACCTATAAAAAGCCAGTAAGCACACAGTTTTATGTAGCCTTTTAGTCAATTTTCTACCACTGCTGAAAAAGTGGATAAGCTACATTATTTCAGAATACTTCATTCTGATAGGTCAATTGTAACATTAGACTACAAAACCTCATAAGAAGTCAATAGCCGCGTTTCCACTGTCGCGCCTAAAGCGAGTGTGCCAGTGCGAGCCAGGGCCAGTCACGTTTCCACAGTCACTTTCGGGGCCTGATCGGACCAAAGCGGGGTTTCCTTGGGCCAAGTGGCTGGCCTTTTTCGGCCCTGCAAATACCTTGGGCCAAAGCGAGCCAGCTTGGGCTTCGGGGCGGAGTGAAAGCAAAGGCTGAGTTTGTCTTGGTAAAGATGGTGTACCACCATTACACTAGTTTTCTAATCGCGCACGATTACATGCGCCACAAAAAATAAATAAATTAGGGAAAGAAAAAACATATAGGTGGTCAGTTTAAGATTTAAGGCTATTCCATAAAACCCCTTATAGGCTAGGTTTTTTTTGCTTAAGATCGCCCTTATGTTTCCCTTTTAAATTTAAGGGTGTTGCATAAAATAATAATTCAAGTAGTTGTAATTTAATAATTGATATTTCTTTGCTGCGTCCTCCTTGATGTTTCAATAACTTATAATAATCTTTACACTACATTAAAGACAGCAGCCGGTAACGTTCGCCAGGTTTAAAAGGCGTGTTTGTGCATGAAGTGTGCACGTTTAGATGCATGTATGTGTGGAAGCTTTCCAATGATGTATGGTTTGTTAGGACAATATTTAGATGAGATACAACTATTTGAAAATCAGGATTGGTTTTAAAATATCTAATACTGAGAAAAAAAGCAACACATATCTCAGGAACACATATCTCAGGGATCCATCACATATTACTAGATAAAAGTTAAGTTTTGATAGATTTATGGAAGTAAATGTACAAAATATCTTCATGGAACGTCATCTTTACTTAATATACTAATGATTTTTGGCATAAAATAAAAAAAATTGACAATTTTGACTTGTACTATGTATTTTTGGCTAATCCCAAAAAATATACCTGTGCAATATTAGACTAGTTTTGTGGTCTATTGTCCATTGTACTATAATCACAGCTAATTTTCATTCTTTCATTTATTCATGAGATTTTGCCAACTATTTCTATTAACTTTAGTACATGTATAACTGACATTTTTAATTACAGATAAAGCCCAAAAATTACAGCACAGTGTCTTCTAGCAGAAATAACTCTTCCTCTCTTCTTATAAAACAGAAATGAAATCTAGTATAGTACACACAGAAGCTGTTATCATAAGGTATGCATATGCTTCTGTCTTACAGTTAAAACTCAGAGTCTTGATGCATTGCTCTGGTTTCAGGCGATGTCCAACAGTACATGATGCTTTGCTTGAAATCCAGCAGTGATTATAAATGACTCTATTACTGACATCGCCTGAAGGAATCTCAACATCAAAATGGCCAAATGGAATAGAAGTGAAACTGAAATATTAAGTTGTGCCATTAACGTGTATATGTGGTTTACCCAAAAACATTTTCCTCAGAATGTGACTTTCATATTTGACTGTGATGCTTGTTAATACACTTCATAATATAAGACATACAGTGCTCAACATAAATGAGAACACCCCATATTTTATACCTTTCTCAGTGAATATAGGTCATATATTTGGGTGCATTTGAACAAAACAGATTTATTTAACTAATATATTTATTAAAACAACATTTTAGTCACTGAACATCTTAGAAATAGAAAGATTATACATTTAAATTCATGAGAAATATTGGGAAAACTACAAAATTTCAACAAAATATAATATTTTTGTTCTTTCTCTTGGTTTTTGCTCTTTTTTAATTTTTCATTTAATATTTTTCCCTATCATACATTTGGGTGTACTCATTTTGGACTGTTATCATAAGTAATTTTGATAGATAAGCTCCAGATTTGGCTTCAGTACTCACTAATCTAATGTATATGCGCAAATATAATATTGTAAAGCTTCCTATGGAAAACATTCATTTAAATTTAAAGCTGACATGTTATCCTACACAATTTGATTTTTAATTTACAGAGAAATGTGAAACGGCACATTTGTATGCAAGATACGGTTACACTCTGAACACTCTGAACAAAACCCCTTAAAAAGGTCAGACACATTAAATGTGTGGTAAAACTGCGCATGTTTTAACATATTCCCACTAGGCTCCCATTGCTTAAGCATAACAAATTAAACTTTTCATTTGATGCTTGAAGGTCTTGTTAATGAATATATTATACACAATAAAGTATTAACCAATATGGTTTAACTAACATCCACAAAATAGACACATGAAAGTGTGTATTACTGGGGCCTCACAGTGGCGCAGTGGGTAGCACGTTCGCCTCACAGCAAGAAGTCGCTGGTTCGAGCCTCGGCTGGGTCAGTTGGCGTTTCTGTGTGGAGTTTGCATGTTCTCCCCGTGTTGGCGTGGGTTTCCTCCGGGTGCTCCGGTTTCCCCCACAAGTCCAAAGACATGCGGTATAGGTGAATTGGGTAAGCTAAATTGTCCGTAGTGTATGAGTGTGAATGGGTGTGTATGAATGTTTCCCAGAGATGGGTTGCAGCTGGAAGGGCATCCGCTGTGTAAAACATATGCTGGATAAGTTGGCGGTTCATTCCGCTGTGGCGACCCCAGATTAATAAAGGGACTAAGCCGAAATGAAAATGAATGAATGAATGAATGAAGTGTGTATTACTATAGGTCATAGACCTATTTAACATCTTTGTACCAAAGAGGGTGTTACTTTAATTATTCATGGCCCACAAGAATAGCTGAACAATGTATCTCCATGGTCATTATTCAAATGTGTTTAACAATTGTCTGAATATCAATCAGCCATCTTCTACTTTCAGTGTGTTTGTCTCGTCAGTCAAAGCAATCATATTTAGGCAATTCTTCAAAAACATATTAGGAACTATACTTCCTGGGACTGAGAAATGTATATTGCAATTTTTCTTTATGGGATTATTTAGCATAGCAGACCTTCTGCAAATCACGCATTCTCGAGATGCTTAATATTGATACATGTCATTGCACTTTTTATGTATTACATAATTCATATACTTTGTTATCCTCCTAAGTCAGTATTTTTGCACTTGAATATACAGTTGAAAACAAAAGGATTAGCCTTCTTGTGAAATTTTAATTTGTGAAATATTATCACAGTATTTCCAATAATATTTTACACTGGAATAAAAAAAAAAAACTGTATACAGTCAAGCCTGAAATTTATATTCATACCCCTGGGGTGCATGGACAATGTGAAACATGTATTGTTCTCTGAGTCCACCCTCTTTCCCACATACGGAAGAGTTATGGTGTGGTGAAGCCCCAAAGAAGCATACCACCCAGATGGTTGCATGCACAGAGTGAATCATGGGGGTGGATATACATACACTGCAAAGGTGAATATTATTAGCCCCCTTAAGAAATTTTTAAAGAAATTTTCAAAATAAACCACTGTTGTCTAATAACTTGATTAATTGACCTAACCTACGCCTTTAAGTTGCACTTTAAGCTCAATACTAGCATCTTGCAAAATAGCTAGTAAAATGTTATGCACTATCGTCATGGCAGAGACAAAAGAAATTAGCTACGTTTATTATGTTTAAAAATGTGATGAAAAAACATTGTCTCCATTAAATACAAAAAGAATAATTTAAATTTCACAGGAGGGCTAATCATTTTGTCTTCAACTGTATCTCATAAATGATCATGTGGTTCTGCACTGTAAAAAAAAATACTGCCTTAAATTTTTAGTTCAACTTACATCAGTCAAACTGACTAAAAATATTAAGTTAAACTGTGTAACTTAAAAAACTAAGTTGAAACGCAATTAACTTATTAAAATAAATTAAAAAGTAACATAAAATCTTTTGTTGTGATGACATTTTGGCATATTATTTTTTACAGTGTGCACAAAGGATAGCAAACTTACTCCAGTCTGAGACATCCTTGACATTCCCAACATTTTGCATTTCTTTTCTGAATGTCTGTTGTCACGTTTTACAGGCTCAGCCTTGTCTCTGCCTAGCTGCCCCAAAACTCATCAATAACCCCCAGAATACTTCACAAACTACATTTATGAAATTCATTGAGCTTCTACGATGCCCATGACCAACCTTCCTAGCTTTTGGTCTCTTCTGTTTGTTATTCTATCACTACTGTACCACCAAAGTGGAAGGCAGTGAGACATATCTGATCTTTCCAAGGGAATCCCAGCATCACTGCCTTAATCACGAAATCAATAGTGATAAAGAACAAAAAAAGGTGCAAAATAAAGCCCCCAGAATGTTACTGAAAAAATACAGTGATTCCTCTATTGATCCACTCAGATCAGCTGCTATTATTAGTTTGTAGGTGCTGATCTGGTATTCCATACACAGTGACAGCTTCCCTTTACCTGTGAATCTCAATGTATGCTATCAGAAGCCTTCTTGAAATTAAGTTGTTGGCTTAATTCAATGCACTACTTGACTGTTTTATACTGCATTGGGTTTTTTCAGGTATATGTAAAATAATTAAAACTGTTTAACAACCTAAATGATTCTTTCTTTACTTTTTACTGTCAAAAATAACAAGTAGAAGCCTTCATTTTGTCAAAGTCTGTCATTTCACTCATTTAGCACTGAGCTGATCTTGAAAAACTAAGTGAAATATTGCAATGGACGGAAAAACAGCAGGGAGCTCACTGAATGTACTCACTCAAGCAGACACATGCAACAAGAATCCTACTTAACCCAAATGGAAGGGGCTTCTAGTGGCTAATGCAGCACTCATCTTCCATTTTCACCTGTAATTTGGCAACCATGCACTCCTCAACTGTCTGACAGCCTGAAATGGTTAATGTACTGTGATAAAAAAAAATATGCCCCCACATGAAGCAATAGAAGCTCTTCACTCAAAAGGAAAAGGACACAGCTTGCTTTATAGCAGAAAAGCATACAGGTTTCCATTAAGTTATACATGCATAACTGCTGTTTAATTGTCACAAAAAGGCGTTTATATTTGAGCAGTTCCAGCATTATGGATGTGACATTTGCAGTAAAAACACAAAACATAAATTCAGAGAGAAAGTATATGTTAATATTGCGTTAAAACATCTGTTAATATTTTCCAAAAACAACTAACCACAGAGTTATGGGACCAGAAAAATCTGTAAGCATTTTCATTCATTAATTTTCTTTTCGGCTTAGTCCCTTTATTAATCTGAGGTCGCCACAGCGGAATGAACCCGCCAACTTATCCAGCATTTGTTTTACGTAGAGGATGCCCTTCCAGCTGCAACCCATCACTGGAAAACATCCATACACTCTCATTTACACACATACACTGCGGACAATTTTTAGCTTAACTAATTCACCTATAGCGCATGTCTTTGGATTGTGGGGGAAACCAGAGCACCCGGAGGAAACCCATGCGAACATGGGGAGAACATGCAAACTCCACACAGAAATGCCAACTGACCCAGCTGAGGCTCGAACCAGCGACCTTCATGCTGTGAGGCAACAGCGCTACCCACTGCGCCACCACTCCGCCCTCTGTAAGCATTTTGTACATTTTAAATGAGAAAAATAAACATGCATTATGGATGCGACCAAAAAGGTTTACAAGTTTACAGTATACAACATACTTTGTAGAAATTCTGTGAATTGGACGTGCTCATGAACCTAGCCGCACTCGAGTAGAGCTCCGTACGTTTGGCCTCCTTGTGCTGACTTTTTCGTTTTATTTATTAGTATTACTTTCTCAGATGGCACACAATTGGAAACAGCATGAGTTGTCGCCATCTGCTACCCCGATTATGAAAAAACTTAAGCCTTCATCCACGAGCAATATGGTAGACAAGATGGCGAACACTGTTGCGCACTTTGAGGATATTCTAAAAACTGAGTTGACAGTGATGCAGAACGAGTTCACTTCTCACACGTCAGTTGTTCAGTCAATATGCTCCAAACTGGATCTTCTAACAAGGGAGATGAGGGAACAAAAGAAAGTTGTCGCAGATCATGACAGACGAGTAACTGTGCTGGAGCAACAGGTAGTGGATTTACAGGATCGTAGTAGGTGCAGCAATCTACGTCTGGTTGGATTGCCTGAAGGTGCCGAAAAGGACGACCCGATGGGTTTTCGAAAAGATTGCTTCCAATTTGCCTCCCATCTCTAGCGGGCAATAATATTTAAGTGGAACGAGCGCATCGCATGTACAAAAGGCTCTCCTCAGATCGCGCTAAACCACGGGTTTTCCTCTTTAAATTGCTGCGGTACACAGACAGGGACCTCATTTTGCGGGCCGCCAGACTCCACGCCCCAGTGAAAACAGACGGAGCATCGCTGTCTTTCTTTCCAGATTTCTCTACACTCACCGCAAAAAGAAGAAGTGCATTTGCGTCAGTTAGGAAGGAAATGAGAGAAGCTGGCATCCAGAATTTTCTTCTTTATCCTGCAACACTGAAGGTCATTCTCAGTCAGGGTGAACCCAAAATGTTATACTCCCCAGAAGAGGCAAGAGTTTTTTTGAGATCTCGTTCACCCAGCAGCTCTTACTTGGCTTCAACTGGACATTTGCTGTCTAATTGGCTTTAGATGGATGGTTAGGTTAGCCTTTTCATCTCCTAATTTTCAGTCACTAGAAGTATTGTTTGCTGATAATGCCTTGTGTGCCCTGATTTATGTTAGTTTCTAAATTATTATTATTAATATTATAATTTTATTTTAGTATTTTTTTTTAAGAGATACTACTTAGTGTATGACTATGGGGCCAATGTTGGTGCTTTAGTATTGTGCAGGTTTTTGTTGACGCCACGGATCATATTAAGGGGGGTAGGCAGACCAAGGTTTGTTCTGGACTTGATCTGCCATAGTTCATGGGAATGTGTTTATGTTTTTTCAATTACTGACGGGAAGGGTGGGTGGTGGGTTAATGGTAGACTCAACTGGTTTTACTTGCAAATTTGTATTTTGTCTTATTATGCAGTAATTTTGTTTGATACTTATGACTGATCTTAATATTCTGAGTTGTAACATTAATAGGCTAAATGGCCCTCACAAACATACTGGTTTCCTGGATTTTTGCGAAGAAGAAAAATTGACATAGTGTTAGTTCAAGAATCCCATTTGAAATAGGAGGATATACACAGGTGTAATAATAAGTTTTATGAAGTGGTATCTCACTCATCTGCGAATACTAAAACTAAGGATGTCTTAACATTAGTGCGGAGGACTTTAAATATTACTATTTTAGATAAAAGTTGTGATACAGATGGTAGAATAACACATATAAAAACAATAATAGAGAACAGGAATATTGTATTTCTTTCAGTATATGCCCCTACTACTCCTGTCCCTACTTTTTATCAACTTATCTCTTGAAATTCTCAGACTTCGAAATTGTAATGGGTGCAGATACAAATTATGTAATGTCGCATATCCTAGATAGATCGGGACCAAAAGACCAAAAAAATTTCTTGTTCTGAAAAACTTCGGTAATGCGTAGCCTCATCCTCATTGGTGGATAGCTGACGTTTACTGAATCCTTCTGCTAAGTCTTTCACTTTCTTTTCTGCCACTCATAAATCTTGTTCACGAATTAACTATATTTTCATATCTACTTCTCTTATCTTCAGCTGTTCGTGATGCAGATATTTGTTCCTTGTCGGATCATGATGGAAATTTGTGCAGATTATCTTTGAGCCCGTGGCCATCTCGTGCCACCAGATGATGTTTTAACCCTAAATTGTTACAGGATGAAAACTTTTGCAGTCAATTTTGAAATAAATTTGCTGAGTTTGAATCTCTCACCTTCTTCTAACTGTAATCTTTGTTCACAAGGATCTTTAGGCACTTTTTTAACATTTTTGAGGGGGAATGTCCCTCTCTTCCACCTTTCTGGACTCAGCTCTCATATGATCTATCATTTTTGTTGGGAACTGAGATATGTCTGACTTTTTTTTTCATGAATGACTTCTGGGACCTCACTTTGTCCGTTCAACAAAGATGTCTTCTGTTAACTGCTCTCACAGCAGCAAAACAATTGCTGGTCAACCACTGGAATCCTCCTCCTCACACAATGGACAGATGAACCTGGACTGTGTATTTGTTGGACATTCTCTCGATGGAACTCTCAACTTCTCGCATACATGGAGCTAATGCAAAAACTCAGTGTGCGACATTCAGCTTTTGATGTTGTGTCATCCTTTTTAAAATCTTTGTAAAAATTATTTCATTGACTTGTTTTTTTTATTTATTCATCTTTTGAAGTCTACCAGGGGTGGGATGGGTGGGAGTGGGTTTTAAATTTGCACTAGTTTTTTCTTTTGTTTTATATTGTTTCCTGAAAAACTCAAACAGTTGTAAACAAAACAATAAATTCTGTGAATTAACCTGCACAACCCAAAAGAAACGACGATAATCAAAAGGATAAGAGTTGTCTCTCTATAGAACAAAAATTATTTATTCTATTTTATTTCACATTTTTGCATTTATGAGGAAAAAGCTTCGTTATGGATGTGACACCTCTCCGTTATGGATGTGACAGATGTGAAATTGACACTTGTGTGACTTTGGTAAATCAAATATAATTGTTTCTGTTCTGAAAGAGATCAAGCGTCAGCCAGGTAATAAAAAGTAATGCAAAAGTAACTTAAAAGCATTACCTACGACAAAAAAAAACACAGCTAGTTATTTTTTTGGGGAGTAACTCAATATTGTAATGCAATACTTTCAAAAGTAACTTTCCCCAAAACTGCCCATGACAAACCTTCCTAGCCTTTGGTCTAGTTTTCTGTTTGTTATTCTATCACTACTGTATTACCAAAGTGGAGGGCAGTGAGACCTATCTAATCTTGCAAGGGAATTCCAGCATCACTGCCCTAATCACAAAATCAATAATGATGAAGAACAAAAAAGGTGAAATATAAGGTGTAAATAAATCTAAAGGTGAAATAAATCAAATGTAATTGTTTAAAATAATTTACAGAGACATTTTTAAGTATTTTTATAGTACTGTAAAATACAAGCCAACACAAACTTAGAAAGGGTTTCACTATTTTGTTTTTGTTTTTTTTCATGACATTTGCATGGAATTTCTCATTTCTTTTAGTAATAAAGGTAGAAAAAGCTTTTTTTTGCAGCCAAAATGTTAAGACTTCTATCCAAAATAGGCTCATTCTGAAAACGTACCAGTATATACATTTCTAAAGATCGCGAATTATGTAGCCAGAAGTACGTATGACTGCATTTTGTCTTTAAAAAAAACGCTACAGAGTGGTGTGACGCTGTTCCTTTTTGCGCTTACCAGCTGACCGCTTACCTCCGTATAGATGGTTTTCCCGCTGTTACCAGTTTGTCCAGTTAGTTTGGCGTCGGCGGACTTGAGACGCAGAGAGGAGTTGACCACAACGACGGGGTTCGAGTTTGCTGAAAAACAGATTCAGAAAGCAGGTAAGACAAAAACAGAAGCCAAAAAAAAAAGGAAATAACAGGGTGCGAATGTGGTAAAATCTAAAAATGTGGTAAAAATCAGGCAAGGGCTTTTCTTTTTCTGGATTGCTTTTGAAAAATGTCGGTTGGGTTTAGGGAAGTGGGTGGGCGGGCCAATCTGTGCTTATGAAAACACTATTGGTTGGGTTTAGGGAGAGTGGGTCAGTTGATCGCTCAGTCAGTCAGTCGAAAGCGGCCTCTGCTGGATTACGGGAGAACAGCAGGCACGAATGGCACTTGCGAGAGAAATTTGAGATCAGAAAAGGCATACACAGCGGCCTCTGGTGGATTTGAGCTCTGAGGACCTATTTGACGCTCTTAAGAAATGTTTATAGCGGTACTCATTTTCAGAATGAGCCCAGGTTACTATCCATACTTCCATAGTCCATCAATAGCTATTGAATCTATTTGCATAATCTGTCTCAATACACCACAGTTTAATCTTAGTTATGTTTCTGAATTTCAGTGAATGAATTTATGTATTCCATGCTCTTTTTCTGGTTGTCTCTTGTGTGCTGTGATTCAGAGGAGAACGCTTCTTCTGACTCATGAAGTGTTCATGCTTATGCTTTACTTTGTCTTTTCTGGCAATAAACCAGTGATTTTAACCTGAGATGTGAGTGTTCAGCAATCATCTTCAAATGTCAAGAGCCTATCTTTCGCCTGCCGCAAATACTTTACGTCACACATAACCTTCAGTCACGTTGTCAACGTGTGACTCATATGTCGTTCTAAAGCACTTATAGCCTACTGTAGGATGGTGGTTCGCTTGCCTTTATCTCAGTTTTTAAGAACAATATTCAAAATGGGTAACATATGGTTACAAACATCTCAAGACGTTTTAGTCACCATGATATCAAAATTTTAGTCTTTTAAATCAAAATAACTTCCCTGCAATGTCTTATCACTGATGACATGTTTACTGAAACAAGGTGCAAGACAACCTGCAGCTCTCATGAGATCTACCAATAAGAAACCACACGCATCCAATCAATTCCTGGGTTAGTTCACCCAAAATTGAAAATGATGTCACTCTCTTCCATTTTTTTCTTCTCTTTTTCCTTACCTCAATCTATCTATTGATTTACTTATTTTCTTCTTTTTAAGGATTACTATAATTTCTTTATTATTATTTTGCCCTTAAAATATTCTGGTAACGCTTTACAATAACAGTACATGAATAATGATGTATTAATATGTAAACTAAACATTACTTTATTATGAACTAATGTTGAATTAATGCATTCACTAATCATGAACTAACATTAACTACAACATGAGTCACATGAGTTCATGTGTGAATAACGGCTACCTTAATTACTTGTTAGTGCATGATTGTTTTTTAATTAATGTATTAATAACACATTAGTTTATGCTTAATTTAACCACCATTAACTCATTATTTGTTAATGTATAATTATATCATAACTTTACTTGGAGGGGCACATCATCATTAACCCATTCTGACTTACTCATTTATCTTAAACTTAAATGTTAATTAATACTAACAAGTAATTAAGGTAGCCGTTATTCACACATGAACTCACGTGACTCGTGTTGTAGTTAAAATTAGTTCATGATTAGCATGTGCCTTAACTCATCATGAATTCATAAGAAAGTAATGTTTAGTTTACATATTAATACAACATTATTCATGTACTGTTATTGTAACGTGTTACCAATATTCTTGTATTTATTTATTTGGTAAATATTTAGTTAATCTATTTGCTACTATTGTTTATGATTTGATTTTTTGGTACATTTGGACTATAACCCATTGCACATTTTATTTGTAAACTTTGCCTCAAATATATAACTCACTCTCATGTTGTTCCAAATGCTTAAGACAGAAGTGCTCAACTCTATTCCAGAAGATCTACTTTTCTGCAGAGTTCCAACCCTGATAAAACACAACTAAATAAAATGAGAAGGATCTGAAGGAGCACTTGGTATTTCAAATTCTTTAAGTTTATTTGTAGCACTTTTCACAAAAATGAATGTTTCAAAGCAGCAAAAGGTGCACATTATTGCATTATAATCAAAATCTGAAAAGTTAAGAATATTATTTACCATAACTTCATTAGTTATGTCAGTGTTCATCCGCGTCATCGTTTGTTGTTGTCACGTGCCTTTGTCTTCCTCCCGCCACTGTCAATGTTAATCTGTTCCACCTGTGTTCATCCCTTCTGTGTAATCAATCCGTCATCCATTTATACCCTTTCGTCTGTGTCCATTGTTGTCCGGTATTTTGATTCGTGTGGGTCTCGTCCTGTGTCGTCCTGTCTTCCCGCATCCAGTATATGTTCCCGTAAGTGTTCAATAAACCCGTTTTGTTAATGTATCTCCTTCTCCATCTCGTTCTGTCACCATCCGCCAGACTGGCGTTACATAATACCGGACCTAAAGTTAGCGGCGTGCATTTCCCCGATTTTCTTTTTTTTTAGTCTTTTTGCCCCTCAGTGTTTTATTTTCTCCCCTCCGTGTTTCCCTGAATCCCGTCCGCCCTTCCGTTTCTCTTCACCACCTGCTGGAGCAGGGGGAAAGCAGCCCTGAGGACCATATCCGAGCGACTGTGAGCCGCTTTCCGGGCGACGTGCTCTGCACGCCCATCATCTGTGGCAATGCACGATCGCCCGAAGATGGTCCTCGGGGCAACATCGCCGCAATTATGGAGTGGACACTGGCGAATAAAATATTTCCACTCACCGCCTTCCTGGAGGAAGATCTCGTCAGTGCCACTCCAGACCCAGTGACCAGCCAAGCATCACCATCCACCGGCAGGGAGCGCTTGCCAGAGCCCACCGCAGACAGAGAGCCAACCCCAGCCGATGAGCTATCGCCCCCTAGAGCGACGGAGCGGAATCGAGCTGAGATGGAGGAGCTTAAACACCCGTCTGACCAGGTGCGAGAGCCGGCAACACCGCCAAGAGGGGGAGTCCTGGCGGATACCCGCGACAGCAGCGAGAGTCCCGCCCACCCCCCCTATGCAGATGGACAGCGGCTGGACACTGGGAGGCTACTCATTGGCTTCTGGGGCTTTATTTTTAATCTTCCGCTGCGTTTAGGCAGCAATATCCGTCCGCTGCGTTTAGGCAGCTATATCCGTCCGCTGCATTTAGGCAGCTATATCCGTCCGCTGTATTTAGGCAGCAACCAACTGTTTCCGTACAGTTTTTTTTTTTTTTTTTTTTAATCTTCCTTC
>CAIGQW010054109.1:6723565-6741643 GCA_903798125.1 Danio choprae
TTTTTTTTAATCTTCCTTCTCCGGAAAAGCCTCAGCTCCAGGGTCATGAGTAGCTTCCCACGGTCCCCCAGAACTGCAGCCAGTCATCCAGCTCCAGCACTGCTGCAGTCAGCCAGCCCCCCAGCTCTCGCTCCAGCTCCGGAAATGGAGCTCGCTTGTGGGCGCTACCTGTCTGCGTCACCCTCTGGAGGGTGTTGCCCAGCGTCAGCTCCTACGGCCTTCGAGCTGCGGACTCCACCTCGGCCCTTCGACCCTAGGGCTCCGCGTTGGCTCACTCCTCCCTCGTCTTCGTCGTGGGCCGTCCGCCCACCAGCTCCGCCAGGCTCCCTCGTCCCTCCGGCTCCACCTTGGTCAGTCGTCACCCTTCCTTCGCCTCTGGACTCCACTCTTCCGGCTGCACCTCATCGCACCGTCCAACCGGCAGCGTTGAGCTCCTCCATCCCTCCAGCTACGCCTTGGTCCTCTGTCGCTCTGGCTATGCCGCAGGCTTCCGGAACCCCGCCGTCGCCTTGCTCGGGTGAGCCGCCAGCTTCGCCCGGCCCTCAGAAGCCTCGGCGTCACCTTCGCCCTTCGGCTCTCCGTCACTTCCGTGGGCTCCACTGCCATCAGCGGCGTCTCCCTCGGTCGGCCCCCTGGAGTCAGCAGCCACTCCTCCTCCATGGATCCTCCCTTCCTCGACTCCGCCCAGGGCCGTCCTTCTGGCTGTGTCCTGGGTCCTCCTGCTCCGGTTCCCTTCCTGTGTCTCCCTCAGACTCCTCCCTTGTATCCTCCCCTTCTACCCTCCTTCATTTTGTTGTTTCCCGTTGAAGGCGCGAGGACGCGCCTTCAAAAAGGGGGGGGGGGGTAATGTCAGTGTTCATCCACGTCATCGTTTGTTGTTGTCACGTGCCTTTGTCTTCCTCCCGCCACTGTCAATGTTAATATGTTCCACCTGTGTTCATCCCTTCTGTGTAATCAATCCGTCATCCATTTATACCCTTTCGTCTGTGTCCATTGTTGTCCGGTATTTTGATTCGTGTGGGTCTCGTCCTGTGTCGTCCTGTCTTCCCGCATCCAGTATATGTTCCCGTAAGTGTTCAATAAACCCGTTTTGTTAATGTATCTCCTTCTCCGTCTCGTTCTGTCACCATAACTTTAACGTATGAACTAATAACTTTTAACAGTTAAAGTTATTATATATAAACAAAGTTAACCTAATTTAACCATATAATTAAAGACAAGTGCATTTGATTAAGGTTGCAGGAAGGTACAGTAGGGCTGTTTCTCAATATGCGATCTTGCTATCCTCTTGTTTTTGTGTAACGTCATTCAATACTCAAGGCCACAAGAACGAAGGATGTCTGAAAGATGCCGAATCTGTTCTTGATATCGAGCGCAAAACTCAAGTAGTCCCAAAAGTGGAAAGCGCAGCATTTTATACCTGTTTATTATTAAAGTTAAGATATAACTTATTTATCTCAGGAGTGTCCCTAAATGAGACGGTGAAAGTAAACTGTAATATGAAAATCTTAATAAAGGCATAAACACATTAAGGGGTTTTCTGAAATTCATATTAAAATCGGTTTTATTTGTATTGTACAAAGTACATTTGTAAGGTTTTTGTGTATGTTATTGGAAAAAAAAAGGGGGGGGGGGGCAATAAATCGTTGTATTAATGCTGTAAAGTTTAAATAATTTTCCGAGGAATGCAACATCTCATCTCTCAGAGTACGCGTTCTCTGTTCTCGCGGTCTTCCGAGTTCGTTCTTCCAAGGTAACCTGGCAAGAACAGACTTCACAAGAACGCAAGTCCATTCTCAGCATTCTTGGAACAGCCTGAATGAATGAATGAATGAAGCTTTGTAAAAGTGTCTAGTGCATGTGCAACAAAAGGACTGTTACTACAGATGTTTTTTTTCATAGCCCACACTCACCTATTGTATCACACCTAAAAGAAATGGTACCATACACTCAAAAAATGATGTTTGCTGTTTGTTCAAAAGACTTATTTAAAACAAGCTGAAACAACACAATTCTGAGGGGTTTTTGGGAACAACTTAATTGTTTTATGTTCAATCCACTTAAATTTGTAAAAAAAAAACAAAACTAATAAGTGAACTTAATTCCTTCATGTTGCCCCAACACAAATCGATTATGTGGAACCCACATAACCCATTTGTTACAGTGTAGTTTATGCTAGTTTTAGTTCCACTCATTTGTTTCTGTGGCAGAATATCACCTGCGTCTCCTCTGTTATCCCTTGTGCATTTAAGTCCTGAGTTTCTGTTCATTGTCTGATGTTGTTTGTGCTCCGCATACTGCTGCATTTATTTGCCGTGGATAATCTTTTTTTGATTTATTATTGAAGTGTATTGCAAATACAGATCTGTTTCACCTCTCATCATCATCTTCCTTATCTGAACGTTACAGTCCGAACATGTTTGGCATTACCAAACATGGACGTGAAGTCACTCTCAACCTGCTCGACTCCCCCATACTCCCTGTTCTGCATTTTAATAAGAAATAACACTGTGAGTTCACAAAAGCTTGAGTTTTCATTCATCAAATATTAAAACCCCCATCCATTTATCAAATCTAATTAAAATTATCACAGGCATACAGAAACAAAAAACTGGGCAAAAATCCATCACACTGATAACGAAAGAAATGTCCTTACCTCAGTTTATTGTAATCATTTGTCTTCATAACACGTTGAGAAATGAATGGCGTGAGACACTTTTAAATGTGGATTAATGAAACACAACTGATAAAAGTGCAGATTTTATGTAAGAGAGTTACAGTAGTTTACCCAAAATTGAAAGATTACCTCTGTATGGACGGCTTTCCCACTGTTACCAGTCAGTTTGCTCACCATGTCAGTTTGCTCACCATGTACATCAGTGGACATGAGATGCAGAGAGGAGTTGACCACAACGACGGGGATCGAGTCCACTGAAAAACAGATTCAGAAAGCAGGTAAGACAAAAACAGAAGCCAAAAAATAAAATAAACCAGTAAGTAATGATAAGAATGTGGTAAAATCTGAAAATGTGGTAAAAATCAGGCGAAGGCTTTTATTTTTCTGGATTGCTTTTTAAAACTGTCGGTTGGGTTTAGGGAAGTGGGTGGGTGGGTCAATCGGCGCTTTTGAAAACACTATTGGTTGGGTTTAAGGAAGAAGCAGGGTGGGTCAGTCGTTCGGTCAATCAGTCAGTCATTCAGTCAGTCGACAGCGGCCTCTGGTGGATTTACACAAAAACAGCAGGCGTGAATGGCACTCACGAGAGAAATTTAAGATCAGTACGTTTTCAGAATGAGCCTGGGTTGTGTTTTTTTCAATGCCATATGCTATTCATTCTTTTTCAGACCACAAAAGGAAAAAGAAAGAAAGAAAAAAAGCCCTGTTTGCACTCATCCATGTAATGGCAATGAACAGCAAACAATATTAAGCTAAAAACAAAAACATTACAGAATCATCCCATGTGAAGCATATTTCAAGTGTTCCAGAGATTTATGAGAGGCTTTGGTGAAAAACAAAGCGAAATGTTATGCTTTATATAACAAATATTCTGATCTTTGCTCTTGGTAATCATGAGACTTATTAGCAGAATAGTTCACTCCAATCCCCCTAAAAATAATTAAATTTAAAAAAATCCTTGTGGTGTAGAAAGGAAAGAAAAGCATATGGCATTATACCAACAACAGGGTGAGAAAATTATGATTTAGTTTTCATTTTTGGGGGGTGAACTATGACTTTAACTTACTATATAAACAGTCTATAACCTATTTTTAAAATCTCAGGTGTCAAAGTTCAGTAATGTGTGCAATAAAGAAAAACGTCTCTAAATGACAAAAAAATTGGGAATTTGTAAGAAATGTTATCAGTTATTTACAGAATAAAACAAAACCTATAAATTATAACTGCCATTAAATAGAATGCCATAAAATAACAAATAGGTGCAGTGTATTTATACATTCATTAACTCAACAATCATCAACTCAGAAGTCAAATTTTTGTGGAACGACCCAGATAGTCAATAACAACAAACATACGCATAATTACATTATTAATTTTAGACTTTTATTTCAGTATGTTGATGTACTTCCCACTGAAATGGAAAATTGAGCAGGGGGTGGGGTTTTCTTTTTGCTCATCATTTTCTCATAGCAAACTAACAGTAAGAGGGGCGTGGTTAAGAATTTTGTGCCTGAAGCGTCAAACTGGTGTAAACAGAGAAGGACCAACAATCCAAATGCGGGAGCAAATGGTCAGACTTTGATTGAAGATTACCAAAAGATTTTTTTTCAATGGATTAACTTGCACAAATTAATTTTTTACCTAAAGAACAACAATGTGCTCTAGCAAAATAGTACATTTTGATTTTACACAGACTTAAAGACATATTGTTGCAGCATGAAACAAGCTAAATTTGTAATGCATTTCTTACTAAACATTAGGCCCACACGGATTTCCACAGATTTTAAGCCCATCATTGAGTCTATTTATTTACTCGTATAAATGTGTGTAAATTTATTTTTATTCAGTTTTTAAATTCATTTCATTAATATTATTGACGTCAGTTGGCATTTCTGTGTGGAGTTTGCATGTTCTCCCCGTGTTGGTGTGGGTTTTCTGCGTGTGCTCCGGTTTCCCCCACAAGTCCAAAGACATGCGGTATAGGTGAATTGGGTAAGATAAATTGTCCGTAGTGTATGTGTAGGCATCCGCTCCGTAAAACATATGCTGGATAAGTTGGCGGTTCATTCTGCTGTGGCGACCCCAGATTAATAAAGGGACTAAGCCAAAAAGAAAATGAATGAATATTATTGACTAATGGGAAAATGTTCATATGATTTATTTACAATACAGTTTGTAAAGTCTTTTAGTAGGTATGAGAGACTTGCTTTGTTTACCAAACAAGTGTATCTAATTGGATGTGCATTGTAAACATTAAATAAAAGTTAAAAAGGTGCTATTGCTTTAGTTTTTTAAATATTATTATTTCATAAATTAAGTTTTTAGTTACAATACTCTCAAAATCATTCCGCATAAATCTGCGATGTTTTAAAATATTTTTACAAAATTCTCGAGATAAATAGCAAAAAATGTTCGCAGATTCTGCCTGGCCCTACTAAACATCAATACATGCAGTTTATCATGTCATTTATTTGTACACCAATTTAAATTGACTGACAACACTGTAAGCCTAGCACTGTAACTCATTCTAGATAATCAGAGTAATGAGGTACATGCATCTAACATTTAAACTAGAAGCAGACTACATCAAATTCAGATCAGAATGCCTTGACTGCCCATCTGCTATTCACTTCAACCACATCCAGCCGCTCATGGAGCTTTCTAGACTTTAAATCCTGTTTTAACCCATCAGTTGCACTCAAACACATTGAGATCGGTTCATGCTCCATCATGTGGAGATCAAACGAGAACTTTGTGTGGTTTAAACCATGGCGAACTGAGCAAGTAGAGACATTGCTTGATCTTTGAGAGGTCAGCGTCGACTCTGTATCTCCAGATGAATTCCAACGCTTGACCTTTTAACGTGCTCCTTCATTGGTGCATAAAGGCAATCAAGCCAAATCGAACTGAAGGAATGGAGATATTCATATGGAAGATTCAATTATCAGGGAATCGTGGAGCTCAGACAGCTGGACCTTTACATGGTGGTCAAGGCTTTGGGCCAATTCATGACTGCTGCAATTGACTTTAGAGCTGAGCAGAAATAATCTATATAATCTATTGTTGTCTATACAGAATTAAACCATTTGGTAAGGGTAACAGAGCTTTCACATAATGAGATTTCAGAGTGTATGCTGGGAATCCCGAAGAGCAATGGGAAATGAAAGAAAACAGCTGATGGTTATCTATGCAGCAGACATAAGTAATCACATAAAACTGATTTATTTAGCTGTGAATCAGTTCTGCAGATTTAGGCAAAGATAAGTAGTTTCGAAAACTGACAAAGTTTGCCTTGATTGAGACGTTTTATTGGGATTTTGTTACTCTTCTATAATGTGCAAAATACAGAACTGCATCATGATCTGTTTATATTTATTATACAGATATTTCTGATTCAAATTTGAAACCTTTTCAGTTGACGCTAAACAAGTTATTATTCCATGGTCTGTTAAAATTCTTGTTTCTGATTGGCTAGAAGGTGTGCAATACAATCGTTTAATGCACAGGTAGTTCCAGTCTCACAGTTCGCAATAAATCCGCTATCCTCAAGTGTTAGTATTAACCATATTAATGGAGTGGCAAAGGTATAATCTTGAGGACACCAACATGTGCTGCACCGGGGAGCTGATGGGGACTAACAAACTTGCAAATGTGCTTCAAAAATATTTGCTAAGAAGTAGTGTTGTCACAATACTGGAATTCGATACCAATCGGTACTGAAAACATCAATTTCCCGCTAACATTTGAGTGCTGTTGAGTGCGTTTCTTAACAACGCTGATTTGCCATTGTGTTCACGTGCTCAACAGAAATGACTGTGATTGGCTGTGAAGGTCATCAGTCCACCGAACTCACTGATGTTTACTGAGTGTAACCACAAATACAGGGACACTGGAGTGTTTTACAGCTGTGAAGTTCAGTCATCAGTGGATCGCTCGTACATCAGCTCATAAATAGACCAGCTGATCTTCGGGGCTTTAAAACGCTCCAGTGTCCCTGTATCTGTAGTTACACACAGTAAACAGCAGTGAGTACAATGGCAAAGCAGTGCTGTTTAAGAATGCTCTCAACAGCACTCAAATGTTAGCAGGAAATGGACGTTTTTAAAATTTTAGTACTGAATAGTACCGAATTCCGGTATCGTGACAACCCTACTAAGAAGTAGCGAACGTGTTATATGAGCTATTAGACAAGCCAGTGTCATTTACATTTATACACTCAATCTCTCTCATCTGTCTGCCTGTGATAGCTGATTCAACGTGGGGCCTAGGAGATCTAACATGTCATAACTGACAATAAGTCAGCCGAATATTGCACTGCAAAAACAAACAAACAAACAAACATGTCAAAAACTTAGCAAATGGCCTCGGTATAAGTGGGATAATCAACTGCTTGTTGTGCATTATCCCTTACATATACAGTATTAGACTATTTTAGCCTAACTCTACATTTTTATCAGTATTAGAGCTGTAAAAATACACTCAGGTCAAGATTGGATATGAATGATGAAACTGAACTCATGATACAGATATTTTAAGACAAAATAAGGACTCTTATTTTAATAATGAGGGTTCTTCATTATTATTTCTCAAACAAATAGTAAAATGTTCAAAAATGTACTGTTGATTAAAATTCTAAATGTTGTATGGATTTGGGGTCTTGGACTTCAGTTGATTTTGGCCTAATGAAATATTCATGACATTCATAAAAATACAGAATTATTATTATAAAAAAATTTGACATTTGGCATTACCAAATTTTGCATTATCAGAAATTGAAATCAATGCTGAAAGAAGTGTGTTCTCTCTCTCTCTCTCTACTGTCAAACAATAATATGCAATGCTGGTAATATGTGCATTGTTTTACATTCTTTTATATACCTAATCCAAACTACAAACTTTCCACCAACATTTTCACTTATCAATCGTTCACAACAGCTATGAGGGCCTGCATATTTATATCATTCTGTTAATATAAATATATTATAGATACATTTACTGACATATTTATTCTGTTTAACACACACTGTGGTATTGATTTTTGGCAATAGAGCATGAGTAAGAGTATGAATACATGAAAGCAGTATTAGGTCAGTACAGTAAATAGAATAGTAATACTATGATGCCAAAAGATGATCATTGTTGCATGGAATTGCCCATAAGCTAAATACATAAATAAATGAAGCTAAAATGAAAAAAAGCTAAAAGTAAAATTGTGTTACTTTGAAAGTGCAAATGAGTAAACTGCAGTTTCATTCAAGCAGAGCAATTAGTTTGCTATAAGTTTAGAATGAAAAGCTTCTGCTAAATGGCATGTAAAAGTTAAATAAAAGGTCAGAGCTTTTTATAAATGTGTAAATGCAGAACCATGTGGCTTTATAGTTGCTAAAACATGTAATTCACTTCCTCTTCGGTCAGCTTGTATTTAATTAGTTTGTTCAGATGAGGGGTAATTTGTCTTAGTGCCATAGATTTAAATGTTTTGTTTTTTTGCTTGTATCATTGTGACTTAAATAACAATATAACTGATGTAACATGAGTGAACACGTTGATGTGATGTTCACAAACTGGCTTCAAATAGTACACTGTTTCACTTCAATCGAGCATAAAAACATAAATTAAATGAAAGTAATCTACACAAAATAAGCCACCAATATGAAACCCAATAATAAATTGGCATGGAGAAAAGAATTATACAACCGTCTTGGCTTATGAATGCCTATAGGCATAAACATTATACATTGCTGTAAATGTGTAGAATTTCTAATATGGATTTCTCTCTATCCAAAATGAATGAATAAGGATTGTTTTACAGAAACCAACTGAAATGTGGGTATCATTTACTTGATACCCTCAAACAAAACTCGAAATATCTTCTTTGTTGCCAGTAAATGGATTGTGAGCTGATTTTGGGGTGCGTTGTCTGGGACTGAATTATGTTGTCCAGTTTCATTTCAATTTAAAACAAATGATTGAAGCAAAATATCTCTGGAGTTATAAAAGCTGTTCCCTGACATAAAGCCCTGGAGGGAACATTTCAGCTAAAATCCTCCATTCATCTCCATCTGTTAACAGTATATGAACACAGTACTTTCAAATAACAGATTGCCTCAGCCTGGCACACCCCCGGCCTTGCTCAGCTTCACCAAAAACATTTTAACTAACATAAAACTACAACTTTGCTTTGAAACTACTTTGCTGTTTTCTGAAATATGTATATGATTAAATCGTTTTTATACTGTATTATATCATAAAGTAAATACATGGCTAATATTTAGTGTAGGTATATATTGTTAGGCTAATAAAAAATGTTTCTAATATGTATTCCTTAAATATATTTCAGTTTTAAATACATTATATAAGATTATAATGACCCACATATAGAAAAATGATGGTAATACATTTCACAAATAAAGAAAGAGAAAATAACACACTGAATCAAATATGAAATTGAAATAGTAATAGAAAACGTACCGCTATATACATTTCTGGAGAGCACCAAATACGTCCCAGGAGGTAAGTTTTTTTTTTAATTTTTGTTTTCGCGAATCCACCAGAGGAAATGAAGTGTACACTTTTTGAGACCACAAATTTAGCTCGTGAGTGCCATTCACACCTGCTGTTCTCGCTTAAATCCACCAGAGGCCGCTGTCGACTGACTGACTGACTGAGCCACCCTTCTCCTTCCCTAAACCCAACCAATAGTGTTTTAAAAAGCACAGATAGACCAGCGCCCACCCACTTCCGTAAACCCAACCGACAGTTTTAAAAAGCAATCCAGAAAAAGAAAGCCCTCGCCTGATTTTTACCACTTTTTCAGATTTTACCACATTCTCACCCAGTTTTTTACTTGTTTATTTAATTTTTTTAGCTTCTATTTTTGTCTTACCCACTTTCTGGTACCGCTGTTTGCCAGACTTGAACCCCGTCGGCGTGGTCAACTCCTCTCTGCGTCTCAAGTGTGCCGACGTACATGGCGAGCTACTGGGCAAACTGGTAACAGTGGGAAAGCTGTCCATACGAAGGTAAGCATGAAAAGGAACGGCGTCACACCATTCCGTAGCATTCGATTTAAAGATGAAATGCAGTCATACATACTTCTGGCTACATAATTTGCGATCTCCAGACATGTATATAGCGGTACGTTTACAGAATGAGCTTATGTTCCAACCTTATTATACGTTCCAAAATGTGAGTTTCTCTTTTATTTAGCAAAAGGATTTTCAGCAAATCAGGATTTTCAAAATCACACACAAAACCAAATTTTGATGACTAAAATTATCTGTAAATTAGCAGTTTTCCAAATTTTGAGCATCTTGTTTTTATTTTTTTTTATATCTCCCCGTTTATTTATGCTTTTGAATTGCAATATGGGACCTTGATCTTTCTTCCAAGAACTTTTAACCTTTAAAAGTTAGAAAAGGTGGCTTTTATTAACATTTTTAATAGGTTAAAGTGATATATTGTCTGGGTTGGTGTTGTATATTGCACTACAAAAACCTTGTAATAAAGTGCCAGTACATATTCTGCTGTTTCACAGACTTATTTCTCTTTACAGTATACAATTTCTTATACATTATATTATTTTAAACTACTGAAATGTCAATAATTCACTTTGTTAAACTGTAGAGTTGAATTTTCAACATCAAAATCGACAGAGAATGTCTTGTGAATCGCAAAATACAGAAGCCTTTTATTTTTACAGTGTATGTAAATACAGTGCATTCATAAAAATGCTGTTTTTCAATTATTTATTATCAAAACTTTATCAGCACAAAATTGCATTGCATTATTCAGCCATGGGATGTAGTTTGTGTAATATATTATGCATATGTTTTCCATGCCTTTCAGTCTGTATTTCACATAGAGAAATGAGAAATGGCTTGGGCAGAGGTTATGCTTTAATGCCAAATACACACTGAAATGAATACCCTGGACGTAAGTCACTATTCTCTCTGCCATCTTTGATGTAATCTGCCATTTTTATTTTTAACTGACTGCTTGAATACATTCGCTTACTGGATGCTTGAAAACGTTTCCAGAGTTTACTGGTTTAAAATGATTTAATCACAAACAGATGAGTGGGAACATAAGTGCATTTATCGACATTGTAGTAATACAAAAAAATTGTTTGGTAGCTCTTAGACATGACTTGGTTTCCCCACTATTATGTATTGATTTACATGTGCTGGTTACTTTTAAAATGCATTAAGAAAAAAAAACATATATAGCAAAATAAGCAATTAGAACCCTGATTTAAAGGACCACTCACTCATTTTAAAGTAACTGCACAGTATTTATCAGTTATTAAGCATTTGCAAATAGTTAATTAATCATTTGTCAGGCATTCATTTCCTAATAATAGATATTAAGCAGTTTTTAAATGCAGATAAAAATGCTTTATTCTTCACTTATAAGCACATATAGAATGTGCGTAATGATTGTATTTTCATACTTTGATAATGTTTAATTTTTCATGACTATATTAAGTATTGCATTTTATACAAACCAGTTATTTAAGTGTAGTTGAGTAGTTTTAAGATCATTCAGAATGAGAAAGTAATGATTAATAAACTATTCAAATAAATCTTATTTTTCAGGCATATAGCCAACCCAGGCTCATTCTGAAAACATACCGCTATGTACATTTTTGGAGAGCATCAAATACGTCCCAGGAGCTACGTTTTTTTTGCACTTTTTGTTTTCGTGAATCCACTAGAGGCCGCTATCAACTAACTGACTGAACGACTGACCGATCGACTGACCCACCCTCCTTCTTCCTTAAACCCAATTAGTAGTGTTTTCAAAAGCACCGGTTGACCAGCGCCCACCCACTTCCCTAATCCCAACCAACAGTTTTAAAAAGCAATCCAGAAAAAGAAAAGCCCTCGCTTGATTTTTACCACGTTTTCAGATTTTACCACATTCTCACCCTGTTATTTATTGGTTTATTTTATTTTTTGGCTTCTGTTTTTGTCTTACCCGCTTTCTGGAACTGTTCTTCACCAGACTCAAACCCCGTTATTGTGGTCAATTCATCTCTGCGTCTCAAGTCCGCCGACGTACATGGTGAGCTACTGGACAAAAAAGTAAAAGCCGTCCATATGGAGGTAAGCGGTCAGTTGGTAAGCGCGAAAAGGAACGGCATCATACCACCCCGTAGCATTTGTTTTAAAGACGAAATGCAGTCATATGTACTCCATTCATTCATTTATTTTTCTTCGGCTTAGTCCCTTTTATTTATCAGGGGTTGCCACAGCGGAATGAACCACCAACTTATCCAGCATGTTTTACACAGCAGATGCCCTGTTTATTAAATTCTATACCACATATCTTTGGACTGTGGGGGAAACCGAAGCACCCAGAGGAAACCCACACGAACACGGGGAGAACATGCAAACTCCACACAGAAACGCCAACTGACCCACCCGGGACATGAACCAGCAATCTTTTTTCTGAGCCATATGTACTTCTGGCTACATAATTCGCGATCTCCAAAATTGTATATAGTGGTACGTTTTCATAATAAGCCCATGTTGATACTAGCAATAGTTACTCTTTATGTAAATGAATGCATTTTTAACACAAATTCCTACATTTTAGAGAGTTGAACTAAATTGAGGACTATTTATGCTTTGTAAATCACTTATAAATGCTCAGTTATATTCTAAACAGACTACAGAGTGATTCAGAACAAAAAAAAACATAAATTTTCAAAATATTCAAAATATAAACGCGGCCAAACATTTTAAGACATCTGTAACTCTCTCTCACATACCAGCAATGTTTTCATTATTCCCCAAATCCTAATCTCACCCTATCAAATTGATAATACATGGCAGTCACCGTTTAGACACACTTTTGAGTGCACACAGATTTTTAAATAAACTGTTGGGCTTTTCCTTCTAGCTAAGCTCTCCTCAGACCAGATTTTGATCCTTCTTGCACCACTTCTGTGAGGTGGTGACCCACAGATCTGACTATAGTTTCCACGCTTCATTTTATAATTCATTTTCATGAGATTTGCCTTCTTTTCAAAGCTTACCATACAAAATTGGAAGACTGTGGAGAACTTGAAGCCACGAAACACACAACACTCGCATGGGGTTCCATTTAATTTCAATCAAGATGGGATTTTAGGAGAGTTTTAGAAGCATATTTGGTTTGTTAGAAGACATAAAAAGCTGAGGTGAAGTCACGAGAAGCACACTTTGTACAAATGTGCTGCCCTTCATATTTGCGTGACAAAATTTTTTGAAAATAACAGACCAAGCGCACCACATTTGATGAAGTTTAAACCTCCTGGGAAATTGGTTTTCATGTGTAATGAGAAACTAGCAGGCAGAGCTTTTCTCATGGGGAGACAATGACGGGCTGCTATTTCCATCTAAAAAGGGGAGATTGAGCAAAAACGTTTGCCAGAGTTTGTATCCTTGTTGACAGACATAAAGATTTGAAATGATTTAGGGTTTACAAAACCAAAAATTTGGACCGTTTCTGATGTAAAAAACAAGATGTGACCTTTCTTTTTTTTCTTTCTATCTTTTTTAGACAGTACCATGCCAATAAAACAAAGTATATATAGACACCAAAGGTATAAGAAACTGTTTTCACATAATAGATCCCCTTTTCTCAAGACAGACAATCTCTTGATGAATTTATGCCATGAAAAATGTGTCCATTTCTGAAATCAAAGAGAAGACAAGTTGAATTTACTTTAAAAAGTGAGTAAATCCATTAATTCAAAAGCGACCAGTTGACTTTACTTAAAAAAGTGAGTAAATCCATTGATTTAAAAGCAACATGGACTTTACTTAAACAATTGAGTAAATCAATTGCCCTAAAAGCAACAAGTTAACTTTACTTAAAAACATGAGTAAACCCGCTGCCCTAAAAAAAACAAGTTGACTTTTCTTAAAAACATGAGTAAACCCGTTGCCCTAACAGAAACAAGTTGACTTTACCTAAAAACATGAGTAAACCCGTTGCCCTAAAAGCAACAAGTTGACTTTACTTAAAAAAAGTGAGTGAACCTGTTGATCTAAAAGCGACAAGTTAACGTTACTAAAAAAAGTGAATAAACCCGTTGCCCTAAAAGCAACAAGTTAAATTTACTTAAATAAGTGAGTTAATCCGTTGCCCTAAAACCTGCAAGCTGACTTTACTTAAAAAAGTGAATAAACCTGTTGCCCTAAAAGCTGCAAGCTGACTTTACTTAAAAAAGTGAGTAAAAGCTACAAATTGAGGTCCAACTTGATATTAGCAAGGTGTACTAATACAGCGGCTAGTGTATAGTGACCAGAGAACTTGTAGATAACCCAAAGTGATATTCTAATACCATTTTGACCACTGAACTAGAAATGTCTCTGGTTTCCATGTCATAAATCTGCTTACTGTAGTGCAGATTAAATAGCATTATTCAATGTATTCCTATAAATGTATTATTCAAATACAACACCTGTTAAAGGCAATATAGCAGCGTTGGCTCCCTCAGGGCAGGGTCAAGCAGTCTTCTGTGTTATTATGATAAATGTAATACAGTTTGTACTGTAGAGCTCATCGGTCTTGCTCACCACGTCCCTTTCCCTGATAGGATGTCAATATAAGGCTGAATTGAGTCACAGAGAAGGCGGTGAATTTAATCTACGGACCAAAACCATTGCCTTCGGCTACTTATTGCAGGACAGATGGTAGACGAGAGAGAAACAAAGCCTCACACTATACAGTACTGGCATGCTCGTAAAAACAGAGCAATGAGTTTGATTGATATGCATTCACATATCCACAAAAATATATACATTTAGAATTACATTGTATTATCAGATACATAACACAGAGGATCATTTAAGAATCTATGTTTGGATCTTTATTGCAGTGACTTCACATCCATATTCCAGTATAATCAACCAATTACCAGGTTTTATCAATATTTTCCTTATATACAAGCATCTATCACAAATCAGTTTTGTAATATCAAATTCACAGATTCACCAAAAACTATTACATTTTGAGTACTTAAATCCAAATAGCAACTTTATGAGATCAGGCAATGCATATTCCTGCCTCAGAAACATTGTTTGTGAATTAAAAATCCACTTAAATCTATTCAAAACATTAGTCAGCGACAAAAAAGGGCTTATGAAAGTGGCTTAAAACAAAAACTGATTTAAAGCAGTAGTTTTCTCAAAAATGAAATTTTCATCATTTTCTAGTTCTGTTTATTCAATTAATGTCTCTCTTTTTTTTTTTTACAAATACAAAAATACAATGCAAAAGTTAAAACACTATCCCATGCAAAAGAGTTTCCAACAATCGATGGACTGCAGTCACTATTTTTTTATTTTTTGTGATGCCACATGATAGATTTTTGAGAAGCAAAAATCTAAATCCCCTATGCTCAAATCTCATTTCTAGTCAAGTTATTCAAATATGCCATGTAATTATATGACAGAACTAATGTGTTTGCCATAGTGGCATCAAGGGGACGTCCAACAGAGAGGAAGATTATATCGATGAAAGGTTTTAAAGTGATGTCCTTTTTCATATATTAAAAGCTCAACTTTGTATGCAGAGCATAGCATTTGTCACCTATTTGCTCTGTAAAGTCTATACGGCTTTGTAATTGATCTCAAGCGAAATTAGTTTAAAGGAAAAGTTCACTCAAATATTAAAGTTCCATCAGTAATTATTTATATGCAAACAAGTTTCTATTTTTGTGAATCAGAAAAGAGTTTATTAAGAATTTATTAGAGAAACAGAAACAGAAAGTTAACGCGACCAAAACAACACCAAACCTACAAGCATTCTATATGTAACAACTTAATCACGTAAGTAATCCTCTTCTGCAATCACCTGATCCCCCTCAGGACCCCCTCTTCTCAGCCCCCACAACAAACTCAAAACATTATGCAATTCTGAGTGCGCCTCACACAGGTGAGTGGGCCTGACAAACCACCTGTATAAAACACAAGTTTCTGACACTTTAAACGACATTTGTACCAGTTTTGCACATTTTCACCAGACACTTTCTTAAAATCACTCCATTTCTCAAACAAACAAACAAACAAACAAACAAACAAACAAACAAACAAACAAACAAACCATTGTGCATTTATGAAGTGTGCTTCACACAGGTAATAGACTTAAACATAGACTTTTCTTGGGCAGGCCACTCAGGTATATTAACGGCCGCCAAGTATATTTGATGACACTTGAAAAAAAATTTTTTTTTTACCAATATTATCATCCTTTTACACTTAATTGGTATCCACCCAAGATAACCAAACATCCACATTCGATAATGGCCCGTTTCCACTGAGTGGTACGGTATGGTACGGTACGGTTCGGTATGCTTTTATGGCCGCTTCCACTGTCAAAAGGTACCTAAAAGCGAACTGTACCGTACCACTTTTTTGGTACCCTTTGCAAAGTGTACCTAGCACAACAAAAGGATACCAAAAAAACAGAGCTAGATGGAATTCGGAATGACGGAAAACAAGAGGTTACATGTGCTGGTGAAGATTAAAGATACAGATGAGAGGTTTGCACTGACTGTGGGCTATATGTTGCGTGTTGTTTTTGAACCCAAATAAGGACTAGATGTATGCTGTGTGTAGTTTTTCCTGTAATTGGTAACATATCGAAGACTGTAAGGGTCTGTATGTGTTCATATATGTTGCATTTATTTATTTATTTTATATTATTGCAGACGTTACAGTAGGCTATTTCGCATCATTGATCTGCAGTTATAATCAAATCATGTTCATAGAAAGGTTAGTAATGAGCATTTATACACAAGTATTTATGTGTATAAAGCATCTGTTTTGGGAGAAGTGCTTCTCATACGATATGTGAACGACCCGTACAGCTTTACTTTGACATTTCCTCGAACGAGAATGACGTTGACTGAAACTTTCTGTCGTACACCACACCCACCAAAAGAGTACCATTGGTACCCTTTTGGCAGTGGAAACGCAAGGCTGATAAAGGTGACCCATACCGACCCGTACCGTACCGAACTGTACCACTCAGTGGAAACGGGCCATAACTTTTCCATTGTATACTGCCTCTTCTTGTTCAATCTCTGAATGCCTCCTCAATTGTAAGTCGCTTTGGACAAAAGCATCTGCTAAATCACTAAATGTAAATGAGAGTCAGTAACTGATATTGACCTTGAAGAAAAAAAAAAAACACATTTGCCATTTTAACCACCAACAGTGAACAATACAATGGCCGGCCACCCGAGTATTTGTTTGTTTACATGTATTAGACTATTTTGTTTGTATCACATAAATCAATACCAAACCGCAATCAATCTCCCCGACCTAAGAATGACAGCGCATTCAGATACAATCTCTGAGCTGGAATACTCAATGATCTGGCATAAAAACACCAATGCACAACCTCTTACTAATGCATATGTGCTATTTGTTACTATGTGACACCAGAAAGCTAACCGCTGTAATACATCACACCTATTGTTGTCATAAAAGCCCCATAAAGGTTCATTCTCGTTTTAATGATTTTGACACTTCATTAATTAGCTTAAATACAAGGTGAAGGTCAACGGATAAACATCTCCATGAGAGCCGAACCACTCACGAGAGCCTATCTGCCACAGAAATACTCAAAGTTAAGCCCTGTTTAGAATGCAAGAGGTCTTGGATGAGCCTCGGGCATCCAATAAAACAGATATTACCATCTACTCCTTATCTCTGCCCACATCTATGAAAAACAATCTCCGCTGGCACTTCACACCATGAGTCTTTTACTCACAGGAAATGAAAAAGGGACATTGTTTTAAACAATGTGACCCATTCACCTCTCGTTACCATCTATCCCGTCATCAATTCGTAATAGCACATGCAAATGAAAGATGTAATGTTTTCAATAAGAGAATGAGATGTTTTTTTATATGATTTACTTGATAGAAGTACTTGTTGTGGAAAATGTATATAGAGCTGAAGTCAAAATTATTAGCCCTCCTGTGAATTGTGTTTTCTTTCTCAAATATTTGCCAAATAATGAATAAACAGATGAAGGTATTTTTCACAGTATTTCCTATATTATTTTTTCTTCTGGAGAAAGTCTTATTTGTTTTATTTCGGCTAGAATAAAAGCAGTTTTTATTTCTTTTAAATACAATTTAAGGTCAATATTATTAGCTTACATTGTCTACAGAACAATTCGCTGTTATACAATGATATGCCCTAATTACCCTAACTTGCCTAATTAACCTAGTTAAGCCTTTAAATTGCACTTTAAGCTGAATACTAGTATCTTGAAAAATATCTAGTAAAATATTATGCACTCTGTAATCATGGCAAAGATAAAAGAAATCAGTTATTAGAAATGAGTTATTAAAATGTTTAGAAATGTGTGGAAATTGGGGGGGGGGGGGGGGA
>CAIGQW010054109.1:6741743-6754834 GCA_903798125.1 Danio choprae
TTTTTTTCCATTCCAGCAGAGAGGAATGTAAATCTGTCACATGGCCTGCTGAGGAAAACAGACAGGATGTTTATTGTCAGTCCACACAAGCACAAACTGATGCATGAAGAATGGCTAACATATAACATTCTGTAATACTTTCTGAAAGAGCACATACACACATATACAGGGGAATATACAGGGGGGTTAATAATTCAAGAGGGCTAATGATTCTGACTTCAACTGTATATATATTTTATTTCTGGTCAATAAATGATTTCAAAACCTAACAGAGGTAAAACCATCTACTCCTGCATGAACAGATCTCATTCATCATTAGTTATAATATGAATTTTAGCCATGATGGCATTTATTCTAATAGTCAATAATGAAGGCCAAGCTACACTTTGTTTTCTGTAAATGGTGCGGTTCTTCAATGAAAGCTATTATACTTATTTTGCTTTACACTGCTTCTAAGTATTATTTTTTTATGCCAGATTAATGGACAAAAGAACATCCTGTTGAAGGAAATTATAACATTGTTTTATCCATATTTTGACCAATATGGGTAAGTGTATTAGCAGCATATTGGTCAACATATGGGTTATGTTTTAACGTCCTTCAGGGTAACTAATACATTTAGGTAAAAATGAAATAACATACTTAATAATATGTAATATTACATACTTTTTAAAATTTATTTTAGTATGTACACATCAGAATAAGTGATAACTATACAAAATAACACCAAATATGGTTTTTCACCTGAAAAGTGTGTCAAAACCTGCAAAACAGCTATTTTGATGTGTTAATCTTTCTTGCATTTATTTGCTTATCTACTAAATAGTATTTTTGCTCTTAGTATGCATGACAATTGTGTTGGTGTATAAACTACTGTTGCATGTAATGAGTGTGAGACTGTGGAGATTGTCATCTGTAAATTAAAAATTAGGTTAAAAAAGGTGTTACTTTTTAGCTCAGCTAAAGTATTCATTCATTTTCCTTTGGCTTAGTCCCTTTATTCATCAGAGGTTGCCACAGCGGAATAAACCGCCAACTTATCCAGCATATGTTTTATATGCCCTTCCAGCTGCAACCCAGTATGGGGAAACACCCATACACACTCATTCACACACATGCACTACGGCCAACTTAGTTTATTCAATTCACCTATAGCGCATGTCTTTGGACTGTGGGGGAAACCGGAGCACCCGGAGGAAACCCATGCCAACACGGGGAGAACATGCAAACTCCACACAGTAACGGCAACAGACCCAGCCGGGACTCGAACCAGCGACCTTCTTGCTGTGAGGCGACAGTGCTAACCACTGAGTCACCAGAAAATAAACTAAAGCAGTATTAAACAGTTTTTTTTTTTAAATGGATATTTATGCTTGATCCTTATGTCAGTGTTCATCCATGTCATGTGCTATTGTTTTCGTCATGTGATCCCTTTGTTCTGTCTTTTCCCGCCATGTTCAGTGTTGATTAATCTCACCTGTGTCCATCCCTTGTGCCCTGTTAGTTTAATCATCCCTCTGTCTATTTAAACCCTTCCGTGTGTATCATTCGTTGTCCGGTATTGTATTGTTCTACGTTGATGTCCTGTCTGCCCGTTTCCAGTGTCTGTTATCAGTAAGTGTTTGTAAATAAATCCGTCCTTTTGTTAATATACATTGCGTGTGACACCTTATATCAATAAAACCATTTATAGATCCCTTTTACATCCTAAATATTGCAATGGCATAGATGTTGTCTCTG
This sequence comes from Danio choprae, assembly GCA_903798125.1. Taxonomy (NCBI): domain Eukaryota; kingdom Metazoa; phylum Chordata; class Actinopteri; order Cypriniformes; family Danionidae; genus Danio; species Danio choprae. The sequence continues at coordinate 6,743,484 of CAIGQW010054109.1, forward strand.
TTGGACAAAAATTTAGAATAAAATGAAAAATCTATTGGTATTAAATTTAGGTAAATCATTTTAAAACTCAGCCTCACAGTGGCGCAGTGGGTAGCACGATTGCCTCACAGCAAGAAGGTCGCTGGTTCGAGCCTCGGCTGGGTCAGTTGGCGTTTCTGTGTGGAGTTTGCATGTTCTCCCTGTGTTGGCGTGGGTTTCCTCCGGGTGCTCCGGTTTCCCCCACAAGTCCAAAGACATGCGGTACAGGTGAATTGGGTAGACTAAATTGTCCGTAGTGTATGAGTGTGAATGGGTGTGTATGGATGTTTCCCAGAGATGGGTTGCAGCTGGAAGGGCATCCGCTGCGTAAAACATATGCTGGATAAGTTGGCGGTTCATTCCGCTGTGGCGACCCCAGATTAATAAAGGGACTAAGCCGAAATGAAAATGAATGAATGAATGAATGAACTCGTTTTTATATTCAATACACAGTCAACCCTCTATCCCGCAAACTAATCCAATAAAACTTTGGGTAGATTCGACTCATTTAACAGCAACAGATGAAGTGAAGGTCATTCAAGAACAATTTGAAAATGGGTGATTGTTTCAGAAGTGGACAGACAGAGGAGTGAGGAGAAAAGGAGAGGAGCGGGATGTGAGTCATCTCTCAGCGCGCACCTGTCAGCTTCACCCTGGCTAACAGCGATCAACAATTACGTGTTCAAGGGTGGATGGCTTGGAAACACCTGCACGCTATCAAGAAAAAACAAATCCATCTCAAACAACTGAAACTTATACAGAACTCGTTTAAACTCCGCGTAGATCATTTCAGTTTCACCGTGCGTCCTAAAAAAAGTATCACTCCAAAACAAAACATGATGCAACACGGTCCGAAAATGCAACTAACTAGAACAGCTCTTTCCATTTGTGTACACAGTTCTTGCAACACATTACAGGTAAACAACGTGAAGAAAACATCTTGTATTTTCATCCCATCTTTCATCAATTGAAACATTAAGGTGGACAGATCTTAAGGTATTTGTCATCCAATATCCGACTCTACACTTCAACATTTTTCACCTCAATGTTTGATGGCCCATTACTTGGGTTTCCGGTGTGGAAAGAATACATACAAAACATAGGAAGACATATAAAGACATACAAAACATATTAGCTTTCTTTAAAGTGTAGATTTTAACTTAGTATAATAAAACACAAAATAAAAAGAAGGTTAATTTGCTAAGTGCTAAATTTGATCATATTGCCAATTAATAAGTGACTTATTTTACAAATTTAGACCTATATTAATATGCAGGCAAAGAATAATTATAATCAATATCCAGCTAATTAGGTACTTTATGCTTCCTGCAACAGACATAATTAACTAGTTATTAACAATATTTTTAATGAATATGAATTTGTAAGAATTGTGACCAGGTAGGGTAGAGCGGGGACGAAAGTAACGTGGGACAAAAGTAACAAGCCGATTTTCTCAAAAGTCCTGACAACATTTGCTTTCCAGGCTATAACAGCACATTCAGCAGGCAACCCAAGATGGAGCTGTCATATATCGCCTGATTTCGTGACCGTGTCTCGCCGTTAAATCCGAATTTCAGTTTTTAAGTGCAAAAAGTAAATTATTGTAATGGTTCTTTTTTCTTTATTACAAGTTGTGTTTCTCTTTTCATGTGTCTCACTAATGATCAATTTACAGATTATTTAGTGCAATAACACATCCTTAAGTTTGCAATCTCTGAGTTTTTGAGAGTTTTCTCAAGAGTTCCTGTGGGGACGAAAATAACACTGTTATTTATGTCCCACTGCTTATAGCCATACCATAGAAATTTTTCACTTCCACATTAAAGTTTTCAGTGTTTTGATTCATATGTTTTATGAAATTAATGCATATTTCCAATAATAATAATAATAATAATAAAATTAGAAAATCTTATCATTTTGCATTGCTGGGTTGCTTTTGAAACATCAGATGGAACTGAAATTCAGATTCATTCATTGAGATGCAGTTTAATATTTTTTTGCAAAAATAAAGGACAAAATATATTTGCAGTTAACATTAACACAGTCAGATATATTTTAAAATAAACAAGATTAACACACTGTTGTGTTACTTTTGACCCACCATCATTGAAGTTGCCTACTGTGTGCAAAACAAATTATTTAAACTGAAATTCAATGCATTTTTCCCTATTCTTTCCTAATCCTACAACAAGTCAAATCAAGATCAAATATCAAATTCTTCTCCCTTTATAAACTCTGGAATATTACTGGGGGTTATTACTAGACATTTATTGATTTATTAACTTGTATGACTTGAAAAAAATAAACAAATATATAAATAAATTCAATGCCAATGAAGTATAATATGGTTCTAATAAGTTAATGTCAAAACCTGCAAAATAGTTATATCAAAGTGCTAATCTTTCTTGCATTTATTCGCTAAATTAATTGTGAATATCTGCTATATAGTTTGCAGTCCTGCAAGCAAATATGTTTATCTGGAATTGCAAATCTGGTCATTATGCACAGCAGTAACACAGCTTCTGTCTTTTTTCATTTCATTATTCGATATACATGCTCAGTGATTTTTTTCCATTCCAGCAGAGAGGAATGTAAATCTGTCACATGGCCTGCTGAGGAAAACAGACAGGATGTTTATTGTCAGTCCACACAAGCACAAACTGATGCATGAAGAAGGCTAACATATAACATTCTGTAATACTTTCCGAAAGAGCATATACACACAAGAAGATGTCTTCAACACAGTTTCAGCATGCTCAGACCTCAAAAATTAGCAAAAAGTGCAAATTCAAAACCCAAAGTTTATTTTATTTTATTTTCCTTTGGCTTAGTCCCTTTATTCATCAGGGGTCGCCACAGCGGAATGACCCGCCAACTTATCCAGCATATGTTTTACACACCTGCAACCCACACATACACTACGGCCAATGTAATTTATTCAATTCACCTATACTGCATGTCTTTGGACTGTGAGGGAAACCGGAGCACCCGGAGGAAACCTACGCCAACGTGGGGAGAACATGCAAACTCCACACAGAAATGCCGACTGACCCAGCCGGGACTGGAACCAGCGACCTTATTGCTGTGAGGCGTCAGTGCTAACCACTGAGCCACCGTGTCACCCAAAACCCAAAGTTCAAAGTGAGAAATTATCAAAGGATGCTAATGTATATTGACCACTAGTAACCAACAGGGCTTAACCTGAAAAAGATTTAGCATTAAATCATATGGGGATGTTAGCTGAAATTGTTGTATGTAGCACAGCCATACAGTACAGTCAACCCAGGTTCACTCTGAAAACGTTCCTGTGGATACATTTCTGAAGACCGCAAAATACGTCCTGGGAGTTACGTTATTTTTTGCAGTTTCTGTTTTCTCGAATCCACCAGAGGCTGCTGTGTACGCTTTTTAAGATCTCAAATTTCTCTCGCGAGTGCCATTCACGCCTGCCGTTCTCGCGTTAACCCATCAGAGCCCGCTGTTGACTGACTGTTTGACTGACTGAACGTCTGACTAACCGATCGACTGACCCCCCCTCCTCCTTCCCTAAACCCTTCCCTAACAATTTTCAAAAGCAATCCAGGAAAAAGAAAAGCCCTCGTCTGAATTTTACCACGTTTTCAGATTTTACCACATTCTCAACCTGTTATTTACTTGTTTATTTAATTTTTTGGATTCTGTTTTTGTCTTTCCTGCTTTCTGGAACCGTAGTATTCCATGTTTTTTCCTCAAATGAAAATAAAAAATTTGGATTAAAATGTCTATCTAATGACTACAAGTTTAACTTCCAGGCGGCTAAACAGATCTAAACCTAAAAATGAGATTTGCTTTGATTCTGGGTGTTAAAAAGACCATGTAGACTCTCTATCATTACAAATCCCAATAAATAGACTATGTGAAAGAGGTCATTTAGGGCCGTTTGATAGGTTAGCATATTTAAGAGTCAAAAATTGTTAAGGAGATAACAGTATTAGGCGACACGGTGGCTCAGTGGTTAGCACTGTTATCTCACAGCAAGAAGGTCGCTGGTTTGAGTCCGGGCTGGGTCATTTGGCATTTCTGTGTGAAGTTTGCATGTTCACCCCATGTTCGCGTGGGTTTCCTCCGGGTGCTCCAGTTTCTCCCACAGTCCAAAGACATGCGCTATAGGTGAATTGAATAAAACTAAATTGACCGTAGTTTATGTGTGAATGAGTGTGTATGGATGTTTCCCAGTACTGGGTTGCAGCTGGAAGGACATCTTCTGTGTAAAACATATGTTGGATAAGTTGGTGGTTGGTGGCGACCCCTGATGAATAAAGGGACTAAACCGAAGGAAAATGAATAAATAAATGAATGTTACAGTATTTGCACACTTGGATTGTTGTCAAACTATTAAAATATGTGAAGATTCATCATTGTCTTGTGCTGTTTTAAATCCCACTGTAAACAGCACAAGACAATGATGAATCGTCACATATTTTAACAGTTTGACAACAATCCAAGTGTGCAAATATTGTAACATCTTAACAATTCTTGACTCTTAATTGTTCTAGCCTATCAAACGGCCCTAAATGACCTCTTTCACATAGTCTAATTATGGGATTTTAAGACAACAGGCAACAGTAGGCTTACTTTTAAGGCAACAGTTTTACAGTAGTCTTTTTTCCATCTAATCTCTTTTAACAGTGCAGAAGAATGTTCAAGCTGCTCTTTTTTCCAAAAACAAATGAGAAAATAACTTCAGTTCAAAAATGAAAGTCCTTTTTGTTGTTGTGGACTGTATATGTCAAAGTTTAGAATGAATGCGGTAATGAGCCTAAATATTATTAGATAAAGACCTGTAGGCTAAATATTGTGTATTTATACATGTTTCTTCATGATTATAGAAGTCAGCATGTTGATCTGTGTGTGAGGATTTGTGTTTGTGATTACTGAAATGTTCAAACTTTAAGCTGTGGGACCAGCAAATCATCAGTCTCCGCAGGAATGGCAAAACAGGAAAAGAGCCCTCTATGACATCAACACAAACAAATCAGTGTTTCTTTAAGCCTACTGAATTCCCAGTCCGATGTGGGAAAACAGTGCGGTCATCTGCATTTGACAACAGAGAAAATGATAACTGTAACGGACAGTAACATGGACTGTGGAGCCTGCTAACGTTATATGTTAAACTCAACCCATGTGTTAGCTGCACACAAGGCCTTCACACGATCGTAACTGACATTTGAAATTCTCTATGATCCATGACTAATAAGTAAAAGTTGGCCGTATGAGCTGAAGTTACTGTGGCACAGGGCTTTCTCTCTGCTGGAAACAAATTATTTTCAGGCATTCATGAACCATGCGATTCTCCATTTTTGGGTGGCCAGAATGATCCAAAATGATTTTCCAACAACTATTTGTGTATGTCAGATGAATGGTATATGTTTTATTACTATGTTGGCTGTGTTCTGCATTAGATTTTGTTGCTATATCTTTTCAGGTTTATCAGACTTATCGTTTTTCAATAAATAATTTTTAAGCATTATGTTTTTCAAAGTATGGCAAGCCATTTTTGAATTAAAGTCCATATTATTTACTGATATGGCAAGGCATTTCTACAAAAAGTCCATTTTTACTGATATGGCAAGCATGTATCAAGCATGTATGGCAAGCATGGCAAGCATGTATCCCTTTCACACTTATAGCATTACATTTTCAATAAAATATGGCAAGTCCAGCTTTTGACTGTCATAGGGACTGTCATAGAGACATCAGTGTTGATTTATATCTTTCATGTTGGCAAGAATCTTTGATGTATCATCCCTAAGCTGTCGATTGTCCTCATAGCAGCAAAACAGGCTAACCTAGCAACCATTTAAAAACAGAAATATGTCTACATCAGAACATCGTAGGGACCAGGGTATTGGCTCATTTGACTCATGCTAGCAAAATGGGACTTCTTGTGTACTATGCATGGTAACAAAATTATTAGCCAAATGCTAGTAACGATTAGCTACAAGCTATTAATGATTATCTAAGTGCAATAACATATGCTGGAAATGCTTATTAAGTATTAGGATTTGATCAAACATGTACATGATGGTTGCCATTTAGCAACACAGTTTACGTTAGCAACTGCTTAGCAGCCACCGTGCTTAGTCACGTTGGCTTTCTCAAGTCAACATCAAAGTTCGTCAACGAACTTTAGGTTCTAGTTTGTGCATTGATTTGTTTGGTGTATTATCGCTGATATACACTGAAAAAATGATTCATTGGATTTAGTACATTTTTTTAAGGTAAGTGGTTGCAAACAATTTATATGGGATACATTTAAACAAACAAATTACATTTAGTAATGTTCAACTTAATTTGTTTGTTTTAATTTAGCCCATATAAATTGTTTGCAACCACTTAAAAAAATTACTAAATCCAATGAATCATTTTTTTTCAGTGTATATCAGTGATGTATAATTCATTTACAAGAATTTAGTCAATCCAATTAATCATTTTTTTCAGTGTATATAAAGGGCTTAGTCCCTTTATTAATCTTGGGTCGCCACAGCGGAATGAACCGCCAACTTATCCAGCATATGTTTTACGCAGCGGATGCCCTTCCAGCTGCAACCCATCTCTGGGAAACATCCATACACACCCATTCACACTCATACACTACAGACAATTTAGCCTACCCAATTCACCTGTACCGCATGTCTTTGGACTTGTGGGGGAAACCGGAGCACCCGGAGGAAACCCACGCCAACACGGGGAGAACATGCAAACTCCACACAGAAACGCCAACTGACCCAGCCGAGGCTCGAACCAGCGACCTTCTTGCTGTGAGGCGAACGTCTATACTTTTTTATAAAATATATAAAATAAGAGATCATATGATTAGATTTAGCGTTTCTAGAAACGTCTTGTTAACTAAAATTAACAATAATGAGAAAGCATACATTTAAAATAAACATGAACTCATATTTTGTAGGTGCAGTAATATGTCAGCAAATGTTTCTTGTTCTAAATATGTCTGACATCATTATTTGATTATTCACTCATTCATTCATTTTCTTTTCGGCTTAGTCCCTTTATTAATCTGGGGTTGCCACAGCGGAATGAACCGCCAACTTATCCAGCATACGTTTTATTTGGCGGATGCCCTTCCAGCCGCAACCTGGTAATATTTGATTATTATATAAGCTAAATAACATATATAGATAATTATAGAAACTATCATTGCACTAAATGACATTTCAGTGTAAATGATTCTGATTACAAAAGTCTGATTACACAGGACGCATTTTAAAAATGACTACATTATGCTTTTATTTTAGTTATAATTTAGTTTCAAAGCAAATTTTGGTTGTGTTTTGCAGAGGTTTAAAAGGAAATGAGTGTGAGTAAATGACTGACTTAAAAGGTGACCTTTACATTTTTGAACTTGCCTTTTTTTGTAGGAATTCACACATTCTTTCTGAAGTAACAGTATTTGTGCTCATGCAGTATTAATTCAAGTACACCTGGCCATCATTACACACTTTCTATATTATGCCCCTTTTTACAATGTGTAAAATAAGTCTCTGATGTCCCTAGAATGTGTATGTGAAGTGTCAGCTCAAAATATCTTACAAATAATATTTTAGAACTCTTTAAAACTGCCTCTTTTAGGCATTGATACCAATAATGCCGTTTTGGTGACTGTATCTTTAAAGTTTGTACTCTTTCCAAAGAGGTGGCAGATTCACAAACAAGACTAACTTTTTATGCTAATGGGGGAGAGATTGTCACTAATGGGCGGGGTTTCCCCCTCTATTGACATGCACAAAGGGAGAATGTCAATCAAAGTGTTTCTGCAGACTGTTTTTATGAAGTGTGATTATAAAAACTGAATTAATAGATTTTACCATTAGAAGCTGGTTATATTCACAGACTGTTGCCACACAACTTAAGCCCCTTATAAAAGTGATTTTTGCACAATAGGTCCCCTTTAAAGCACAGCCTCTTCTGTCAAAACCTGTCACTTTCTTTAAACCACATTTAGCACTTGATATTTTTCCATGAATGCAGTGATATTCATATATACACATTTTTAGTGTTGCTCAAAGCTGCTCAAAGTGTGACTAAATTCTTTCAGAGGCAACAGAGTTGAGACCTTATAGATATAGACACTAAGTCGTGAATATCACAAGCTCTGCCAAGATTTCAGCTTTCTTCTGCTTATTCATGGTGAAATGATTATTATTATTTTTTTCTTTCAAGAGATCACGACAGTCAAACCTAGCCTTTGTCACATCGATTAGCAAAGCAACGAGTTTAAAGCCTCATTAGTTTGAGTGGTCTTTGAACTGTAGGGACCAGAGGACACCGGAGTTCACTGTTATGCGGGTGGCCTCTTCATTTTGGGCACGTAAGCGGAGTTACAAATCTTATCAGACTTATCTGAGAAAAGGCAGAGAATTATGAGTGAAATATTCAATTGCAATATTCAATTGAGACTTTCATAATGCGAACAAGTGACTAGATTTACTTACACTGTAAAAAAAAAAAAAAAAGTGAATAGTTTCCCATACACATTGTTTTAAAAATCTGTAGAAATTACGGTTATAAATGGCAGCTGTGGTTTCCAGGGGCTGGTTGCACCAGCAGTGTGTAAACAAAGCCTATTTGTGACTTAAAGGGACACTACGTTACAACTTACAAATTACTAAATATTTTTGTGTTGCACCACTGTACTTAGTTTAAATATTTACGGCAGCCTTCCCCATGTATAACGGTAGAAAAGAGATGACAGCGAGATTAGTTTACATTGAGGAGCTCGCGATCATATTGAAGAATGGTCTTCCTCTAATCACAGCCTTCAAGAGTTCACACTTAGCTGATGATTAAATATATAAAGTGAGTTTGGCATGCTGTCCTGGGAGAGAGCCCCGAGCCCATGAGATCCTCAAGCCCGGGGCTCCCTTCCATTTGCGGGGCGAGAGGGGAGTTTGAGCTCAGGTAGGTCTCGAGAACAATCATAAGCACGTGCTCCTCTCGAAATTAGTTTATGAATAAACTTCACTTAATTTCCTCCCAAATCTCGCATTTCTTTCGGTTTATGAAAGAAGAATTTTATGTTAATTGTATCCATCAATTAAAACGAGAATTTCTTCATGACTGAGTTTTTCTCTTTGCTCTTTTCTCTTTCATATGTAGGATATTAAAAAAATTTCAATTTAATATTTTGATAACTTCATGTGTATTTTGTGTGCATTCACGGCTCGCGATGCAGGTGTGTGCGTTGTCTTATTGGTGAATGACTGTAATTTGATGTGCTATAAAAATCTAATTTATAATTACATTTTTATAGGACAGTTATATATAGATGCATTAGTTGTTAGTAGCCTCACAGTGGCGCAGTGGGTAGCACGTTCGCCTCACAGCAAGAAGGTCGCTGATCGCTGGTTCGAGCCTCGGCTGGGTCAGTTGGCCTTTCTGTGTGGAGTTTGCATGTTCTCCCTGTGTTGGCGTGGGTTTCCTCCGGGTGCTCCGGTTTCCCCCACAAGTCCAAAGACATGCGGTATAGGTGAATTGGGTAAGCTAAATTGTCCGTAGTGCATGAGTGTGAATGGGTGTGTATGGATGTTTCCCAGAGATGGGTTGCAGCTGGAAGGGCATCCGCTGCGTAAAACATATGCTGGATAAGTTGGCGGTTCATTCCGCTGTGGCGACCCCAGATTAATAAAGGGACTAAGCTGAAATGAAAATGAATGAATGAATAGTTGTTAGTAATTAGTATTTTAAAGCAGTTTAATGATTTAAATGCTTTTTATTGGATATTGCATCATTCAATGCGATTATGAGTTTACGGAGAGCTTACGACCTACTAATTACGGTTAGCCTTAAGAACATATGGTGCAACTGAAGTGATAACAAATTTAGTCACAAACTAGCTAGTAGTTACTAAGCCCCTAGTGTGGACTTTACATTCCAGTTTAAGAAAGAACTTACGATCAGCTAGTGCAACCCTACCCAAAACCTTGTCATTAAAAACACGGTAGAAACTGTAAAATCCCTTTTTAAATTTCTAAAAAACACACTTTTTCATCTCTCTGACACTTTAATCGACACTTGCACCAGTTTCGCACGTTTGCACCAGACACTTTCTTACTAACAGTACTTTTGTCAGCACTAACAGTTGTTTTGTGTCATTAGAACCTCTTGCGTGTATTGCCTCTTCTTGTTAAATCGCTGAATGCCTCCTCAATTGTAAGTTGCTTTGGACAAAAGGCTCTACTAAATGAATAAAGGTAAATTTTATGGTAAACTACCATATTTCATTAGTTTATAGTATTATACACCAGTGTAATTTGAAGTATAACATCGACACATCATACCTTTTGTTACACAGACACAACCATAAGTGTGTGTGGTGATAAGAAAGTCATGTGATGAATCAAAGCTCATCACAAATAACTTGAGCCTTCCCACAAAGAGAGAAACATACTAATGTATAGAAGGTGCTCAGTGTCGTTCACACAACTACTAAACACCATACACCTAAGGGTAACACACATAAAATTAAAATAACGCAATAAATATTATTTATCCACATTAAATGTAACATAAAACTCTAATATACATCACTGATGAGAACAAAAACTATAAAGAATCTTAATGTTAATAAAAAGGCATAAAAAGCCAAGTGTCATGCAGGGAATTTTGGGAAAGTCAATTTTTAACTGTATATGTCAACCCAGGCTCATTCTGAAAACGTACCGCTATATACATTTCTGGAGAGCGCCAAATATGTCCCAGGAGCTAGTTTTTTTGCAGTTTTTGTTTTCGAAAATCCACCAGAGGCCGCTGTGTACGCTTTTTAAGATCTCAAATTTCTCTCGAGAGTGCCATTCGCGCCTGCGGTTCTTGTATAAATCCACCAGAGGCCGCTCTCGACTGACTGACAGACTGAATGACTGACTGACTAACTGATCGACTGACCCACTCTCCTTCCCTACACCCAACCAATAAGGTTTTCAAAAGCACAGATTGACCCGATGAAATGCAGCCATACATACTTCTGGCTACATAATTCGCGATCTCCAGGAATGTTTATAGGGCTACGTTTTCAGAATGAGCCTATGTTGCAACTGGTATATAATAAGGGAATGTAGTATTAACCAAGTTTTTACTGTAGAATTTTTACAGTATTCTTACCGCTGAACTTATGGTCATTTTTATTTACATTATTTCAAGATTCACAGGTGTTTTCTGTTTTTATTTCCACTTCAGAATTGCATCAGAACATCTGTATCTCTTCTCTGACAGCTTTTGATGTTGCAAATTGACTATTTTCAGTGTTGGGTAAAGTTACTTTTAAAAGTAATATATTA
>CAIGQW010054109.1:6755234-6767934 GCA_903798125.1 Danio choprae
TATATATATATATGATATTATTTTGACATATTTGTACTATTTATTTTATTTTCATTAAATGGCTTTCATGCTTCCTGAATCAACAGCATGGACTTTTGTGGTTACTATTAATAAATCTATATAGATTCACCCCTCCACAATTAAAAGCCATAAAAATTCATAAGTTCTTACATTCATAAAGTCACCGCATTATATGTCGCATTGCATTAAACAATAAATAATGAATACAATAAATTAATAATTTGCAGTTTTATTTTACATTGGATACATTTATTTAGATGCAAAATAAATGTTCTTTTCTGATAAAATAACAACATGAGTTTTTGCTAAGAACAACAACAAATAAGTCAATGTCAATGGTGGTATGAAAATGTATTCTCCATTCCAACTGAGTTTATTTGTGTTATAGATATTGGTGGATACTTGTTTAATCATAAACTCACTTAAATGCAATACAATTTCATAGAAAACACTGCTTTTCATGCCATGTCATTTTAGTTATCAAGTAATCTTTAGGCATTTGCGGAAAAAAAATTATTTCAGTTAAATTAAAGTAAAAAAATTATTTGATATTCAAATACTCGAGACCTATTCAAAAAATAAATGAAGCTTTATACAAATGAAATGAAATATTCATTCATTCATTTTCTTTTCGGCTTAGTCTCTTTATTAATCTGGGATCGCCACAGCGGAATGAAACAGCATATGTTTTACGCAGCAGATGACCTTCTAGCTGCAACTCATCACTGGGAAACATTCATACACACTCATACACACACATACACTACGGACAATTTCGCTTACCCAATTCACCTATAGCACATGTCTTTGGACTGTGGGGGAAACCGGAGCACCTGGAGGAAACCCACGCCAACACAGGGAGAACATGCAAACTCCACACAGAAATGCCAACTGACCCAACTCGAACCAGCGACCTTCTTGCTGTGAGATGATTGTGCTACCCACTGTGCCACCGTGAGGCCCGAAATAAATTCATTGCTAATATATTTTGTGCCCCTACAAATTTACATTTATAAAACATATTTCCATTGATTTCCGTTCAAAATAAATTATATGAAATATTTTATTTTCTTTCATTGGTCTTAAAAAGGTTTTAAAGTCTAAGATGTACTTTAAAAAAAAAAAAACCTGTAGAAACCATGCTCATGAAGCAAGATTAAATATATAAGATACCCTCTTGCATTTAAAGAAGACATTTAGTTGAATTGCCACACTTGTCATTTAGCCAACTGAATCTCTGAAAATGGCAAAGCAATAAAAAATACACCTAACATGATTCAAGACAAACAATTTTCCTAAAGTCACAGAGTTCATGAGGTGAATCTTCAGATCCTTCTAATACACAGGCTACTGATTCCAGAATATTAATAAGTATCATCAAACATTTGTATAAACAGTATTAGTCAATAAGGAAAGTATTTAAAAGTGGGGGTATTGTCCTTTGTTTGACATCTCATTTGCTGATGATTCATTAACTGTCAGGAATTATTGCTAAATATTATAGTGACTTCTGCATTTTATATAAGCTTCAGACACTGTTTTTATAGAGTATATGTTATGTAATAACAGAGGGGTTTTTTTTTTATTGTTTCTACTGTTGTCACAACTTTACAAGAGTGTGTTACAAGTTAAGGCCCATTCACACCAAGGTCAATAATTCTAATGATAATAATCCTCTTAATATTGTTTTAATGCTTAAAATTCATTACCCGTCCCCATTTTTAAAGTTAAACATCTATCGAGCACTGATGAACACAATGATGTTAACAATTTTTGATCAAAGTTTTGTTCCAAAGGTAACAAAATGTGCTTAATCATGTTATTAGGTTATTGTTATTGTAATAAATTCAGATGAACTATCCCTTTAAGAATTTGAGACAAATTTGTCAAAACATAAGTAGATGCAGTCAGTATTTACAATTTAAATATATATTTACATATCTAACGAGTGAATCACCCAAAAAATGAGCGAGACCAACGTCACAGCACCAGGAAAAATTCCCTACAGAATATCATTTTAAGAGTTGACAACTCGATTGCATAATTCCCAAACCGGTGACATCGTTTTCATGCGAGTTTCGTTGAAAGTAGATTTAATATATGTCTGTCTATGTTTCATCGCTAATCATCATGACGAACCGTCACATATACGAAACACTGAAACTTTCAGGCTAGCAGATGGCTTCGTCAGTTCTCGTCATATTCAGACATTTACACGCCCACAGCTGTAGTTGTGGATTTCGTAATGAGGTGTGACGTGTATTAGTAAGCCTAAGTATTTAACTTCTGTAAATCAGGGCAAAAGAACACAAACACACACTCGTCATGATGTGGACTGCTCTTCTTCTGCTGGGACTCTCTATTCTGGTTATACTAGTGTACGGGAGACGCACAAGGTGAGTCCGACCAGTCTGACGAGCTTTCTGGTATGAAAGACGACACTTTCATCGAGAACTGAACTTTAAAACAACACACTTTAAATATTCACGCATTAAATATCAATTTTGCAGACGAAGAAATGAGCCGCCCCTTGATAAAGGAATGATTCCTTGGCTTGGTCACGCGCTCGAGTTTGGAAAAGATGCTGCCAAGTTTCTGACACGGATGAAACAGAAGCACGGAGACATTTTTACAGTGAGTTTTCAATAAGTCATGTTTAGATGCAGTGATATAATGCTACAGTATAGTTGTTTGACATAAAGTGAAGCTGACATGCATAACATAATTATTTTAGGTAGCCTAACATGTAAAGAGAAGCATGCGTATTTTGGTGCAGTGAAAAGGCGGTATTTCCTTCTTGGTTTTGTTTCGGCATTTTCAGTTCACTTAAAGAGTTCATAAATAGTAAGAATATTTCGTCTAGTCACTCAACTGACAAGAGGTCACATAATAAACGTGTTTTAAAATGTTACAAGTTAGTTCTAGTTATAAATTTAAGCAACATTTTTAATGTACTGTACCTGTATTTCCAGCACACTTAAGGAAGTACTGCGAAACTACAATTACATGTGTTTTGCATGTTTTAAAGATAGTTATTACCCTATATTAGCACCTAGTTATTATCCATTTATTATAATTACTGCACCATAATATTTATGCAATTATTGTATCGTAAAATAAAGTTCTTCTACATTTAATGGTTACTGCAAATAATAATGCATAAATGACTCTAATTATTATAGTACACACATTTAATGTGTAACAAAAAGACTGTAAGATGAAATGTCATGTGTTTTAGCAAAGTATGTTAAACAACTGGAATTCCCCAATCAACTACCATAGTTTAATGCATAAAGATTATGGATAATATAGTTCATTTTTATGTAATGAATAATGACTGCATGAACTCCTTTCTCCTTTTTTTCTACACACATAACAGCAAAAAGTAAAGCTTATTTAATTGTATGTTTTGTGATTGTAATTGTTATTGTGTTACTTTGTCTACAGCTTCATATAACATTACATTTTACAAACAACTTCTCATGTGGCTGATTATGAGGTTGATAGGTCTGCAGAATCTTAATTACCAAATGTAATATTTTGTTGCAAATATAAATAGTAAGTAAGCAGCTATGATAGATCTATGTATTTTACACATTATAATAATGGCAACAGAACAATAAGAAGCTACTCTTATGTTGTATGTCAGGGCACTTTGGGCACATACTTGCAATGTTTTAAAAGTGACATCAGCATTTAATTTTGGGTATGAATACCCCCAAATAATAACTATGTATAGGCAGAACATGACTCACTTCCGTAAAGTGCTATGATTAACTGTGGTAACCAGTGTTCCGGTTTCTTGTGTATTCTGGCATGTGCTATTTTTGAAGTAATATTACAGCAACCAAAGGCTCATTATGGTCTGTGATTTTTAAACCAACAAAGGTGTCATATTTCTTTTATGTTTTGAAGGGCTCTTCACAGTGCACACCCTTACAGTCTTGCCTTGTTCACGTATAGTATTATGCTTAAGTGTATGTGGCCATAAGTGATTGATTATTGATTTAATAAAGAATGTAGGTGCATGTTGTGATATTTTGGTATGTGGCTTATGCATTTTCAAGATAAAGGATTTGGCTTAAGTTTATTATAGGCTTGCTGTTGTTTTTTATTTTTTGGGAAGATTGGGAAAAACAAATGTGTCAAGCTCATACCTTGTTCCCTATCGTTTTCATCCAGTGCATGCATACTGAGAAGATCTCTGGTGTTTATTTATTGTAAATGCTTTGTACAAGTTAATAGGGTTGTTGAATGCAGTTGACACTCCCATAAATTACTGAAATGTGTGTATACAGAACAGGATTAAGCACTAAAAGATAAACTGATTAATATATTTGTTGTGCCTCATCTTTGAAGTCTCACGGCCTTGCC
The DNA here is from genome assembly GCA_903798125.1 of Danio choprae. Classification (NCBI taxonomy): domain Eukaryota; kingdom Metazoa; phylum Chordata; class Actinopteri; order Cypriniformes; family Danionidae; genus Danio; species Danio choprae. Next base: position 6,759,630 of record CAIGQW010054109.1, read on the forward strand.
CATAACCTGTACCTAGATTGCTATTTTTTTAGAACTCTTTTTAATTGGATATTAGATGTTCTTATATAGCAATCTTGAGCTCTCGTGACATTTCCTCTGTCAGCTTCTGGGTTTTTTTTAGCACTAACCACACCAATCTAATGTTATCTAGGTGCGTGCAGCTGGACTATATATCACCGTTCTGCTGGACTCAAACTGCTATGATGCCGTTCTGTCAGATGTTGCATCTCTTGACCAGACCAGCTATGCTCAGGTTCTCATGAAGAGAATCTTCAACATGATTCTGCCCAGTCACAACCCTGAATCTGAGAAGAAACGAGCAGAGATGTAGGTTTCTGATAACATCTAGTAAAGTCTCTCTGTCTTGATGAGTTCAGATGATAAATACTTATTTGAAAGCTGAAATAATGATTTACTGTGTGTTTGATTAGGCATTTTCAAGGGGCCTCTTTGACTCAACTCTCCAACTCAATGCAGAACAACCTACGCCTGCTTATGACCCCTTCAGAAATGGGCCTGAAAACATCTGAGTGGAAAAAAGATGGACTGTTTAATCTTTGCTACAGCTTGCTCTTCAAGTATGCCAACCTCTAAAATCAACATGCCAGTAACCAATGAAGAGTATAAACTTTGTCTTCTCATCACACACCTTTTAAAAATATTGGCAGGTTACAGCTTTGCACATCTAGCAGAACCATAGCTCCAAGCAGAGTTTCAATACTGAGGCTATTATTATTATGCTTAGCAAAAAGCACTGTAAAATCTAAACTTTGCAACAAAACTTAATGGCCACCTCCTGACAACCATAATTTATGGTCATTATTAGAGCAGGTACTTAATGTAATAACCTCATTTTAATTTTGGTACCTGTTATGCAACAGATCATTGTAAAAAGCTTCACTTACGCACTGCTTGAGTATTACGCAGGTTTAATACTTGATTTGACGTTTGTTCTGTACCCATCAACAAGCAGAGACTGTCCCACCCAAAAGCTGGCATAATAATTATCACCCTCTATTGTACAGATAAGTCCTGTTGTCAAGCCTCCTCAAGGCGTGAGAGTTATCTCACGTACACCTTCAGGACAAGCAGTAAAAAATGGTGTTTTGTGACAATGTTAAAAAATCAAAGACTTGAATGTTGTTCGACTGATTTACTTTAACAGGATTAAGGGCAACTTCATTCATTTTTTTTTATGCTGTGTGACTTTTCTTCTGCAGGACTGGCTATCTCACAGTGTTTGGCGCAGAGAAGAACAATAGTGCAGCTCTAACCCAAGTTTACGAGGAGTTTCGCCAGTTCGACAAGCTTCTGCCTAAACTTGCTCGAACTACAGTCAACAAAGGTAACAATGTTTCAGTTGAAAAAGTGCCAAGAAAAACAAATGTTCATTCTTTCATTATTTGTAAATTAATTTAATATCTACAGTACATCTGGAAAGTATTCATAGCGCTTCACTTTTTCCAAATGTTTTTATTTTACAGCCTTATTCCAAAATGGATTAAATTCATTTATTTCCTCAAAATTCTACACACAATACCCCAAAGTGACAATGTGGAAAAAATATTTTTTAAATTGTTGCAAATTTAATAAAAATAAAAAACCTGAAAAATCACATGTACAGAAGTATTCACAGCCTTTGCCGTGAAGCTCTAAATTGAGCTCAGGTACATTCTGTTTCGACTGATCATTCTTGAGATGTTTCAGCAGCTTAATTGGAGTTCACCTGTGGTAAATTCAGTTAATAGGACATGATTTGAAAAGCCGTACACCTGTCTATATAAGGTCCCAGGGTTGACAGTGCATGTCAAAGCACAAACCAAACATGAAGACAAAGGATTTGTCTGTAGACCTCCGAGACAGAATTGTCTCGAGGCACAAGGCTGGGGAAGGTTACAGAAAAATGTATACTGCTCTGAAAGTTCCAATGAGCACAGTGGCCTCCATCATCAATGAAAAATTGGAAGATGTTTGGAACCACCAGGACTCTTCCTAGAGCTGGCGGGCCATCTAAGCTGAGTGATCGGGGGAGAACAGCCTTAGTCAGGGAGGTGATCAATAACCCGATGGTCACTCTGTCTGAGCTCCAGCATTCTTCTGTGGAGAGAGGAGAACCTTACAGAAGGACAACCATCTGTGCAGCAATCCACCAATCAGGCCTGTATGGTAGAGTGGCCAGACGGAAGCCACTGCTTAATAAAGGGCACATAGCAGCCCGCCTGGAATTTGCCAAAAAGCATCTGAAGGACTCTCAGACCATAAGAAACAAAATTCTCTGGTCTAATGAGACTAAAATTGAACTCTTTGGAGTGAATGCCAGGCGTTATGTGTCATCACCAGGCTAATACTATCCCTACAGTGAAGCATGGTGGTGGCAGCATGCAGCAATTTACAGAGACATCCTGAATAAAAACCTGCTTCAGAGTGCTCTTGGCCTCCGACTGGGGCGACTGTTCATGTTCCAGCAGGACCCAATGACAATGACCCAAAGCACACTGCCAAAAAATCAATGGAGTGGCTTCACAACAACTCGGTGAATGTCCTTGAGTGGCCCAGCCAGAGCCCAGACCTAAATCCTATTGAACATCTCTGGAGAGATCTGTAAATGGCTGTACACTGTCGCTTCCCATCCAACCTGATAGAGCTTGAGAGGTACTGCAAAGAGGAATGTGCAAAAATTCCCAAAGACAGGTGTGCCGAGCTTGTGGCATCATATTCAAAAAGACTTGAGGCTGTAATTGCTGCCAAAGGTGCATCAACAAAGTATTGAGCAAAGGCTGTGAATACGTATGTACATGTGATTTTTCAGGGTTTTTTTTAATAAATTTGCAACAATTTAAAAAAATCTTTTTTTCACATTGTCATTTTGGGGTATTGTGTGTAGAATTTTGAGGAAATAAATGAATTTAATCCATTTTGGAATAAGGCTGTAACATAAAAAATGTTAGAAGGTAAAAAGTGGAAAAGGTGAAGCGATATGAATACTTTCCGAATGCACTGTAATTTCACTAAGTCCTTTTTGTATTTTTTGTGTGTTTGTGTCTGTGTGCATTTTTTAGAAGAGAAACAAATTGCAAGTGCAGCACGAGAAAAACTGTGGAAATGGCTGACTCCATCAGGTTTAGATAGAAAGCCAAGACAGCAGTCATGGCTGGGAAGCTACGTACAGCAACTTCAAGATGAAGGCATTGATGCTGAGACGCAGAGGAGAGCGATGCTGCTGCAGCTCTGGGTCACACAGGTCAGCTTCTCCATGTCTATTTCTTATGCCTCATTTCCACTGATTCAGTACAGTACGATTCAGTACAGGTCACCCTGATCAGGTTTGTGTTTCCACTGCCAACAGTACCCTTACATGGTTGGCGTGGTATATGCCAAAAAGTAGAGATCAACATCATTTCTTGCTCTAAGAAGAAAGTCTTATGGCCCATGCACATATCTTTTGCATGTTCAACTTCTTTTTTTAATGTAAATAAGCGTCAAGTGAGCTGGGTCAGTTGGCGTTTCTGTGTGGAGTTTGCATGTTCTCCCTGTGTTGGCGTGGGTTTCCTCCGGGTGCTTCAGTTTCCCCCATAAGTCCAAAGACATGTGCTATAGGTGAATTGGGTAAGCTAAATTGTCTGTAGTGTAAGTATGTTAATGAGTGTGTATGGATGTTTCCCAGTGATGGGTTGCAGCTGGAAGGGCATCCGCTGCGTAAAACATATGCTGGATAAGTTGGCGGTTCAATCTGCTGTGGCGACCCCAGATTATTAAAGAGAGTAAGCCGAAAAGAAAATGAATGAATGAATGAATAAGCCTCAAGTGTTTTTTAGATGACACGTGTGAACGGACATACAGTAGAGAGTGTTCTTGCTTCTTGGCATGTGGTTGTTTGTTACAAAAAGACGATAAAGGTTCATTTGAGTTTAGGTCAACCATGGTTTATTGCTGGATCCCGTCATTGTATTATTACAGGGTTGTGTTTCAGCTGTGTATTTAAAAATTTCATTTCCTGTGTTTTCATTCCCTTGTCTTGTTGCACAGACAAGAATTAATTCTCTGTAAATGGTGTTCAACAGCAAGTCTAGCTCTAACCTTTTAGTGCTAAACTGTTGTGATAGGTAACCTTACGAAAGGGTCCCAAAAAGTGGTATGGTACAGTTTGCTGTTTTGGTGTTTCTAACAGTGGAAATTAAAATAAATGCATACCATACTGTACTGTACTGAACCTTTCCGCTCAGTGGAAAACAAGCCATCAGTTGTCCTTTTCACAACACGTACTGAGATTTAAATTTAATACATTGCAAAATAGATTGATAAAAAATATTCTGTCACAGTAAAAATCGTTTGGCTCATTGTTAAACTGTCTATGTGTAAAATTCATAAACCTTTGTTATTAGTGACACAGGTGGCTGTTAAGTGAACTTCATAGTCAGAGTAAAATCCACCACAGCAGAATGAACCGCCAACATATCCAGCATATGTTTTATGCAGCGAATGCCCTTCCAGCCGCAACCCAGCACTGGGAAACACCCCTACACTCTCACATTCACACACATACACTATGGTCAGTTTAGCTTATTCAATTCACCTATACCACATGTCTTTGGACTGTGTGGGAAACACTCGAACCAGCGACCTTCTTGCTGTGAGGCGACTGTGCTAACCACCGAGCCACCGTGTCGGCAAGTGCGAAAATCTTTTTTAATACTTTTTAAAAATTATCTAATTATAAGCAAAAAGAACTTGAAAAGACCTGTGCGGTGATAAACTGATTATAAACATCCAGACAGCGCTCACAAAGCTGAAAGCAACATTCAAATGAAAATGTAAATATGTGCTGCACTTTTTCCTGATATTATCAAAATCAACAACACAAATGACATCAGTGAGAAAACAACAGGTCTGATCGTAGCAATATGGATATGTTTGGACGCCAGCAGATGAGGTAAATAAAAATACACTAGTTAGTTTGATCAAAGTTAGTTTGATTACAGTATAGTCTATCTGAAACTATAGACTACACTATATACTGTACATGTGATGCTTTTTTGGATCAGCCTCTTTATTTTAAAAACAAATTTACATAACAGTATAAAACAGCTTTTTCGGGATTGCGTTGGACATTATAAAGGATTCATTTAATATGTCACAGAATGAAGAGAGGTTCTGTGGAGCACGTTAATGTCATATCTTTTTGGTTTTCCAGAATCAAATCCTTCCTTTAAAATCAGTCTACACACTTTTGTAAACAATCTATAACATTTGGAAATGGTTTCATTTAGCATCTCTTCAAAAAAAGTATTTTAAACAATTATACATGCATTTACTGTCACTTGATCAATTTAATGTATCCTTGCAAATGGGTTCCCCAATAGATTTCTTTCAAAATAAAAAAAGCCTAATATTTTTAATGGTAGTGTACCTCAGTTCTCTTTTTTTACATAACATGAAAGTGGATACTTTATATTACCTGGCCCCAAAATAGACTAAAACACTTTTGGCTTCAAAAGACTACATGAATAGATACTTTTATGGAGCTTTTTTATCCATTTAGGAGCTTTGTGGTGAAAATAACCAGTTACTTTCCTCGTATGGAAACTTTTTTTTTTTTGCATTTGCATGGGTTGAAACCAAAGGAACTACTCAGTAAAGCAATAGTTCATTCCTATGAACATTATGGTGAACTATTGCTTTTAAAATAAAATCCTTTTGTCTGAAAGCATGCTTAATCACAATCAAAACTACACAGTGCTGACACACTAATACCTTGAGGTTGCCATAGGGATAGGCTGTTTTGCACTCTTGTGATCTCACTGTAAACAAAAGAGCCTGTCACCTCTGGAATGCAGGAGTGTGTGATTTCAGTTCCTGACTTTTCCCAGAGTACATGAACACAAAACCTGACAGGCTGCCCAAAGCACACCTGAGACGCCATAGCCCGAGGACAAACAACACATACTGAATGATTCCATTGTTACTGGAGGAACTTATGCAAAGAAGATGTTGATGATTCACTTGTATCTGCCATACATTATGTGACAGAATTAGTGCATATTAGAGACGTATGAATTAAGCTTGTTAACACATTCATTTACACATGAAATATCTAAATAAACACCACAAGGCACAAATTCAAAGGACCAGCTCATCCAACAATAAAAACTGTCATAGTTTGCTCAATCTGAAATTATTCTAAGGTTTAAAAAAATGAGATTAAAAATAGAGATTAAAAAGTGGTTTAAATATACAAAGAGAAGCAAAGTTAAATAGCTTTTGAATAAAAACTGTTCATTCTTTGCAAGTTTGTGCATAGATCTCATTTTCTAAGCCATCAGGCAGCAATACTTTAATTTAACCACATGAGAGCAGTATAACTAAAGAGAAAAGGCTTCGCTGCATAATTATTAGTGTTTACTAATTTTATGCTTGCTCATATTTACATCGGCTTGTTTGCACATAACTGATACTGCAAATAAATAATATGACTTGCTGAGGAGTGTGCAATTTTGAGGTGTATATTATTTATTTACTTATATTAAGCAAAGATGCATTAAATTGCTAAGTAACAGTTTATATTACAAAAAAAACATTTTAATAAATTATATTACTTAAGAAATAAACTAAAATCATAAAATGTAGAATATTAAGGATTACAACCAGGATATTGTGCATGACAATGAGTAACAGCTGCTAAAAAATAAGCTTAATATTATATTACCTAATGTATATAATACCTAATGTATTTAAAAATACTAAACAATTTGTAATAGTTTAGAAAATGTAATATAATATATTGTAATAATTCATATTTTAAAATAGTATTATATGTTACTGTATATTTTAATAAATACAATTATAAACATTTGGCATAAAGATATGACAAAACCACACCTTAGTGATTTATAATGCCCAGTAAAACATATGAACCTAGATGCTTTATAATACACGTGTTGTGAAAGACCGCATGTCATATAAATCCAGCATGTGATGTCATTTTAAAATATGATGTATTGCGTGTATTGTAATAGTAACATGAGCACAGGGAATGTCCTCTCCCAGAAAGCATGTGGTTGTGCTTTATCATGATATCAGCAGGTTTACTGACAGGCAGATTCACCTAACAGTCTGACTCTGAGTCTTTACCCCTCTCTGACCTTGTCTGTCAGTAAGGAATCCCCCTAAACTGCTGTATGACAGGTTTAACGCTGTTGCTGTACACATACTGACAGCACTGCTAATATAAAACCGCTTATGGGGGGCCAATATGCTGCATGTTAGAGCTTATACCAAATATCATAAATCTCACCGTGAGTCAGGTCACTTTAGGCATTTAAATAAGTATGCTACAGGCTTTAAAGAGTAAAACTAGACATTCAGTGTGGATTTTTTTTTGGTTGAAAGTAATTTAAGGTATGTTTATGTCCTCAGGGAAACGCAGGCCCCGCTGCATTCTGGGTAATGGGCTACTTACTCACCCACCCTGAAGCTCTAAAGGCTGTGAGAGAGGAAATCCAAGGTGGAAAACACCTTCGTCTGGAAGAGAGACAGAAAAACACTCCAGTCTTTGGTAGGTCACTTCAGTGAGGCAGTTTAAATAATACTCTTGTAATACAGAGACAGATATTTAATAAATATACATACTAAAATTAAGACATTGCCAACAGATTAACTAAAATATCATTAATATGTAGGGTAATTATTTAGTGAATTGCCTGTTTGTAGAGTCCATCTCTAGTGAAAACAAGATGAATGACTTGCCTGAGAGAATGTAATGCTGTATATTGTTTATTTTGTTGAGATGTTTCTGAAGTTCTGAAGCGGTTTCATTATGTAATTTTTCATTCATGTTTATTTGGTGCTGTAACTAGTAGTATGCCTCAAATATCAAATAGCCTCAAAATATAATTTATTGTGTGTAGGTCCTCATAAAATGGAAAATGTATTAAATCAATGCAACTGTTTAGGTATATCAAAAGTATCAAAAGACAAAGCTTCTTGAATTTTCTTATGTCTAGTAAGTCACTTTAGACAAAAGTGTCTGCTGAATTAATGTAAACGTAAGATCTACCATGTGATTTAACTATCTATACTTATTTGTAAAAATGAAATAATAAAGTAAAAAAAAAACATAATAAAATAATATCTGCCCATGCAGGGGTTTAAATTACACTTGTTTGGTACACATAGTGAATTGAAAGGCCATTACTAAACATTTTTGTTAGATAGATAGATAGATAGATAGATAGATAGATAGATAGATAGATAGATAGATAGATAGATAGATAGATAGATAGATAGATAGATAGATAGATAGATAGAT
>CAIGQW010054109.1:6767944-6785854 GCA_903798125.1 Danio choprae
GATAGATAGATAGATAGATAGATAGATAGATAGATAGATAGATAGATGCAAAAATCAATCCCATTTCACTAAAATGAAAGCAAATGTTCTGTTTTTATAGATAGCGTTCTTGGTGAGACACTACGTTTAACTGCAGCTGCCCTCATCACTAGGGATGTGACGCAGGACAAGAAGATTCATTTAAGCAATGGGCAAGAATACCATCTCCGACGGGGCGATCGGCTGTGCGTTTTCCCCTTCATCAGCCCGCAAATGGACCCACAGATTCACCAACAGCCAGAGGTGCACTTTCATACTAAAATCAACCAGGCGGAGAGATGAGAATTACTTGGGGGAGAAATCAATTCATTACCCAGAGAAGATTTTAGATAAATTTGAAATGTGTATTGATTTACACTTTCTCAAAAATAGGTGCAATTTAAATAGACTCAGGCTCCAGCAGCTATACGAGAAATTCAAAAACGTTATCATCTGATAGAACTGCAACCATATGTCTTCAATTAAAATGTATATTTCTGGTATTTTCTTTTGTTTGTTTTGTTCTGTAAGCTACGGTTTTAAAATACATTTTAATATAAAATGACGCAGTGAAGAGCATAACATTACAATTGGTCAATACAAAAAATAAATATAAAAACAAAATTCAGACATGGTTGTATACGTTACCGACATTTGAACTTTTCAATCAAATGAAAAACATTATTTTTATTTATATACAATTTGCAAACAATGTTTTATAGTCATTTTTATAGGAACTTCATACAACAAATATAAACATTTATTATTTAAATCTGATAAATTCAGTAAATCCATAAAAATTTTATTTATTTATTTATTTATTTTTACTTTTGGCAATGATGGATTGCTTCTTATATTGCTTCAGCACACCTTACATTATTGACTTAACCTAAACCTGTTTATCTTGAACTTTATTGACATCCACTATTATAATCAGGCTTGGATTACATTCTGCACAGGTCAAAGGGCTAATCTAGTGAAATATCTGGGATTAGCCATTCAAGTGCTGCCACTGGCACAAAGACAAAGAGGGGGAAGGGGTCACAGTTTATAGTCACTGCTGCTGCTGCTTCTACTATCTGTGAGAAACAGACGCTCGCAACATAAACACATCACGGGCCAAAATGCTGACATTGTACATTGGCACCTTGAACCGAAGATCTGATCCAAGCTTCCATGTCAAATCATTCCATGTGAATTACAGTGAACTGATAAGTGAAATTAATCTTGCAAGCGAACATACCATTGCTTTACATGTTTCATCTCTAGACAATCTGATGCTGTTTCCACTGTCGGGTACCACAAATATCATCACACTCAGTCATTAATTATGTTTATTTCCTTGTAATACAACAGATGTTCCAGTTTGACCGCTTTCTTAATGCAGACGGGACAGAGAAGAAGGACTTTTTTAAGGATGGGGCGAGGGTGAAATATCCCTCTGTGCCCTGGGGAACCAAAGATAACCTCTGTCCAGGACGCCATTTTGCAGTTCATGCAATTAAAGAGTGAGTATGGTTTCATTTAAAACATCAAACAAGTTTGTGGACAAAATCAATTGGAATCCAGTTTTGTAGGAAAAAAAAGTTTAAGATTCAACATGTCGACTGGCAGAAAGTTGCTTATTATATTGCTTATTTTAAAAGTACATACAGTACATTGCTAATATACCAACAATGATTTATAGCACTTTTTTGGGCTCATTTACACCATTAAGATGTATTTTTGTCAATCCAGTGAGAAGTGGACGATGGCAAACACAGATGGATACAGTAAATGGAGTTTGACAATGGATTTAATTGTATTGTTTTATTATAGTATAAGCACTGGTGTGGTCAAATCTATTCAAACAGCAGCTTGAATTGAAAATGTAAGAGAACAAGGCCAAAACAAGGCATTCAAACGAGCCGTAAATGTCATGAAGTGTGTGAGGAAATGTAAGGTACATCAAAATCCAAACAATAAAAGACAAGAGGTGTGCTAAATGCATATTTGGAAACAGTAATGCATCTCGAATGACCATATGATCAGATCTCTGCAAATGCATTTGCAAAATAATATGTGTAAACACCGACGTTTTTTTGCCGAAATTTCACAACACCTTGAGTCAATGTAAATTCATAAAAATCGACCTTTTATGCTTTGTATGTCAGTACAATAATAACTATGATAACATTTGGAATTATTTTGTGATTTTCTAATCCCTTTAGACTTGTGTTCACCATCTTGACTCGATTTGATGTGGAACTATGTGACAAGAACGCAACACTGCCATTGGTGGATCCCAGTCGATACGGCTTTGGCATTCTCCAACCAGCGGGCGATCTAGAGATACGCTACAGAATAAGATTTTGACAGTGTTAATATGCCAAACCTGATAACAACTGTACAGATAACAACAGCCCTTTTTGAGGGCATGTCTTGAATTCTTATTGCAGGAAAAAAATATTGTATTTAATAAATAAATATTGTTTTTATTTTTACCCTGGTTTAGTCAATTATTATCTCTCTGGATTTAATGTCACTACAGTTTTTTAAACAATTCTCTAGAATGTGCATTAACATCACCTTTTGATTTTCCATCAAAAACGGGCCCTTTTTACATTCTTTTGATCCATTTCAATTTCATAACATGCTTTAAATGTATTCTATGGTCTATTCTATGTTTGTCAGGGTCAGAATAAGGTCAAACAAAAGTTAGAATACTACTAAAGCTAATGGTTACATTACATGCATGCCTGCTTTGTTATACAACAAAGTTAAAGCTTCGATCTGTCTACAGTGTTTTGACTAGGTTAAAGGAACAGAGGTCACCCCAGGGCAAAATGCACTTTTGATTTTTTCCCCCCCAAAACACTATAGCAACAAGCACCACCTCATGACTGTCCTAACCACTTGTTTCCTGGAAAAAATTGTTTAAAAAAAGTTTCAAAGTTTAATTTCATATAATTTAATTGGTTCTAAAATATTACAATTAACAGTGTTGCAGATTTTGGTCAGAATCCATTAGAGAAAAACATTTCTCTAATCTTCATTCATTCATTTTCATTTCGGCTTAGTCCCTTTATTAACCCGGGGTCGCCACAGCGAAATGAACCGCCAACTTATCCAGCATATGTTTTACGCAGCGGATGCCCTTCCAGCTGCAACCCATCTCTGGGAAACATCCATACACACCCATTCACACTCATACACTACGGACAATTTAGCCTACCCAATTCACCTATAGCGCATGTCTTTGGACTTGTGGGGGAAACCGGAGCACCCGGAGGAAACCCACGCCAACACAGGGAGAACATGCAAACTCCACACAGAAACACCAACTGACCCAGCCGAGGCTCGAACCAGCGACCTTCTTGCTGTGAGGCGAACGTGCTACCCACTGCGCCACTGTGAGGCTTCTCTAATCTTGTGAAGTATATTTACAGGTATATTATAACCAGTTATTCTTAGTCACTGGGTAACGCGGTGGCGCAGTGGGTAGCACAATCGCCTCACAGCAAGAAGGTCGCTGGTTCGAGCCTCGGCTGGGTCAGTTGGCATTTCTGTGTGGAGTTTGTATGTTCTCCCTGTGTTCTCATGGGTTTCCCCCACAAGCACAAAGACATGCGGTATAGGTGAATTGGGTAAGCTAAATTGTTCATAGTTTATGTGTATGGATGTTTCCCAGTGATGGGTTGCGGCTGGAAGGGCATCTGTTGCGTAAAACATATGCTGGATAAGTTGGCGGTTCATTCCGCTGTGGCGACCCCAGATTAATAAAGGGACTAAGCCGAAATGAAAATGAATGAATGAATGAATTCTTAGTTACTACTACACATACATCTAAAGTATAGAATCTGCTTCTAAAGTTGCTAGTAAATTTTGCAAACAATTACAAAGATGATTCTCCACAGATGACTAACTGATTTTAAATGGTACCAGTCTCAAATTTGTTTAGATTTATAAGATACGTCTTTGGTTTTCTCACAGTTTAAAGTAAATTGTGTGTTATGGATTAGAAAGCATATTTCTGGAATTATACACTTCATATAAAACGTGCACTTTTTAAAACTTAAAATGCAATAATCTTCATAGTGCCTGAAATAGAGGCATTTTACAACTTGCATCTGTTCCTTAAAAGATTTTAGACGCAACTAAAGCTGGAAATGTAATTTTCAGGTAATAAATAAAAAATAGCCATTGCATAAACAATTTACTATCATAAATATGAATACCATAAAATGTTACATAAAATAATTCTTAAATGAAAAGTATACAGTCTTATGTTTTTTACTTCTATGCAAGGGGCACCAGAGGTCTGATCATAAAACTCTCTCAACAGATCATGAAGGTAAATCAGAATAGATTGTTTGCTCTGTTGGCTAAAATTCAATATAAGGTCTTCTGAAATGTGATGATTAGAGACCAAAGAGCATCTCGGTACAGCTGCTGTGATACATCACGGCGAAATATTAAATCAATTTCACACATTCAAGGAGCCGCAGCGACGCCTGAACCGCGGCTGCTTCAGCCCTGCTCCAAGAAGCTGATACTGTCCTCCCTAACGCATATCAAAGAAAGCAGGGCTATAGTTTCCAGCATTGCCCTCTCTTCAGGCGCCATTTTTACACAGGTTACCCGTAACGACACAGAAGGAGCTGCTCCAAGAGCCTCTCGGTGCGGGTGGCAAAAGGGTTAAACGTGCCGTCTCTCTGCCATTGGGCGGCGAGACTATGGAGATCCATCCATCTGCAAGGAAAGCAGCTGTCGACTTCACGCAGGACACGTTAGACAGCAGTGAATGAAAAGAGCGTGGATTCGCCCCAAGACTTGTTGATCTTATTTTTCCACGAGAAACTAACGGAGCTGTATGTGTTTGTGTGGAGAAGACGCACGAGCTGCTGTGCGCCGGCTTTATTTAAACTGTGACGTCCTTGCGCTTGCTTCTATTTAAATGCTGTCAGCAATGAGTCTCCACAAATTAAGGTGGGTATTTTTTGCAGCTTTGTTTTTTAGTCTATGCAGTTTTAAATCTGTTCATCGTGTGATTTACGTCGAATTGGAAATTTCCGAAAAGTGTGACATGATGTGCAAATTAGCTATACGCTTGTTCTAAATACTATTTAAGCACAGTTTCTGTGCACTATACAAACACCTTCAGCTGCCATTAGGATATTGTTTTGCGGCGTCTGAAGATGGAATTTTTTTTCTGTGCATGATGCAGGATCAATACTGGTTGCCACTCCTACAGCGTTTAAATAATTTTAATGTCTCGGTGATGACACTTTGCTATGATGTCTGGATTTAAATGCACCCAGAAAATGCTCTTTGCGTATTTAGCGTGACTTTATTTCTACTGGATGATGCATTAAAAGCATATTATAAGCGCAACTGCATTGACACATTGATGCCAGTGATGACTGCCTGATGCGATTAATAACATTTTATCCGTGAAAAGACGCGCGATGCTTATTAAAACCTTTTTTTAATTAGCTTAGCGGTGTGTAATATAGGCTAAGCCAAAGTGTCTATCATGTCGTCATGTTTTCCTGCTGTTTCGCATGTTGTTGTTGCTGCAGCAGCTGTACGGTTTGGCTCCAGCCGACGCTACACTTAACTCTTTAGTTACAAGGTATTGAAATTCAATATAACCTTTTAATCTTTTACTGAATAGGTAATGGAGTCTTTCAATAAACTGTGGGGAGTTCTCAAACCGCAGAGGTACTGAAATGATGTTGATTATTATTAGCCGGTTGCTTTCAGAGGATCACAGGTGGAGCGCGCGCGTTTCAGTATCTTATATATGGACTCAAATATTTTTTTTGTTATGTTTGGGGAGTTTCTAGAGACGAACAGGCGTTTAACTTGACAGACATTTCCCTTCAGGAAAGCAGCAGGCGATTCAGCACCACGCCAGTGGACAGCGACATATCGGGCTTTGGGATTCGTAAGGAATTGAATGAGTGTGATTCATCTTAACGATTCCGATTCCTTTAATGGCTCCATGAATGACGCTTCTTGGGCTTTAATTTCAATTAGTAGCCCAGTATTGAAAAGTCGTACTGCACTTCCTGCCTTAAATCGTCTGTTGTAAGATAAGATTATATCAGTGTAATATCAATTTAATATATAATTTAATCCAATGCAAAGTTCCTATTTTAAAAAGTGGGTTTGGTCGCTTAGTATAGGCATATTTCTATTAGGCTATAGACCAGTTTGCACAGAGATTTAATGACTTTTAATTTTAAATGATGACAGACAGTTTTGAATTCATAAGAAGCGACTGAATTGGATGAATGCAAAAGAAACAGCTAAATTTGTTTAGGGTCGGAACAATACTGATTCAATTCTTAATCCTCAAATCCTAATTAGTAGCATATTGATTCGCTTCTGCTAGTTTTGCTAGTAAAAAAGCTTCTTCTAGTTGGATTAAAAATCAAATATTATTTATGTATAATAGTAGCACTATAACTACTATTTAGTAGTAATAATAATTACAGATTCTTTCGTAATATATTGTAGTTTATAGTTGTAAAACTTAGCAGAGCACCTAAAGATTTGTATTGCCAATGTGTGAACAGCTTGTTATAAAACTTAAATGAGACCTTCAGCTTATTTACGGAAACCTATAGAAGGATCTTTATATAAGAGATTCAGAAATTTTGGCAGGGAAAATCAAAGTGATATGATGTTTATGTATGCTAACCTCTCTTCTGTTCTATGACACATGAAATGAATGCTTATAATGCTCAATGTAATGCCAAAAGAGCTATTCAGCACTGCACATGTATATAAGTCAAATATGTCACATAAAGAAAAGCACATTCGCATTATAATATCACATGGCCTTATCTATAGTTTAGAATTTCAAATGTACGTCATAATCAAACTATCGCAACTGACATTTTAATTATCTGATGGTCGACAGTGGACTGCAGAGTTTGTGCAAACATATCCACATTGTTATGATCAGATGTTTTTAGAACTGCTTTCTTCTCATCACAGTCATTTTAGTTGAGTGTTTATTTTGTTATCAAGAGGAAAGAGCACACAGCACAGCACATATTTATATTTATCTAAGCACTGCTCTCAGCAGCATGAACAGCATCTAGATGGTCTTTTTCAGTATGTAGTTTCAAAGGTGTTTTGCAGTAACTTTTAATTCTAATCAAAGAACAAAAAAGAAGTTTGTGAGAAGATTTTCATATACTGATACATTTAACTTTTCTTTCTTTTGCTGAGAAATTCTGTTTGTTAACTAAAGCGCTTACTAATTAAATGTTTTTAATAAGCGACATGGTCCTGTTTGACTCAACTTTAAAGTCTTATAAGAGTTTAATATCTATTGTCTATGAGTTGAGGTTTATAGGGTTTTTAAGTTAGTATTAATGAACTCAAATGTTTTTAAAAAGAGTTTTATTTGACAACTAAATTAGAAAGCAGGCTAAAATTGCGTGTAGTGGATGTGTGTAGAACAAATGAAGACTAAACTGGTAGGCTATTTTTAAATGAATGCATAAAATATGCAGTTTTTATAAAAGCTTTTACTTTCACTAATGTATAAAAGTGTAATAATAAACCCCTGAAAATATATATCTATTCAGATTAGCGTGATCAACAAGGTCTTGTTTTGATGATTTTAAGTTACTATTAAACGAACTATAAAAAAAAAAGTAATTAACGACATGCATTGCATAAATGTCTGATTGTTAAGGCATAGGAACTTCACAGAGCATGTTTATGCATTGGAGAAATGAGTAACACAAGTTTTATATTAGTTTGTTTGGATGCATGAAGTAAAATTTACCAGTGCTGTCAAACGATTAATCACATACAAAATTAACGTTTGTATTTACATAATGTATGTGTACTCACTGTGTGAATAATGTGTATATAAAAAAAATTGAAAAAGCCAAAATATTTACATATATATTTAAATATGATTTGTTTTAAATATAAATATTTAATTTATAAATATAAATAAACGATTTCTCAAATATATACATGTATGTGTGTGTTTATGTGTATACAAAATATATATGCACAGTACACATATTCATTCATTCATTCATTCATTTTCCTTCGGCTTAGTCCCATTATTCATCTGGGGCTCGCCACAGTGGAATGAAACGACAACTTATCCAGCATATGTTTTACACAGCGGATACCATTCCAGCCACAACCCAGTACTGGAAAACATCCAGTAACTCAACAACACACATACACTAACCCATGCCAACACGGGGAGAACATGCAAACTCCACACAGAAATGCCAGCTGACCCAGCCGGGGCTCAAACCGGCGACCTTCTTGTTGTAAGGTGACAGTACTAACCACTGAGCCACCGTGTCATCCCACAGTACACATATATATTATGTAAATACAAGATTTTATTTTGGATGCGATTAAATCAAGATACATTTTTTGAGAGCACTAAAATTTACACAAGAATCAACTGGTATTAATAAATTGCACAAGTCGAATTGAAGCATAATTATCAATTTGACAATTTATTTTTAAAAAAGGAAAGAATTGACAAAATACAAGAACTTGCATCCAAACTCTCCTATATAAGAAAAAGACAAAGCTCTTTCCTATAGTGCTTTAATAACCAAGAAAACGTGTTTCTCCTTTCTTCTATAACAGCTCAAACAGAATGAAACAGCTCGGAAAACCACTATCCACACCGCCTGTCCCACGGCCAAACTCATAGTGTAGCCCTACACAAACACACAAGATGGAAAAACCCTCGGCAGGAATGAGTAAAGTTGGCTCTCGCTCAACAGCCTCTCTGCCCCCGGAGCCTGTGGATATAATCCGGAGTATGTCCTGCTACCGGCGTGTCAAACTGAACGTAGGCGGTCTGCCGCACGAGGTCCTGTGGAGAACCCTGGACCGACTGCCGCGCACGAGACTGGGCAAGCTGCGAGACTGCAAAACCCATGAATCCCTCATGGAAGTATGCGACGACTACAACCTGGAGGACAATGAGTACTTTTTTGACCGGCACCCGGGGGCCTTCACTTCCATACTGAACTTCTACCGCACTGGGAAGCTGCACATGATGGAGGAGATGTGCGCCCTGTCCTTCAGCCAGGAGCTGGACTACTGGGGAGTGGATGAGATCTACTTGGAGTCGTGCTGCCAGGCCAGATACCATCAAAAGAAGGAGCAGATGAATGAAGAGCTCAAGCGAGAAGCTGATACGCTCAAGGACCGAGAGGGTGAAGAATTCGACAATACGTGCTGTTCGGAGAAAAGGAAGAAATTGTGGGATCTACTAGAGAAACCGGGATCATCTGTAGCAGCCAAGGTAAACATCACTACATAACGTCTTGTCAGATCAAGCTTCAGACATAAACACACATCTAGGTCTTTAGAGGAGATGCATACAGTAGATTTAGAAAGAAAAGGAAATTATAATTAGATTAATTTCTGTAATTATAAATGATCAGACATGTATTATAAGTGGGGCAACGCTGTGGCACAGTAGGTAGTGCTGTTGCCTCACAGCAAGAAGGTCGCTGTGTCAGGATGGCTGACCCAAAAATAGAAAACTACGGAAAGACTCTGCTTTTGTGATCAGGGCTGGGATCAATTCCTTTGCAGTTTAGCCAGTTCATATGGTAAACTTGATCTCATTCTGTGAATTTGTTTGACTGGATGTGATGAAGCGAATTTGAAATCACTGCTAATAAATTCTAAATCTCCATTTCTGTGTGGAGTTTGCGTGTTCTCCCCGTGTTCGCGTGGGTTTCCTCCGGGTGCTCCGGTTTCCCCCACAAGTCCAAAGACATGCGGTATAGGTGAATTGGGTAAGCTAGATTGGCTATAGTGTATGTGTGTGAATGAGAGTGTATAGGTGTTTCCCAGTACTGGGTTGCGGCTAGAAGGGCATCTGCTGCTTAAAATATAAATTGGCTGTTTATTCCGCTGTGGCGACCCAGATTAATAAAGGGACTAAGCCGAAAAGAAAATGAATGAATGAATGAATTTATCATAAGTGGTGGGATTTAAGTTATAATATACCTTTTTTATTTCCCAGTACTGGGTTGCGGCTGGAAGGGCATCTGCTGCATAAAACATATGCTGGAATAGTTGGTGGTTCATTCCACTGTGGCAACCCCTGATAAATAAGGGACTAAGCCAAAGGAAAATGAATGAATGAATGAATGTACCTTTTTTATTTTTGGCATTTTTAACTTTATTATGATAGGACAGTATACAGTAGTCAACTTTTGAAGTGGATCAAAACCTTTCATCAAAGGTGTCCTAAAACTATTGAATGACACTACTTCTTGTCTTAGGACAATTTAGAAAACATTTTTTGATCCACTTCAAATGTTGACTACTGTATATAGACAGGAAGTGGGGTGGGGTGGGGGGAGATTAGGAAAGTTTACTGAACACCAGGCCATTGATGCCAACAGTAAATTATATGGATCATGAAATGTGACTACATTAAAAACACTTAGTATTTCTTCACAGATGAGTTGTTGTTTAGGTAATTGATCCGGACTAGGTAATCCAATGAAAGAAAACAAAAAAAGTTTGTTTGGGTAATCTTCGAATTTCAAAGGAGTGGCTCCGTTTGACGCATCAGCAACAATATTCTCAACCACGCCCCTCTCACCGTTAGTTTGCTATGAGGGAATGATTGCGCAAAATGAAATCCTCAGCCTCTACTCAAGATTTCAGTTTCAGTTGGAAATACATCAGCATACTGAAATGAAAATCTCAGCAACTTCCATCTAAACCATCAACTTACCATCTAAATGCCTTCAATTCCACAAAAGATTCTTTAAAGTAGATGAAGATTGTTTGGATATTTAAATTGCTCTTCACGCTAAAACAACAACATTTTCTTTTACTTTCTTTTTAAGAGCTCTTCACAAAAAGATGTTTTGGTGTGCCAAAAACAGCATTGGCATTATTGTAAAACAGAAAACCCATTTGGAAACTTTTAAAAGGTGATTGCTCTGCGATTCATGTTGCTGATAACACGGAATCAAATACATTTAACATTTCTTTCTATTTCTATATTGATATGGTACTAAATTATCCTATTCAAATCAATGTGATAAATGAGTTAGGTCAAAGTAATGTAAAAGCCATTAAAATAGTTACTGTAATAGATTAGGTTCTAACAACATTTTCTTGATCAAATCAATCTTAAGCAATCTAGCTAGCACTATGTATTATATACAACAGCCTTCAGCAGTGCTTGTCAAATGTCTTCCATCTGCCAGGAAAAAAAACTCCAATGTCCACATAAGCATATATCAGCACTCAATTACCTTAAAAGGGCAATGTAAAAAGTGCAGTTCAAGCCATTGGACTGTAACCAAATTGCTGCAGTCGTGTAATCAATCACAACAGAGTGGCGCTCTCATGCTTCTCACATAATTCAACACATAGTACTTCCATGTAATCGTTCAGACTCAGAGCTTGCATGGGTCAATCACAGGTGCACGGCTATAACGTCCAGTATGACATCCTTGGCCATAAATCAATAAGAAAAGCATCTTGGTGTAATGCCATTGCTAGAGATGTCTGTAAACTTTTTTTTCTTCTCCTCTGTGTCGCCCATCTATTTTACATGCTCTAATTCCATAATTGTGTACCTGTGCTGATATGTAGTCACATGGGATTGGGAGGGACAGTTGAGTGCAAGACTGTCCTTCCAGTTACCAGGCAACAGAAAGATGACTCTATCGCTTTGAAAGGAAGCACTATAAGTCTCTAAAGGACAAAGTTAGTGTTTGAGGGTGTTTGAGTGGTTTATGGCTGAAGTGGACCGCTGTTTTGGCACATGTGTGCGTACCCGTGCTGCTTTTTTGACTTTTTCCTCTTCCATCTCTCCCTCCCTCTTCCTTCAGGCTCCTTCACTGCACCTCTGGCTAAATGTCAGGGAAATGTCACATTAATTATCCTCCATGAGACTTTGTGTCCCATTCTGTTTGGAGCCCCCCCCTTCTGATTCTCAGTGGAACGGGCTCTGTCTACATCTGCCTCAAATCAGATTTCGCTGCATGGCCCTACCGCACAATAAGATTATGTCAGACCGTCGTCTTATCATTGCAAATTACCGCCCGATCATATTTCAAAGCTAGACCTTTCCTGTGTTCCTTAGTCTTGCATAAACATGCTATTTAATGCATACTAATAGTGTATTATTTAATAGCATTACAAGATAGGAAGTGTTAGTTTGCTTTATTAAAGCCTTTTGCTGAACGCTGTGATGCTTCAGTTGAGGTGTGAACGCTGAGCCAGTCAATGTTGTTTTTAATTAAATCACACATGCAGTTTATTATGCAATACATTCTACCTTGATTCAGGGACATTTATCACCAGGACTGACTCACTGCAGTGTAAATCTAGATTGTGAATCTTAAGCACGCATCATCAATTCGTAAAGATAACATTAAGGTGATCCATTAATGATTTATTTTAATTACTTAATTTGATAAAAACAGCAAAATTAATCATTTTAGACAACAGGTTCTCTAATAGTCAAATAATTATTTCAAATATTTTTTTATACCACAAGATTAATTTTCTAGAGTAGCGTATAGAAGCTGTAATTATGAAAATATTTAATTTCTTCTTTATATATATATATATAAAGGCCTCACAGTGGCGCAGTGGGTAGCACGTTCGCCTCACAGCAAGAAGGTCGCTGGTTCGAGCCTCGGCTGGGTCAGTTGGCGTTTCTGTGTGGAGTTTGCATGTTCTCCCTGTGTTGGCGTGGGTTTCCTCCGGGTGCTCCGGTTTCCCCCACAAGTCCAAAGACATGCGGTATAGGTGAATTGGGTAGACTAAATTGTCCCTAGTGTATGAGTGTGAATGGGTGTGTATGGATGTTTCCCAGAGATGGGTTGCAGCTGGAAGGGCATCCGCTGTGTAAAACATATGCTGGATAAGTTGGCGGTTCATTCCGCTGTGGCGACCCCAGATTAATAAAGGGACTAAGCCGAAATGAAAATGAATGAATGAATATATATATATATTCTTTTTTTTTTTTTTTTACTTACAAACTATTAAAACCTTCTTGATGACAAATGGGCAAAACTTTAAGGATAGTAAAAAGATGTTGATTAATTAATTAAGTAATTAATATGTACTAGCAGAATTTTCTGTGAAGTAAAATTTGTTGTTTCGTAAAAAAAGTTGTTTTTTATGTCAAATATGCCTGAGAGTTTATATTATATATAAATTATTGTTACACCAAGTTACATTTTAGTGGGCGTCTTCTGTAAATCATGGTAAAAATGATTATTTTCGTCCTTATTTTTTCCTCAAAAAATAATATTAACCAGGACACTGTATAGTAATATGTAAGAAGCATTGTAATACATGAGAAGAAAGAACAAATAATTCAAATTAAAGCTCTATTAAACATGCT
Organism: Danio choprae; assembly: GCA_903798125.1. Taxonomy (NCBI): domain Eukaryota; kingdom Metazoa; phylum Chordata; class Actinopteri; order Cypriniformes; family Danionidae; genus Danio; species Danio choprae. Next base: position 6,781,350 of record CAIGQW010054109.1, read on the forward strand.
AATATATTATACATCCATGGATGTGATATGCATTACAATGCTTAAAAAATTTGCACCTTGACAGACAAACTGCTGGTATTAAAAAAAATCCTTGCTAAATGCAGAGAAATGACAAATCATCCCAGATTAAACCCAATTAAAGGTGGTGCTGTAAGTTCAAGCTTTAAGCATGAATAGGTCAAGATAAAGTAATTAGCAAATGTTCTTTTCAACGAATCTCATTTATGATTTAGCCCATCTGATTTATTGAAGACCCCACAGCTCTGACCCGGCCCTGCGCCTGATGATGTGGATATTTCATGATTCTCAGAGATGTCACAAAACACAGATCTTATTTACTGTCCCCATTAGATATAAAAGGAAGTAATCACTCACTGGATGTGGCAATTTACAGCCGCTGCCCTTCCAGAAGCCCTTGCAGCACTGAAATATTGGCATTTTCCTTCTGGTTTGTACAGCCTTCTGCGATACCTCAGAGCTGAAACTGTATCAAATAAATGTTATATGATTATTATAACTTACTTGATAGTTAAAATACTAATACATCATACGGCATGTTAAAAATACCCAAAGGTGACCCCGTTTATTGTGATAGAGACAATCTTTCTTCGTGTTCTAGTGCGATTTTATTACTATTATGTTCGAGGGATATTAATTCTTATGAGGGATACAGATAATAAGCCATCCATCCTCTCACTGCAACATTTATGAGGATATCTGACTAGTGCCTGTAAAGGTGTCTAATGTCAGGATGGCTGACCCAAAAATAGAAAACTACGGAAAGACTCTGCTTTTGTGATCAGGGCTGGGATCAATTCCTTTGCAGTTTAGCCAGTTCATATGGTAAACTTGATCTCATTCTGCGAATTTGTTTGACTGGATGTGATGAAGCGAATTTGAAATCGCTGCTAATAAATTCTAAATCTCCATTTGTGACCATTAATCACGGTCATCGGCAATGGCAAATGAGTAATTTGTGTAATTTATGAAACTGTGTTGTTAATGTGTAGAAGAAGGTTTTTAATACATCATTACAAAAGCAGGTACATTTTTAATTGCACTATACAACTATAAAAATGTTGCTTTTTTATTACTCAAACTTACCTGTTAATGAAATAGGATACTATTGAAGACTTTTTAAACAGTTGCTTGCTTTCTTCTAGACAACAGTGCTATTAACTAATTAACACTTACATAGACACAACAGCTGTGCTCCAATTCTGTGGCTGCCTCCTTCAAAGAATCCAAATTTTGAGGGCGTGTCTGATCAGAGCAATGTTAAATGGGACAGTCTAGCATACTGAGAACTGATCTTGTTGTCTAGCTATACTGACAGCTGCCCATTGACAAACAACAGTAGCATCTGTACAAGATTCTGAATATGATATTTAATTGATATTAAACTGAAAACAAAATAGCATTCAACCTGAATCTAAATACATTGACCCTTGCCATTTATGTACACATTACAAATATATCCTATGAAATAGCATATGCAAGTTTGAAGTATTTGTATTTTTAATATTTGTATAGACGGATGCTAAAGTACATTTAAACACAAGTTACATTCATTCATTCGTTTTCTTAGTCCCTTATTTATCAGTGGTCACCTCAGCGGAATGAACCGCCAACTGCTCCAGCATATGTTTTACACACCGGATGCCCTTTCAGCCGCAACCCAGTACTGGGAAACACCTATACACTCTCGTTTCACACCTGCACTCATACACTACGGCCAATTTAGTTCATCCAAATCACCTATAGCGCATATCTTTGGACTGTGGGGGAAACCAGAGCACCCGGAGGAAACCCACGCCAACATGGGGAGAGCATGCAAACACCACACAGAAATGCCAACTGGCCCAGCCGGGACTCGAACTAGTGACCGTCTTGCTGTGAGGCGACAGTGCTAACCACTGAGCCACCATGCTGCCCCACAAGTTACATGTAAAAGTGTAATCCAGCGTTTTCTCTAAAAAAAACACACCAACATCACTGGTGAACAATGAATCTCGTGGTGGTCCGGACAGTGAAGGACATCTCTTTTGTATCCTTCATTGCCCAAGAAACGAAGGTCACATTTTGTAGCCATATTTGAATAAGCCCTTGAACTTTCTAATTTTTACATGCATTTCGGGCATTCATTTACACAAAATTAATTTTTTGTGGCCCTAAAACATAAAGAGCAGTGTTTAAAAGAGCAGGTTTTTGAAGCCAGTGCCAATGTTGTCACTACGAAAATGCAATTATCTGAAAACTGTGACATTATGCATATTTCGTGCTCAGTTTATTGGCATGTGCAAGCACTTGACTACCAAAACACAATGGTAGACAACTGGAATTATAGTGTTACAAAATGACATTGCCAATTATTGGCCTGGCAAGTATAATGCAGCACTTTTTGGGCATCTTTGTGGATGTGTGAACATGAGTTGTTTTGACAATGTTGCTGTTGACATTTTTCCATTTTTGTGTAAATTGGCGGTTCAATTGGCTGTGGTGACCCCTGATAAAGAGTGGTATAAGCCAAAAGAAAGCAAGAGAGTGAGTGTTGCTGTGTTAACATAAAGTATATTTTCAGAGGCACTCTCAAAAAATCTGTTTTTGACTCTTTTTTATTTCTACACAAGCCAATTACATTTCAGAAAACATAACTTCACAACATTTATTCTCCTTTCCAATTTCTCAGAAAGTGCTCATGAACAGTGACCTTAGCAAAAGCTTGAAAAGACAGTATTTCTTATGGTGTTTAATTTTGCCCTAGTATTTTGCCTTTTTTTTTTAAATATAGTTCCCACGAAATAAAGTTACAAATAATAATCCCAAACTGTATTGATATGAATTGAGAAATTAGCATTTAATTAGTTAATTCCTCTTTCTGACATTTAAATTCTGAGAAGAAATATAAAGAATAGCGTTTAATTTACATTAGCCATACTTCAGTAAGCACGGCGTAAGAGTTTTGAACAACGCGTCATATGAATATGAAATCACTTAGCAAAACAGCCTGTGATTATGCATTGTTATTTGCTACCACAGTTAATTATTTTGGCATGCATCTTGAAGGCTTGTGCATTATTAGAAGGTGTCCTGCAGTTACGGTTCTACTCCCGCCAGCTGCTTCATTGAAGCTCATCGTGGCACGGGTCTTAACCTGTGGTTTGTGCGGTTAGGAGAGCTTAATTACCTGTGACACACAAGTTAAGATGTGAACTTTTTATTGTGAATCACGTAATCATGAATCACAACAGTGCGATATGAATCATCTAATGCTTGGTGAGCTTTACATCTAAACGCTACCAGCCATGTGGCTTGTTATTGTGCAATAGGCTTTTTTTCACATCTTATTCACCTTATTTATGAAAGTGGGTCAGTAAAGTGTCTTTCAGTGTCGAATGTGGCCACGTTTGGGAAAAGCATGATGTATTTTTATGGGTGAGGTAATAAATGATAACACTGGTGCCATTTCAGTTTATGCATTTCCAAAACAATGAGAGTAATAAAGGTATTTTCTTTTTATAAGTAGATGACATTTTTTGGAGCTTGAGCCCCGTCTTATTAATAACAGCCCATATTTCTGCATATATAATTAATCATTCTTTAATTAAACCTCATTAGGAGGTGATTTGTAGCATTTAGGAGTCTAGCCAGTCTTGGAGTCTAATGAATAGAGAAGCGTAATTTTTTTTTTGCAGACATATCAGTGCAAGTTGTTGAAATGAGATGTGACTGCAGAGCTCTAGAGACATTTACCATCATCCACCAACAGCCTATATCTGTGCAAAATAGTTATGAATCAGAAAGCTGTTTTTAAGCCTGCTCTTTTCTCTCTCTCTCTTTCTCTCTCTCTCTCTCTCTCTCTCTCTCTCTCTCTCTTGTGCACACTTATACCGAAAACATCCCGCAAGTCAGAAATACAAGAGTCTCATGTCAGTGTCTCGGCATGAACAGAAGCGACTTTTCTAGAACAGCGTGTCTGGCTTTGACATTAAAGAACTGTTTTGTGCTACAGTTAAAGAAACAGTTCACCCAAAAATGAAAATTCTGTCATTATATGCTTACCCGTATGCCATTGCAACACTGTGTAAGTGTTTTCTTCTGTGAAATACAAAAAAACTGAAATTCTGAAGAATGTGCTGGGCTATTTTCTATGCAGATCCTAAAGCTTGGAGATGGACATAAGATAAACACTTAGAATACCTGTGATATGTCCAAATATTTGTGTTAATTCAACATACAGACATTTATCGCCATGCTTGTTAAAGCTTATAAGGCCACGTACACACTTTAAAATGTCTAGAGTGAGAACCACATTTAAATACTGGAGTAAGTTCACTAAATTACTATGAAACAAGGTTTACTCCTGGTCAAAACAACATTCTAGCATCTTGCATTTTTGGTATTGGCTCTTTTTAACCAAAGTAATATTACAATGACCAAAAGCTCATTGTTGTTGATTTTACCTTGCTAACCATAAATAGAGCTGAAGCATTTAGTTTATTATC
>CAIGQW010054109.1:6786254-6810121 GCA_903798125.1 Danio choprae
ATGTTAAAAACAATGCATTTTCCGATAAACAGTTTAACTACCTAAAGGTCTACATACAGTAAGTGTTAATCCATCCCTAATCACAGCATTCCCATTCACCTACACAATTGGCAGCAGTGCCTCTGTTGCCATGGCAAACTCCATCGGTTTCCAGGGCAATGCCTTGTGTCTCTGTGTTGAAGTAAGAGTATGTAGTGTGCAGCGAGTACATAATGAAGCCTACATTGATTTCCTAATTGAAACTTGCGAGTTAGAACGAAAGTCAGAAATTCTGCATCGTGTATGAAAAATCACAGTCACACGTTTCTCTGTCTAGTGTTTGCTTGTTAGGCAGGAAACTGCAGGGAAGAGGATAAAAAAATAATAGTTATCAGCACACTTACCCATTTGATTGATTTTAAATGTAAGATTTTAGACTTTTTTTGTATTAAATGCTTTCTAAAATGTTTATGTATGCAAATATTCTAACTACTGTAAATATTTGCATACATTTTAACACAAAAATCTGAACACTGATGTTGGTCAGGGTCAAAATGATTGTTTCCTCTCTTTTTTTTTTACATTGCACAATGTGACATTATAGACAATGGTTTTTACAGAGGAGATTTGTGGATCTTTTTATCACCACATAATGCAAAAAATACAGTAAACAGCCAGAAAAAAATACAAATGTTGTCCACAATCAGTTGATTTATGTATCATAATGTATCTATGTATCTGCTGAAGTAGAGACAGAAGTGTAGTGCTCAGCTATAGAGAAAAACATACATTTTGAGAAAGCAGCCTTTAAAATGTAATTGTATTTGAATTCTACAGATACACAAACTCCGACAAAAGAAATGCTTAAAAGTCTATTTTTTTCTATTTTCTTTACCTTAAACTGTATGGAAAGTCAAAAAGCCCATAATCTAAAAACTGACAGGTGCATGGAAATAAATTCTGCCTGCAGTTTCTTGCCTTAAGAGGAGCTAAAAAAAAATTGGGAAACTATAGCAACCTCTTTTTTTGGTAGATTTTTCATGATTCATTTCGCAATGTAGTCATGATCCTTAGGTACTGAATCATATTAACGCACCAGTTTGCTGTTCTCAATGATTAATACATTACACATACAGGTACTGACCCCTTCTAAATAGTCATTAACCTTCTGAAGATGACTGGAATCAATATAATGTCATTAAGTTTTACTGTGCTTGATCCTAGATTTCCTTACAGCAGCATGTACTCATTAGATTTCTGCAATGTTTATTAAAACATGTTCGAAATACAAATACTTTTAGTGGTACAGTATCGGCAAAGATGAAAATAGTTGAGAATATTCCCAAAGAAACATAAATAGCATTTGGAGCTGCACTATGATATATAAACTATTGTTATAATGAATGGCATTCTGAAAATCTTGGCAAAAAGTTACTGTTTTAATTAAGATAATGGTTTACATATGCATACTTGGATTATGTGAAATGTGTAATTAGACCAAGAATAACCAATTCAATAATCATAGAAGGAAATTCATTCATTCATTTTTTTTTTCGGCTTAGTCCCTTTATTAATCAGGGGTCGCCACAGCGGAATGAACTGCCAACTTATCCAGCATATGTTTTACGCAGCGGATGCCCTTCCAGCTGTAACCCATCACTGGGAAACACCCATACACTCTCATTCACACACATACACTACGGACAATTTAGCTTTTCCAATTCATCTATAGCAAGTCTTTGGACTTGTGGGGGAAATAGGAGCACCCGGTGGAAACCCTTGCGAACACGAGGATAGCATGCAATCTCCACATGACCTCCAAATGCCAACTGACCAACATGCAAACTCTACACAGAAATGCCAACTGACCCAGCCGAGGCTTGAACCAGCGACTTTCTTGCTGTGAGGCGATCGTGCTACCCACTGGGCCACCGTGACACCTTATAGAAGAAAATATTTTGTTTAATTTTGTATGCATAAGTAAAATGTGGAGGATCGTTATATACTTGTAAACATTTTATGTAATTGTGTATATTCCCCCAATAAAAAAAGTATATTATTAATTAATTATTAAGCACATTTTTAATAATATCAAAAAATATATATATAGAGCACATTCCTATCTATATCAAACCCAAAATATTTGTCTAACCAATATATTTCAGTCTCCCCATGTAAAAATGTTATCGTTACTTTCATACTAAATGCGATCACTTGTAATAAATTGTGAAATTTACTGAGTGAAACTTATTTCGGCACCACTTTTTCACGTTACTCATGTACAGGTTATTGATACTGTTCTATAGCATTGTTAAGCTAACACAAAACAAATGAAGAAACACTGAGTCGGCAGAGGTTCATGTTCGTAATCGGTCTTGGTCGCCCTGTACTCAGCGTCTCCGGAGACAATACGTCAATACTATGCTGTCTCAATAATACTGCGCTATCTCTGTCTGGCTGGGCTCGCGCTTTCTTTTTTAGCATCCGCAATGCCCAAGGACAGCACAACCTGACCAGACCATTTCCAGTACTGCTGGATTTTTCCTCTCGTTGAAATTTGCTGAGTAGCAAAGTTGAGTTCCAAATATGGAAACATATATAATATGGCATTAGTCATTTGTTTGTTATTTTGCTTGAAGCATGAGCTAACATTTAACACTCAAAGGCTAACTTTACACATATCTTTTTCACTGCATCACTAATGTTCTTTCCAGCGCATGCATTATACTGCTGACAGCTGGATCGATGCAAATGAGCGCATTGCATATTTAAACCCTCTCTAAATTTACAGTTCTACCAAAAAAAAATTATCCACACTTGCTAAAATGCACCCTCCAAAAATATGCCTTGATGTAAACAACCTCGAAAGCTCAAATCAACAGGCAGGGAGTGATTTTGATTGGCTAAAAAACTGCAGATCACCATCTTGACTATTTACTGCTGTTTACAAAGCCTTTGGCTGTTACAGGGACGGGTCTGATTTCTCAGGACACACACAACTAGTGATCTGTCAGGTGGAAGGGACAATTTATGCATGCTTTTCCAAATAAAACGCCTACAGCGTACGCCTTTAATTGCCTTACAAGAACTATCTGCCACCTCCAGAAATGTGAGCACTTGCATAATGCATAATAGAGCTTCTTCATAATGTGTAAATCGCATATGAAAATAAACAGAACCAGTAAATCTGATACAGACGAACTGCTTTTAATTAACACGATTTGACGAGTCATTTTTTTGTGCCCTCTAAAAACTGCATTACTGTCAGGAGGAATAAGTAATAGCAGACCCACAACAAAATAACAGGGCTTTCTCTGGCATGGTGAAAATGTTCCTTTTCTGTCATCTTACTTAACCTTTTAAAATGGCATTCGACACAAGGTGTATGTGATGTTGATGCATTAAGTACTTTCATTTATTGACCTTCATTTTCCTACCCAAAGGTAACAATGTTATGTTGTTTAGCCTGGTCAACGTGTTGTATATGTTTACATATAGAAGTACGGAAATATTCAACATGTTCTTAGAATAAATTCAGAGCTTCTGTTCCAAGATGTAGCTAAATGTCTTGCTGTCTATCAGGCAACTACCTTTTAAAACAGAATCTGCCTCCTAAACTTGACATTTAACACAATAAAAGTAACTGTACTTCTGGATGGTTTTGAGATACTGAGCTTCCAATTGGGAATAATTATATGGGGATCAGGTTTTCTAATAGAAAAGTACCAAAATGCAAATATAAAAAACCTAATGTCGTCATAGAGTAAGAATGTGAATAAATGAATTCTGAGATCTAAAAATTGGACCTAATAATTCCAAGGTAATTCTAATATATTTCTGGTGTCGCCACTTCTTCCAGATATACGAGATAATACAGATGACAAGGTTTGAAACTGAGCTGCATGCTCTTTGTCTTATATGAGCTCTGGCTAAATTAGCAGACACATCTTGTATGTAAGCGATTATGAAATGATGAGAAAGTTCCGGCATACAAAAGAAGGCTAATCTAGAGAGAGATAATCAAAGATGGTTTCAGTCAGCGTATCAGAGAGGAACATGGTGTCTCATTCTATTGAAGTCTTTCCCAGGCCGTTAATACTCCATCGAGACATGAGCTGACTGAAACAGGAACAGACTGTGAGTGTGTGATAAACAGAGGAAGGTGTATGTGTGTCGGGGTAATAAGGTCTTAAAGGAATTCAGTGGGAAAAAATGAATTCACATTGTCGAAACTGGTAGATTGGCTATTCCGAGTTGTGTTGTCACAATATCAAAATTTGGATTTGGATACTACATCTAAATTAAATATCATGATACCAATACTAGGGGCGACATGGTGGCTCAGTGGTTAGCACTGTCACCTCACAGCAAGAGGGTCGAGTTTGCATGTTCTCCCCGTGTTTGCGTGGGTTTCCTGGTGAATTGGATAAGCTAAATTGGCTGTGGTGTATTTGTGTGAAAACAAGAGTGTATGGGCATCCGCTCCATAAAACATATGCTGGATAAGTTGGCGGTTCATTCCTGATTAATAAAGGGACTAAGCTGAAGGAAAATAAATGAATGATAGCAATACTATATATGTACTACAACATAAAAAGTCACAAAATAGAGCGATTTCATTTATTAGCATACACTCAGTGTTTCCTGTCAGCTAAAACAGAGTAGATCAATTACAATTTTAAATGTAGTAAAAATAGGCGGTTCATTCCGCTGTGGCGACCCCTAATAAATCGGGGACTAAGCCAAAGGAAAATGAATGAAGCTAAATAAATATAAAAACAAAAAACTACCTAAAAAGTATATTTTGTCAGCAGTATAGTAGAGCTGTTTTAATATAAATAAAAACGTTTTTATTGTAGTTTTGAAAAATTAATAATAATAAGTCATGTGTCATGCCCACAGGCTTTGTGACGTCCATGGGCTAGCCCTGACTGCCAGAAACATACACAAAATAGTTCCATATTTCTCTTCACGCATCGATAATTAACTTCACGAATCAGGCAGTCACTATATATATATATGTAGCCGGAGAATACATCTGAGAGGAAAATCACAGTTTAATGCACACACACACTCAGTGTGCGGTAGAAGCAGCTTGCTGTCCCCCACACTGCCCCCTATTGTCGAGCACTCAGAACTACAGCTGTCAGTCAAAATCGTTACTAATAAAAGAGGAATCATATCATTTTGAGAACAGAGTACTTCGATACCATTTTAGTACCGGTATCATGCAACACTAATTCCGAGCACATTGTGTTATATTACTGAGACAGAAAGACTAACTGCTAATTAGAAGATTCAAATGACTAAAGGGTGTCAACTTACCATCCATTTAAAAAATAATGCTGTTTAAATATGTATAAATCTCTGTATATATGGGAAAAAGACCAGAAAATTAATTCTAAAGTCTATACTATAATGCTTGACTCATCTGCCGAAGTAATTTTTCAGCCATACTAATTGGTTTTCATAATTGAAATAATCTCATCTTTTTAATTGATTGACTCTTAAGTTTGTATAGTTTAAGAAATCCCTCCATTTCTTTCTCTACTGCATAGAAATTCCATTCGGATGAGCAGCAGGCTAATAAATCACAGAAACGACAAATAGAAAGGAACAGGGTTCAACAGTTTCCCATGTTATCATTTTATTCTGTCCCTGCCACTTGGCTTGTCATGTTTATAGTGACAGGTAGCTCTCACTGTGCTACGTTATAGTCGGCGCAATCAATAGAAACGACCGTAAAACACACTACACAAGGCCTGCTGAAGCACGGAGGGCATCTTTAGTGCAGACCCTTCTCTGGGTGTCAGAGATTGGATTGTCACTGGAATGGATTTGACAGAGAAGCAAAGGCCAGGGGTACAAATAAATGGCTTTCAAAGATGGGAAAGGTTTATCAAAACCAATGTGTGATTACAAGACACAAGCGAGAGAAGTCTTGAGGCTAGAACCACACTCGCATATGGAAAAGATCTTCATATTTTAAAATACAAAAGAACTTTGTACAGACTTTAACCCTGTTTAATGTCTTTGAGATGTGCTGTAAAACATTTGGTTTGAAAATAGGGGCTTCCCTTTAGTGATGTTTTCATTCAAATATGTGAATTAGATTTATGTGCAAAATTGAAATGTGGCATTAAAAGTTAAAACAACATTTAAGAGTAAAGCACCATTTCCATCCAATGAGTCAAAGAGAACAAAATCATCACGTCCTGATAAACTGGCACCAAATATCTGTAGAAGAAGCCACTTTGGGCCTTTTTGTCTTTATATAATAAATTACTTGTGCCTCAGAAGATGAAATGTAATGAACGTGCGGTGGTTTTTGGATGTGTGAGACCGCTCTTTGGGAGCAGTTCAAGACAGTTCTGAGAGGAAATTGTATTTAAGAATGACCAAAAAAAACATTTTGTATGTTTTACAATGTGGTTGGTTTGCTGGTTTTCCATTAATGCTGGCCATATTTATTATCACATGATCTGTCAAAACAAAATCACATTACTTTTTTTAATGCACATGCTGGAATTTACAATGTAAATGTGCTTCCATCCTAGTTTATATGCATTTCTTATGGAATAAAAGGTTTATCCTACTCATTTGTGTAAATAAGTATTTTACATTTTCAAAATGTATGCGCATTTTGACATTTTCATTAAGCTTTTTTTTTACACAGTACTCCAAAATGCACATAAAATGGGTGGATGAAAATTTATCTTGTCAATTCAATATCTGTCATACACAAATACACAAATTAAAGCAAATCTAGATGAAAATCAACATTGTGACATTGTATATGGTTGTTAAAAAAACTGATGATGAATCAAATGTGATCAAATATCATCCCAAAGAAAGATAACTCTACTGCAGTATGTAAAATCTCCTCCAGCGCATCTCAAAGGCTTTCAGTTGGATTCAGGCCAATTGGTGGTCAACTGATATGTGAAAATGAAGCCTGCTTCCAGAATTTGAGCCTGATAAATATTTGCATTGTCATCCTGGAATAGAACCATGGGATACGTCTTCTGTTTATGCAATAAAGAAGCAACCATTGACTCTTACAGTAAGTGTTTACATACTTAAATCCAAACAGCAACTATTGTTTTGGCCAAGCTATAATATATTATCAGAAAATATTACAGCTTAACCATTCAAAGTTCAAAGGCTGGACATCTGATGGCACACAATTCTGGAAACACTTCAAGTGTGAATGAAAGCTGTCGCATTTGTAATAATTAGCAGCGAGTTGTAAAAGTATGTGTATTTTATGACATGATCTCTTTAAAATCCATTTAAGAGATTTACATGCCAGTCTGTTATTGTAGAGACATCAACCTTATATTTTCACAACTTTAAAGAACAATTCACACCACATTGACAGACGACGATAAACACTGACAGCTGCCAGATCACAACCAGTCACTTTTCAGATATTCTATGACATAAAGCTTCTACAATCACAAAAAAGACACTAACAGGGTGATACACTAATCCAGCAAAACCTAACAAAGGGTCTGCTGCATCTGGCCTAAAGGAACACTCCACTTTTTTTTGAAAATAACCTCATTTTATAACTCTCCTAGAATTAAAAAGTTGAGCTTTACCATTTCTGAATCCATTCAGCTGATCTCCAGGTCTGGCAGGAGCACTTTTAGCTTAGCACAGGGGTGGGCAAATAATTTTTCCAAGGGGTCACATTAGACTCGGCGGTGGTTTTAGAGGGCTAGACCAATACAGTTAATTTGTCTAAAAAAAAAAAAATCATTCTGTAAAACTATTTAATAAACATTCATATAAACTCTAAAGTTTAAAAAAGAATACATTTTACACAAAAATTATTTTAAAGACCAGCATCACAATATCAACATCATATAAAAAGTCAGGGTTTGTTTGTTTGTTTGCTTCACCTTAATTAATTTTTTATTTATTTATTCCTTCATTCATTCCTTTATTTATATATTTTTTGTTCAGTGAGAGAATTCTAGCTTGTGTTTGGCTGGACAAGTGCACTGAAATCATGTAAAATGTGAGGCAGATATGTGATGTAATGATCATCACTGAGAGAGGATCTGTATCTGGATTTGTTAAATCGTTAATCTGAGGTAATTGGTCTACCTTTATTACTGTGTAATTCCATACAAAGTGTGAAGCTGCCTGGTTGGTTTCTATCACTGACTCGTGGTTCACTCGTGGTTCACTCAGAAAATTAAAAGTTGCTTTTTGTCTTAGTCGATGTGGCTATAGGAACTATACTATGCAGCAAGCACAATAATATGCAGCACTAGTACCTACTGTAGCTGGGGACTATTTACAGGCTCTGCGTAATATCATTGAGGCTGCTGCAGCCATGGTACGGCAGCAAAGTTCCTTGATTATTACACTTATATATTGATTATTATTAGTATTATTATTAGAGAGTATAGTTCCAATTTAGTTGCTTTACATGTCAATCATACAGTCATTGGCCAATGAAAGCTACCATGGAGTCTAAACCTTCTGTTCTGAATGTTCATTCAATAAGATATAAATAATACTGGATTTAACAAAGGCAAATTCTTAATTTCTACATGAAAATCTATGTGACTATGCTGTAAAATATATGAACTAAACAATCAGCAATAGAAGTATCATTAAAACAAGCTTCATGCTGGTAGTTGTCACACTTGTGTAACCACTAATGTAGGTTCCATGTGGAAAAAAACTGAGACTTCTCTCTGAGAAACATTAAAAAATAATGTGATTGCTGTGGTACACCTCTCTTAATTACCTTTTCCCTTGACCTAAGTGTAATCCTGAACTCCGTCTCATTGTTTGATGGTGTGACTGCGATTAAACTTTAAACATTCAGGTCAAGAGTCACATTACATGATTTGTTGGGTTGCTGGCTGACTTTAGGGTGTGTGTGCTCCAACAGCATGTATTGTAAAATCTTCTCAAGGGTTTAGTCTCCTACATTTAGATGTGCTGTTGCTCTCCATGTCTGAGCTCTTTTTTTTCTAGCTTGTTGCGTTTTTGTTTTTGTAAATGCCTTCGCCACTGTCTGCTTTTCCACTGACACACACACACACACACACACACACACACACACACACACACACACACACACACACGCATTCTTTTCTCTCTCCCATCCCTGCAATGCTAAAAAGCGTGTCGTCATTGTCACCATAGCAACTGTGTCTTGTGCGACGCTTGAACTCACAGCTGTCTCTGCCAGGATAAGCAGTGGCGTGTGTATGTGCCTGTGTTTACTTTGTGTACTGCTGTTTTTTCTTTCTTTTTTTGGTTTGTGTTTGTGCGGTTGGGTGTGTCTCTGTGAGTGACAATTGAGTGTCACTGCTGCATAACGGCATAGTTGTGAAAGATACATGTCTGATTTCTAATCTCTAATCGTTAGATGTTCTTGAATAACACACAAATGAGAGATGAGGTGCACATGGATAAATACTGAGGAGAAAACGGTTAAAGGGGCAATTCATTCATAATAAAAATTCTGCAAATAAGTACTCACCTTCATGGTTCTGAACCTGTTTGACTGCTTTTTGAACACAAAAGAAGATCAAACAGTTTGAGTGTCCATTGACTTCCATTATATGGTTTGACCATACAGCTGGAGTCAAAGGCAACCTAAACTGTTTGGGTGAAAACATTCTTCAAAAATATTTCCTTTTGAGCTGCACAGAAGTGTATTTATTTAAACAATGATGACCCTACTCATGCAATTCTAATTTATGCAACTATAATAGACAATAAAAAAATACAAATAAAAATTCAAGTGAATAAGTTATTAATAATTCCTTCGTTCAAAAGGAATTGTTTATCGAGGATCAAAGCAAATCACTTTATTTATGAATTGGTCACTGATCCACACAATTCATTCTACAACAATGAATGATTTAGAAATGTTTAGCGATGCAGTGGTTCTGCTCGAACTTTGTTGGAATTATTTTTTGTCAATTCACAGTCAGTTCTGATAATATTGTGTTTCTTGTGCACCTTTTGTTATGTTGGGGATGAAAACGTCCACTGAATTAAACTGCTGTAAAAATGCATCAGATAAATATTTTTTTACATTTTTTTGCATAAATCTGTTGATCAACCTCAATCCTGATCAAAACTACTAAATGTTTTAAAAAATTACAGGATTTAACTCTTTAATTGCCAAATTCATAAATGATGTCACTGATTTGGTGACAAAAAAAAAAAAACACAAAATGACATATTTTCAATATAAAAAGTAATTGTGGACTGGATTTGTTTTTTACCTTTTATGTCTTGAACGTGAACAATTAGTAACAACACTGGCTTTGATGCATTGTTAGATTTAAATTTTTTCTTCCTAACTTACTGTTGGTAGATGTTTTCGTCCCATTGACATACATCATAACCACATTTGATGGTGCAGAAATACAGTCTTTGTTTTTGTTTACTCCATGTAGTTCTGAGAGCAGAGATGCATATTTTGACACACTTAATTTTGCTGTTATACTACATGAAATAAATCCAGAAACTAAGCTTTTTTGCACAGGCCTATCTAAGTGACTAGTAACTAATTTTGAGAGGAGCATGTGATATGAACGACTACAGCTGATGAACAACCTGGGGCTCATCTATCTTCGAGCTCAGGGTTCTCTCCCAGGACAGCATTCCAAACCTGCTATCATAGTCAAGCATTATTCAACTGTGAACTCTTGAAAGGGTTAATGGTGCCAACTGATGATCAACAGTAAAAATGACAAATTTGACCTCTTCCCAACAGGAAAAACCATCAAAAATGCATGACCATCAAAAATGCATGGTTTTGCAATCAAAAGTTTTTCGTTATAATGGAAGTCAATGGGGCAAAAACAGCCACCAACAGTAAATTAGAAAGAAAAAATGAAAATCAATCAAAAATAATGCATCAAAGCCAATGTTGTTTCACATGTCCAAGACTGTGATAAAAGGTCAAATAAAATCCAGTCCACAATTACTTTTTATATTGAAAATACCTCATTTTGTGTTTTTTTCACCAAATCAGTGACATCATTTATGAATTTGGCAATTAAAGAGTTAAAATCCTGTAATTTTTTAAACAATTTAGTAGTTTTGATCAGAACTGGGGTTGATTAACAGATTTATGCAAACAAATTTTGGAAAAATATTAATCAGATGCATTTTTACAGCAGTTTAATTCAGTGGATGTTTTCATCCCTAACATAACAAAAGTATAGTACATTTTCCCAGAGTGTATTATTGAGGGTTTTTTTTTTTCCAATTCAAAGCATTTTCTCAAAATGTGTGTCAAAATAAGATTTGTCACCAAAAATCATTCTGCTAGCTGAAACACAGAAAAAGTTAAGACTCAAAATCACCCCAAAGTGGGTGAAAACGTCCCCAACAGTACATACGGGTTAAACATACACTGGTTTTAATATTAAGTAAAGTTTGACATTTTCATCATCTTAAAATGAGGACAAAATAGCATCCAGCTCAAGACTGTCCTGACCTAAAACCATAAAGATGGCCATTCCTAGTTGTACTGTCCCTTTAAATATTAGATTTCAAGTGTGTAACTAATCCTACACTGCTTGTGCAACAGAGATTAATGACACTTCAAATAATGTGATTTGTTGAGGAGATATAGGTTTCAAAGCAAACGGGCGTATGATTGTGACCTTGTGCATCCTAACATAGACAAAATTAAACATCCCATAGCTTCCAACTAAAGACGTTTTCGTAGGGAATGTTCTGATTTGTTTATTTCTGTAGTCATGTGGTGATTTTAAAAACCACAGCTACAATTAGCAGCTGCCTAGCAACTACCAGAACACCCTATAGCAACTACTTAGCAATACCCTCAAACGAAACAAAAAATGTAACAAAACTGATCTAGTAGTCTACAATGCAGAACAAACTAATGAAAGCATGAAAATTGGAGCGTGAAATCCCCACATGCTGTCTGCTGCTGGATCATTTTCTGGTGTGTGTGTGTGTGTGCTTGTGTATTCTAAGAGAGCACTCCTGTAGGATCCCAAAGCTGCCCGACTGGAGCTATTAATAACTATGTCAGGGGCTGGGCAGGGTTATATATAGACCCTGCGACTGGATTTTCCCTCTCATTGCAGACAAATGAATAATGAACGAAAAAATGGGGCTCTGCCAAGGACCAGTCACTCGGGTCATCTAGCTCTGCGTTGGCGAGGACACAGCTGTTGCCTGTGTATCTCAAGGGCTTCGCAGATACAGACAAACCTTGTCTCACAGCTCAGGTCAGAGCTGTTTCGGTAGAAAAACGGAACGAGGACGATTTTTTTCAAGGGCGATGCCAAAGACTATGATACAATTCATGAAATGACTCGTTTTGCATTGATATTCATGAGAACGTGTGTTTGAGTGCTTTGTCATGCCATCATTTGGTGGAAAATGTGGAAGACGTGGTCTCTTCTGGTAACCATGGTGACAGTGTCACTTTCAGAGGGACGTGAAGGCGTGTTCGGCAACACTATCAGAAGCTTATCTCTCCCCTCTCCCCTTACGTCAACCCACAACAACAGCAAGTCTGGCTCTGTCTGGCTTCACGCTGTTGTAAATTTTATATTATTGCTTGCATCCATGTAAATGGTTATGAAGGAATACAACAAATGTATGGTCTGTGATGCTAGACCATTGTGGGTGGTTGCAACTGCAAAAACACTGATATGTAGTTGCTAGGGTGGTTGCAAGTCAATATGATGATGACATCTTATCATGAGTCCACTCCAAGCCTTAAAGGGGTAGTTCACCCAAAAACAGAATTTTATTTACCATGAACGTACACTGCACACAGAATCTGAAATCTTTCATCATCCACAGAAATCTTGCACACTGAGAAGCTACTGGTGATTTCATTCATTTTCCTTCGGCTTAGTCTCTTATTTATCATGATCACAACGGAATGAACCACCAACTATTCCGGCATATGTTTTACGCAGCGGATGCCCTTCCAGCCACAACCCAGTACTGGGAAACACCCATACACTCTCACATTTACACGGAATCATGCACTACGGCCAATTTAGTTCATCCAATTCACATGTTGGGGAAACCGGAGGACCTGGAGGAAACCCATACCAACACGGGGTGAACATGCAAACTCTACACAGAAATGCCAACTGGCCTAGCCAGGACTAGAACCAGCGATCTTCTTGCTGTGAGGTGACAGTGCTAACCACTGAGCCACTGTGCCGCCATGACTTGAGAGCCAAAAAAAAAATTATATTTTAGAAATTCAGTGGTTTTTAAGATAAAATAATAATAATTTGACAACTTTTGTTTGTTTATTTACGCCACAAAACACAAGAATGAGTAAATAATGCAAAACTCAATAATATTAGACCACAGATTATAAAAATAAAATTCCCTGTAAAATCCTGGACGGACTGAATATAGCTTCTGGTTTCTAGATAAATTATTCTGAAAATTCTTAAGAAATGCATAGATGCTAGATGAAAACCAAAAGAGGCCTAATAGCTATTGCAAATTCTTCTAATATGCTGAGTAATGCATGTTTAAATGCAGCTTGTGACATTTTCCAGCACTGTTCCCTTAAACTTCCCATTTTATTGTCACATGTTAAAGGCCAAAGAAAGAAGAAGCACAGAACAGATTATTAAACCTACCTTGCAGGCAAAGCTGGCAAAAGCATAACCCTAAAATAAAAGCTAACAAATGTATTGTGAAGTAAACCCGCAGAATAGATTAGTACAGAGCTGGCAGCTGTCGTTTCCCACATAAACAACTTCAGAGCAGACTGCTGTATGTTTGTAAGTAGCAAACAACCTTGAGTACAGAGCTGATGTTGATGATAAGAGGGACAGAGACTTCTACACTTTTCAAACAAACCTCTTCATGTGACTGCCTCCCATCGAGCTTGAAGAAGGTTGCTATGACAATGCTGCAGCAGTGGTTGAATGTCAGCAGTCAAGGTCAAAGGAGGAGTTTTCACAGAAGAATCACAGGAACATCTGCACAACAAGTGGGCTCATGCAGCATAATAATGCATAACATACAGCAATTGAAACAAATTAGAGGATCACGTCAATGTCATTATGGGTTTACTATATTTCCCATTACTACATATGCATTCCAAGTGAAAAGATTGCGTTTTATTTTAGAAACTGCTGATAAGAATACTATAAATATTAAATTGTTTATTCACAGTTAATGACAATTGGTCATTATAAAATATTTATATAAATGTACCTACTAATGGCAAATCTAAAGAACCAATTATGATATTGTGGTAAATAAGTGGTCTTTTTTTTCATAGCTTTCTTGGAAGTGCCATGTTTTTAATGTAATTTCATGTTTTCATTCATATGGCTATAGGCTACATTAAAAAAAACTATCAGAGAGTTTTTAATTCAAGTAAAAAGGCCACTTAGATTCCAGTTACTAACGTTAGGCTATTCATTCATACATTCCTTTTCTTTTTGGCTTAGTCCCTTTATTTATCAGGGGTTGCCACAGCGGAATGAACAGCCAACTTATCCAGCATATGTTTTACACAGCGGATGCCCTTCCAGCTGCAACTCATCACTGGGAAACACCCATGCACTCTCATTCACACTCATACACTACAGACAATTTAGCTTACCCAATTCACCTACAGCACATGTCTTTGGACTTGTGGGGGAAACCGGCGCACCCGGAGGAAACCCACGCCAACACGGGGAGAACATGTAAACTCCACACAGAAATGCCAACTGACCCAGCCGAGGCTCGAACCAATGTCCTTCTTGCTGGGAGGCGACAGTGCTACCCACTGTGTAATTGTTAAATATAAAATGTTTTGCAGTTATGCTTTAACTGGATAAAGCATTTTGAGTTGCCCAAATATTTAAATAATGCATTTCTTAGTGTAAAGAACATATCAATCAAGTAAAAAAAATTATAATAATTGAATTTGTCGTGTAGCTATCATATATAGTGCTTAAGAAACTGCAAACACAAATTTACTAAAAAAAAAAAACAACAACAACAACAACAGCTACTGGTAGAAATTAGTTCATTTTCAAATAAATAATGTGAGGGAGAAAAAAAAAACATTTAACCAACCTTCCGCCACATGGAGCTTTGTGAGCCTCATCCGGAATTATCCTTGGTTACATTAATGACGTCTAACGAATTTGTATACCAAAAACATGCCGTCTCAGTGTTCGCAGCTAGATTTAACACTGGCGTTTTTAAACCGCGCGCTTTTTCTGACGCGTTATGTACGCGTTTCCCGACACCCCGGGGTTTTATGATAGAAAGTCAAAGAGAGAAACTCTCTCGAAAATTGTGAATTAAGTCGACACACGTGCCTGCTTCTGCATTATTCCATCACCTCAGACTCAAAGCCGTGTGACGTCACAGGTAATTGCTGACTGGTTCATTTCCAACCACTGGAGTTCATTAGAAAAGAAATGAATAACAAATATATAGAGATAATATTGCTCTTGCTTATGTTTTTCTATTGTCTGGATTCGTTTCATTGGCGATTTACTACATATGCTACATAAACACTTAGGCCTATGTAAAGCTATATATTTATGTATTCATTTATATAAACATTATATAAACGCAGGAGACTATAGAGTGATAGAGATATTAAAGACATCTCATTTGTGATTTTTCCCCCGGGATTGCATGCAATTGACTTGCCCTTTATGGGGTGCCCTGCTGTGCACAGCAGCTTTTGGAGCCTTCGTGCGTGTGTGTGTGTGTGTGGTGTTTGCATGCGTATATTTATTGTGTGATCTCCAGAGAGCATAATTTGTAGATGCTCATAGGAGCACCCTGCAGGACGTGATAATGAGTCGCTCACCTGAGATGATGCAGAAAAGCGAGGATTTCTCCCAGTGCATCCTGAGCATCACGACACAGGGATCTGACCCTGTTATGCCTTCCCCAGCTTGAGTTTACAGACATTATTTACAGATTACCACTCGGTGGCTCAATTGATTGTGCACTGACAATTTGTGCTGAACCCTTTTAAAATGTATTTAGCATTTAGCATTCATTAACGCTGTAGCGGTCTGTCTTTTTTTAGTTGCCCTTTCCACTTTTTAACATTAAGAATACTCTGTAACGCACATGTGCACATGCATAAAAAAGGCCAAGAAAATGACCTAGAAAGGATTCTTTCTTACCTCCAGGGTTCAGAATCACTCAGAGCTGTAGTAAATTGTTGTTGCGTAGAGGTTGCTCTTTCATAGCTCAGAGGACGTAATGGAGTTGTCAGTTGGGTTTCTTGTAGGTTTTAACTAATGTTATTTTCCCCTTAAGCGAAATAATAAAAAATGCAAATGTTTTATTTTGAATTCAATGTGGTCAGACAACTTGTCACCGGAGCCTTAAAGCACTGTAATTACAGGCTGAGGTATTAACAGTTATAAATTAAGTCTGGATAGCATATTAGATAGTCCGGCCTTACGAAATATCTTTAAGAAATGCTGGATTTAAATCTAAAGGGATAGTTCACCTCCAAAAATCATTTATTATATTTAGATTATTTACTCACCCTCCACTTTTTCCATCCAAACCTATTTTAAGTTTCTTCTATTGAACACAAAAGAAGATACTTTGAATAACTTTGGAAAGCAGCATCCATTGACTTCCATTGTATAGACTTCCATAATATACTGTTTTGTTTTCAACAGAAGAAAGAAATTCCTAAACGTTTGTCAGAATAAATGATAAATCAGAAGGGGGATGGTAGCGTCATTGAAGAGATTGTGGTTGCTGATGCTGGTGTGAAAGTAATGCCGTGGAAGCTTTGGCAAGCTTATAAATAAAGGCTAATCTTTGCTTTTTATAGGTTATGGGCTGTTTTTAATCTTATTACTGCTTCCATCGGTAACCATCATGATTCACGTGACTGCAGGGTATCATCTCTTCTTAGACACATTAATACACACCGAGAAACACCTACATATGCAGTGAGTCACAAATGATTTTCCATACTATTCATATAAAGGCTAATCATTTGATAATACTGACAAAGAGGGATTAGAAGGCTAAAACATGAGATAGAGGATGAAGTTAGAGATTTACAATTCTGTTTTGTCAAGTCATCATAACAACAGCCTGGCTGTAGGTGACGGATTTCTCCATTAACAGCATGTGGATTGAAATATCATGAATTCCTGAATGTAAACATCTTGTTTTCCCATTAAAAAAGACACATTTTATAAAGCAAGATGCTTAAACCGTCAGCAATTTTAAGCATGTTTTAAGAATAATTCTCTTTAAAATTTGTTTATACACCCAAAACTGACTCTTAAGAGGAGTTCTAAATGATTATTTGCTTTATGACCAATAAAACATTCATCTGTAGTCATATAAGACAGCATTATATTTTTGTCTCATTGCTTAGAGCAAACTGAGTTGCTCCAGGCTTTTGCCAGAAGTGTCCTCCTGGTTTCCACTTCCTCAGTAAAAAGATTTTTGAGAGTATCTGTGTCCAAGTTTCTCTTATCTCAGCCAGAAAGCTCTGCCTACTTGGTCACTGTTCATTTCTCTGACAATTGCCTTTCTTATTGAGTTATTTGGTACAAAAGCCTCTTAGTTGGCTTAGCGGTGTTAGGATTGTGCCACGCTTTTGCCATTTCGTTGTAATGGACCATGTTGTGCTGTGGGAGGTTTAAAGCTTTACAGATCTTTTTTTTCTACATGGCTTTACAGTTTTTTCTTCTTTCAGAAAAGTTCCACATTGAGCTGTGTTTAGAAAGCAGACCAGATCTCATCTGATCTCACACAAGTGTTATTCTGGTTTTACAGGTTATTGCAACTTTTGGTATTTCCCAAATCTGCCCAGCCCTCTCAGTATTGCTTAATTTAGTACTTTATGTTTTCTTGACTTGAAGTCGTTATTATGCAATGTCTTTACATTCATTTTAGCTGTTCGACTACTCCACAGTTTAGCCTCCAGGAATTTATTTAGAATTCATTTTGCTGACGGTGTAGCTGACAACTGGCATAAGGCTGTCTAACCTTTTTTTTTTTGGTGTAGAACATGCTTTTACAAGGATGTACAAAACAAAACAATGGTGTAACCGTAGCCAAAAAACAAAACAGTATTGTCAGTCACTTGCTTTACCTATATCTTACTCACTACTTTTTCAAACTCACTCTCTGTTGGTCTGTCTCATGGTAATAATTCTGGCTATGCAACTACAGAGAAAACTAAAGACAAAACGTCTTAGTGGAAACTTTATATTCTTTGCCACTGTGAATTTCATTAGACTTTTATCACAGCTGAATTGGTTTAAATACCAGTGTTGGATTTCGCTTATGGTTAATCAATGAAAAATTGATTAAGCCACAGCTACACAATAATATCACAAATATGTAGTATGTATGCATACTAATATGTTAGAGGTTTTTAAATCTTGGTGTTTCTCGATTATTAAGGTTTTCTTGTTTTTTTAACTGTGGACTTTTTGTTTATTTTTTGTCTTTCAGATCTTGGCCATCATATCAATCCTATTCATCGTGCTCTCCACTATCGCTTTGTCTCTCAACACTCTCCCGGAGCTGCAGGAAACAGACGAATTTGGTCAGACAACTGATAATACCCAGCTGGCCCACGTGGAGGCAGTGTGCATCGCCTGGTTCACCATGGAATATCTTCTTCGCTTCCTTTCCTCACCAAACAAATGGAAATTCTTTAAAGGCCCTCTCAATGTCATCGACCTGCTTGCCATCCTACCGTATTATGTCACTATATTTTTGACAGAGTCCAACAAAAGTGTACTGCAATTCCAGAATGTAAGACGGGTGGTGCAAATCTTTCGTATCATGCGCATTTTGCGCATCCTCAAGTTGGCACGTCACTCCACTGGGTTGCAGTCACTGGGCTTTACGCTGCGTCGGAGTTACAATGAGCTAGGTCTGCTTATCCTCTTTTTAGCAATGGGAATCATGATCTTTTCCAGTCTAGTTTTCTTCGCAGAGAAGGATGAGGATGACACCAAGTTCAAGAGTATCCCTGCCTCCTTCTGGTGGGCCACTATTACCATGACCACTGTAGGATATGGAGACATTTACCCTAAGACGCTTCTGGGCAAGATCGTTGGTGGTCTCTGCTGTATAGCTGGAGTTTTAGTCATTGCCCTACCCATTCCCATCATCGTCAACAACTTCTCTGAATTCTACAAAGAACAGAAACGACAAGAGAAGGCCATCAAGAGACGTGAGGCTCTAGAGCGGGCTAAACGCAATGGCAGTATAGTTTCCATGAATGTTAGAGAGGCATTTTCCCGTGGTACAGAACTTCTGGATGTTGTAGTCATGGATAAGGGTGAGAGATCTCAGGACAACCACCTTTCACCCAGTCGATGGAAATGGTCATCAAAGCGGGGAACTTCAGAGACTAGTTCTAATCGTTCATTCAACCCAGACCAAGGTTCCCCAAGCAAGGCAAGAGCTTCTAGTCCACAGAGACTCAATGTACAGAAACTAGAGGATATGTACAACCAGATGGCAAAGACTCAGTCACAGCCCAACCTAAACACCAAAGACAGAAATTCATCCCGAGCAGGCCATAGAAGGGATGAAATTGAGCTGGGAGCCTTGCCAGGTCAAGGAGGTGACCCAATGAACGGGGGCCGTGAAGGGGTGGTAGACATGAAAAGTCTGTCGAGCATTGACAGTTATATCAGCTGTGCAACAGACTTTCAGGAGAACCCACGATTCCACTACAGTCCGGCAGGGGGTCTGTCGCTCCCAGAGAGCTCTCGGTTTTCCCACAGCCCCGGTTCTGGCCTATCTAGTCGAGTCAGTGCTAATCCAAGTCTGCAGACTACCTTGGAACATGAGACCATGCTCACTCAACCATGTTCTGGTGCTAAACCTCTCAACACTGATGGTTCACGGCAACAAGGTCTGTTTGGAAACTCTCAGAAAATGCATTCAGTTAGGGTGAATCATCGCAACTGTGCAGAGAGCAGTCCATCAGGTGGTCCTCTGTCTGACAGCTCTATTCTTTCCGACCACTCCATCTTAAGCCCCGAAGTGTCAGTCTACACAACAGCCAGTACCAGGACTCCACCTAAGACACCTGAGAGGAAGGTACTCACTCCTACAGTCTTCACTTTCCATGACGCATCTATCAGCAAATACATTGATGCCGACACAGATGATGAGGAGCACTTGCGCGAAAGTGGCCCGTCAGATCGCCTACTGGGTGGCCTGAGCTCCAAGCCTCGGCTCGGTGGTTACCAGGGGGCCACGAACCACTTGGAAGCTGCCCAAAGGCTGCTAGGTCAGAACTGTCTATTCCCACTGGGAAGTAGCCCGAGTGTTGGGCATGAGAACCATGTGGCTTCAGAGAATTCACGGAGACCCAAAGGGGACAGGGGACATTCCAACGCTTTTGATAAGGGCCTCTGAGACCTTGGGGTCGTGAGTTGGACTCCGAAGAGAGTCCAAGAAAGGAAATAGGGCCAAGTTTAGTCAAGGACTTTGGAGAAAGCAGAGACTAATGTACATTGGAGAATCATTTGCAGGCATCTGACCAGGGGGCCTACCCTGGTGACTTTTTGAAGGAGAGTTCACTGGAAAACAGTGGTCATGTTACATCATTAAGGAACAGGATCTTGAGGATGTACCACTGCCTACACCTCTTGCCCTTTTCCCTCTCCTGTAAACAAGCCTGCATCTGTGCATCGCAGGGGTAAGATAAAGCCAGAGCATATCTGGCCTACGGTTGTTTGTGAAAAGAACAGGCTTTACGCTAAAGCTTAAGTAGATTAAGGCTGAAAACTTACCAGACTTTTAAGTGCAGGCGTGTATGGTAAAAATAAATAAATAAAAAAATCAAGGGGGACAGTCTATCACTGCCCATGTCAGCTAGCCACTGTCCAGAGCCCACCTTAAAGATTAGCATTAGAGACATGTTATACCCTGTTTACTAGTGCACCCCTCCCCTGTCCCCTTATAAACTGGCCTTACTTAATTGCAGTTATGGGTCTGCATACAGTATGAGTGTTAGCGTGCAAGCATTTTTTTGATATAGGGAGGGCTGATGGTATGATGATGTGCACGTATAATAACATTCCTGCACACAAGCTCACTCTTGGAAATATATATTTACTTGCTGTGTGATTCTACTTGATTGATTTATTTTTATATAGACATGAAGATTATCTGTAGAAACCTATCACACATTTTTCTTGTCACATTCACCACTATCAGAATAAATCACCAATTGTTTGATCAGAAGAGACCAAAATCTGTTTAAATTCCCATCCCCTCATGTTCATTTACTTGCGTGTCATCTTTAAGATAGTTATTTATTTATTTTTTTACATTCTCACAGAAGGGATAGTTCACCAAAGAATGGAATTCTGTCAGCTTACTTACCCTCAATTTCCTCCTATATGAATTTCTTTCATTTGGTATAACACAAAAGAATATATTTAAAAGTGAAGAGCCATTTTGCTTTGAATGTTCTTCAAAATATCTTCTTTTGTTTTACACAGACAAAAATGAAATGCATACAGGTTTGGAATGATTTGAGGGTAAGTTAATGGTTACGGAACTGACAATTTTAGGTGAACTCTCCTTTTAAAGGTATAGTTCACCCAAACATTTTTATTTCTGTCATCATTTGCTCACCATTTACTTGTTTCAAGCATGTATGAGTTTCTTTCTTCAATTAAACACAAAAGAATATATTTTGAAAAATGTTGGAAACCCATAACCATCGACTTCCATAGTATTTGTTTTTCCTACTATGGAAGTCAGTTTCCAACATTCTTCAAAATATCTTCTTTTGTGTTCAACAGAAGAAATAAAAAAACTTACAAATATTTAGAACTACTTGAGGGTGAGTAAATAGTGAATAAAAATACATTTGTGGGTGAACTAACCCTTTAAGAAAGTTACAGAAGATGCACTTGATGCTGTGATTACATGTGTAATATTTTCTTGCAAAACCCCATGTTTATGCATATTTTATAAAAAGAAAAAGAAAAAACGAAACGTAGCACACGCTCATCGGCAGCCCGAGCATAAGCAACACTGAGAAAGAACGGACAACACATACCTCGTCCTGTTGTTACATGATGGAACGCTAGAGTAAATTTGACAAAAGAAACTTTCGAAATATCTTCAGGTCAACTCAACATTTCAGTTACCAATTTCATAGCAGTCTAAAACACAAACTCTTTCTGAATAGAAGAATAAATATATATTTCTAAAGTATTTTCTAGATAAAGTGAGGGAGATGGTCTCATACTCTTGCATTTGCCAGGGAGAATGTTTATTTTAAAATATTTGATTTAATAATAAAAAACAAAAAAGGTTTTATGGGACCTTTTGTGCCCTCAACTGTTATTCAGGCTCAACACACACACACACACACACACACACCCAACGTGACCAAGATGACCACCAGTTAACATTAATCCTTTTTGATAGAGAGCACTGTAACACAGTACATAATGCATGACCATGTTTACCTCCCAATTTGATACACTGCACAAAACTTAATATC
The DNA here is from genome assembly GCA_903798125.1 of Danio choprae. Taxonomy (NCBI): domain Eukaryota; kingdom Metazoa; phylum Chordata; class Actinopteri; order Cypriniformes; family Danionidae; genus Danio; species Danio choprae. The sequence goes on from CAIGQW010054109.1 coordinate 6,808,738, forward strand.
CTCAAAGATTAGATTTACCGCCATTCTGTAACCACACGCATTCATAGTCCAGCATGCATTCGCAGGTATGTAGACGATGTCCTAAAGACGACTATATCCAGTTTCCATGGTGACCACAAGCCCTCCCTGCTAGCGCTCGTATCCAATTTGAAAAGCGGGATAGAGAGGGACAAATTTGATCAGAAACATGCACTCAATTGCATCCGTGTCAACAAATACCATAACTTAAAGTCACATTGTCAGAATGTACTTGTCTCTTAGAATATGTATGTGTGTGTGTGGTTTGTGTGTGCTGTTTGAAGAGTGCAAAGATGATGGAGGAAAACTCGGCCTCTCCCGAGACTCATGAGTGTGTACGTTTTCCATCCTTGTCTCAACGATTTTAGCTGAGTTGAACTGAGGTGTGAACGGAATACCAATTTTCTGCAAGAGAGCGGGAGGAGGGTGTGTATGAAAAAAAAAATGCAAGTGAGAGGATCTTCCCTCTCCGTTCAATAGAGAATAATTTATGAATGCAACAATGTGTTACTGCTTACTGTAATGGCTGGAGAGGAAGCTGCTTTCTGAGTGCTGAAGTCCCTTGCTTCACTTTGTGGTCTTCTTATGTGGGTATAATATAATATCCATGATCTGTCGAGTGTATGATCCACGCTCAGTGCCCTGTGCATTCAGTAGATTCATTTGGAGATGTCATCGCTAAAATGTGACTTTACTGAAGCCATTCTTTCATGTATCTGTGTTAGGCTGTGCCCTGAGGTCAGTGTACATGGATGAATCTCACAAAGAAATGTCTGACGTATTTTACCTAGAAAGTAAATTATATATGTATTGCGTTATGATTTATGCATATCTAATTTAAGCACAACTATCCCTATTTAATTTTAACACTTTCAAAATATATCGTTTTTACATCTTCACCACATTGTAGCTCCCTTAATGATTAGGTTTTCCTTTTGAGACTATAAATATGTAAACCCAATAGTTCTTTAAAAAAAAGCCATATTTGTGTTCATATTATCTCACATCAAGCAAATAAATCCTCTAAATATTAAGATATCACTTGCATTTTCTCAGTTTCTCTGAATTTACTTGCTTTATCAAGCAAAAAAAAAGGTTTGAGTAAAATATTCAAATGGATTTTTTTGTTTCTGTCTGATAACATTGTCCAGTACAAATGTTGTCATTTAGATTTTTTTAAATATATATTATATTACAAAATTACAATTGGTCAGAATATCAAGCTGGTTCTGACTGAAAATCAAGATTATTCCACCATATATTGCTTTCATAACTCTTCTAAAGTTAAAACATTGATATTGTTTTGTCTTAAAAACTACCTATCTATCTATCTATCTATCTATCTATCTATCTATCTATCTATCTA
>CAIGQW010054109.1:6820121-6832923 GCA_903798125.1 Danio choprae
TATATATAATTTTTACAAGCATCAGCATAAAATTAAATAAAATATGGCCTCTGGTATACAGATATAGTCTACAGCAGCCTGAATCCATTGTATAATTCATAAAACATGTCATCTGAAAAAATAATAATTCTTAGAAACCTGGACAGGCAAGGTCATAGTCGTGGCAACAGTCCAATGTGGTCTTGCATGCCTGGTCGCAATAGCACTCTCCAAAGGAGCGATCTTTCCTCCAGTCTTCACTAATGCATGACTGGTTTTGTCCGATGCAACACATTCCCGTATCCTGACAACCTCCTTCGCTCTGGGACACCAGTGTTACCAGCAGAGCCAAGAAGCAGAAAACCATCCAGGAGCTGCACGCTGACATGATAATGAGCAGCCTGAATGTGTCGCTCGCCTCATCTGAAGAGCTCATGCATGTAATTGACTTCTACATCTCGCCGCACCTCTGAACTGGACCATGACGTTTACCGGGCCTGTTTTAGATGACATGCTTCTCTCAGCCAGAACTTTTTGCTTTTCTATTTTTACCTCATGGCTTTTAAGGCGTTAAACTCATAACAAAGTCTCTTGGGTGAAACATGCCTTCAGAAATCAGAGCATAGAAGAGAATTTGCTCACCTAAAAGTCATGATATTTTGAAGAATGTGCTGCATTTCTTTCATTTGAATTTGCATTTACAGACCCAAAAAAAGTAAAAGTCTCTTTGCATGTACAGTTTTTTTGTTTGCTTTTGGCAATTGAAGAGCCTTTTAAATGGATCCTCAGCTGGCCAATATTGCCCATTGATGCTGAAACAAGTGAAAAGAGAGAGGATTCAAATCCATTTCAACTCAATTCTATTAAACCAATATTCCCCAGGAAAGAAATAAAATCATGCCTTAAAAAGTCAAAATTATGACTTAGAAAGTTAAAACTATGATTTATTAATCCAAAATTATGAGATAAAAATAATGACTTAAAAACTGAAGTGACTTAAAAAGTCGAAATTCTGAATAAAACTATTTAAATTATGATTTATAAAGTCAAAATAATGAGATAAAAAGTTAAAATTCAGAGCATAAAAAGTTAAAAAATTGCCTTAAAAACTTAAGTGACTTAAAAAGTCTAAATTATGAGTAAAAAGTTGAAATGATGACTTGAAAAGCCAAAATTACTTAAGTCAAGTATTAAGTACTTAAGTTAAGTAATTTTACAATTTATAAAGTCAAAATTCTGAGTTAAGAAGTCAAAGCTTTGATTCATAAAGTCACAATTATAAGATAAAATGTCTAAATTGTGACTTGAAAAGCCAAAATTAGAACTATTAAAGTTGAAATTCCATGATAAAAAAAAATCTAAATTATGACTTACAATGTCAAAATTAAGAGATTCAAAATTATAACTTACAAAAGGTCTAAATTTAGACTCAAAAAGACATGACATGTTTTATATGATGTAGACAGAGGTTACCATTGTATACTACTGTATACTATTATTGTGGCATGGCTGGTTATGGAACATCTTTTTTTTCAGCTGGGTTCAGATATGACTTTGTTTGAGTTGATTAATTCCTATAGGAAGACACAAGGTATTGTGTTTTGTCTGTCCAATTACAAAAGGACAAGGCTAAAAACAAATTGGGTCTAAAATGTTTTGATCTTAAATAAAATAGTGTCTTATTAGTCTTTGTTCTAACACAAATCTATGGCATTCGGAGCTATTTTGTGGCAGAAGCAAAATCAGAGCAGAAGCAAAAGATGCTGCTCTCCGTATAAGCTTCCAATTTCTCCGACAGCCTGTAAATTGAGAATTATTTAGCAAATTTTGATCAAAAGTCCATACATGCACCAGCTTTTAGATAATCCTGCCACAGAAGCCAAAAAAAATGTCAAAGATGAGTTAAGCTCATTACAGTCTAATTCAGAAATCAGAGCAAAGGGGATTTGCTCATCAAGACATGCTATCTCTTCTGATTTTAAAGAATGTGCTACTGTTTTTTTTCATGAAGATACAAAGAATGGGAATAACAAGGCCTACAGTTAAAGTAATTCGCATTTACGGCCATAAAACTTTGCATATACAGTTGTTGGTTTTGTGTTTTTTTAGTGGTTAAGGACCCTCTTCAATGTTTCCTTAGCTGACCAGTATTGTCCACTGACGCTGAAACACGTGAAAAGAGAGGATTAAATTAATTCCAGTAGCTAGAGGCTATTCATACAGAGAGAACAATGCCATAGGCACTGCTGTAATGTAGGGCCTCATATATACACATTCCCATGTCTCACATGCAAAGAGAGAGAAAGAGGGGCTTAAAAGTTATGTGAGGTAAATGGGCACACGTTAGCGCATATGATGCTTGCGTAAAAAACACACTTCAATATTGTTAGTCAAAATGTACATGTCAATTCATGACGATCCACTGGTATACAATCAATTGTATGGCACATTTTTGATACAATTCATTTATAATAAAGGCCCTTTGATATACTGTTCTGTAATTTGTTTTTGATTAACAGCATTTTTAACCAGTTTTCTCTATATGTAATATATCTGTGATTCTTTATGTGTGTAACCATTCAAAATGATAAAGTAACACTAATTTGACATTGGACATAATCTCTAAATCAAATTTTCCATGTGATTATTAGCATTTTTAACATCAAATACATGCGAGTTTCTTTTATATATGATATAACCAATGAAATCCCACAGCAATGTGTACGTTTTTGGATTTAGTGTCTAATTCGTTTATGAATTTGCACAACCACATCCATGTATTTTTGTGACATTTTGGGCCAGATGTCAATTTATGGAGACCCACTGATACTGTATATAATAAATTGTATGGCACATTTTTTATACAATTCATTTATAATATAGGTCCTTCATCATATTTTTCTATAATTATCTACAATTAGTTTGAGGATGTGATTAACAGTATTTTTAACCAGTTTCCTCTACGTAATATATCTGTAATTCTATATGCGTGTAAGTAACCGTTCAAAATTATAAATTAACCCCAATTTGACACTGGTGGGTTTAAAATAGTGAGGCTAAGATGACTTTTTGAAAATTAATCTCTAAATTATTAATTTTTTTACAGTGCAATTATTAGCATTTTTAACATTGAAAACATGTAGTTTCTTTTTTATACAGCAATTCATACGTTTTTGGATTTAATGGCCTATAATATGAATCTGTACGACCACATACATGTATTTCGTGAGATTTTGGGCTGGATATTTGTCTGTGATGGTTTTATTAACAAAGTTTGGAATGAGCACTTTGTTAATAAAACTTTCAACAAACAAAAAAATACAAATAAATAATAATAATAATAATAATAATAATAAACAACAACAATAAATAATACTTCATAAAGTTTTAATGCCACTGAACCATGCATAAAAATGAACACTAAATTGCCATCGGTGGCTTTGAAAAGCAAGTTTAGCATGATTTGTCAACATGCAATGTCTGGTTGAGACATTTGCTCCATCCAGGATGATTAACAGAATTACACTGGTTAAAAGGTGCAAGAATTAGATGTTGCCTTACAAAAACAAAAACATAATCTCCTTACTACACAAACATTTCCATAGTTTTAAATCATTACACTCTTTAAATGAAAAAGAAGAGATTGTCTTTATGTACTTTTGTGCAACGGCTCAGCTTGCCCTAACAGGTTTTCAATTGCACACAGAATTGTTTTTGTGGTTCACGAAACACAATAATGTTGCATTATGTTTTAGTGTGGATTTTTCAGCAGACAGTAGATCATGTTATGAACAATAACACTGCGGCAAGCGTTGCTGGCATGCGTTTCAACTGGGGTCAAATTAGAGTTTATTTGATTACTAGCTTGGAAGACCACAGGCCCTGTTCACATCTGAAATTAAGATGTGTTTTTGAAGGTACAATGCACAACACTAAATGCAAGCTTGTCCACACACGCACGCATGCAGGCACACATTCTTACAGGTCCTGTTGAACACAAACTCAAAATGCTGCTATATGAGCTCAAACTGAATTTTCCTCTCTATATAGTTTACCATGTGTCTCCTTTTACATTAATATATAAATTGTGTAAGCTTATTTTTCAATATTAGACTGAATGATCAGAAAAAGCTTATACATACACCCACCTAATATAGGCCCTCCCATCAATGAAATGGTTGAAAATCATCAGTAGTTTGCAGAATTTTTAAAAAGACTCTCAAAGATTATTATAAATTGTGAAACCAAGAAACTGAGAAGTGTCAAGTGGTCTTTATTTTAGTTCTACCTCAAGGATAGTAAAACCCTGACATTTCTAACATTGAGTTAAATAATAGGTACATTTTTAATAAAAATTCCCATTAGGAATTATTCAAAATACTAATCTGAGAATGGGAAGATGCTGAAAATAGTTATTTAAAGTTGGCATGAAACAGAAGTTAAGATTGTCCTTTTTTCAGATTTTATCCATCACCTACATCCACTTGAAATGGTTTATGAAATGAGAAAAACCATGTAGGGCGGTACATGATTTCATCCTTTGGAAAGCGATTGATGAATGGACAAAAGCAGGGCAGAACTGACACATGCACTGACAGCCCCGCACTAAAGGCATTCCATGTGACCAGAAGTGAAGAAAATTTGTTTTGAGAGGAGGGGTTGGGGGAAGGAAGGTTATGGTTTTTCATGAAAGATTATGAGGGCAAATTATTCATTCATTTATTTTATTTTCGGCATAACCACTTTATAATCAGGAGTCGCCACAGCAGAATGAACCGCCAACTTACCCAGCATATGTTATACACCGCGGATGCCCTTCCAGCTGCAACCCATCACTGGGAAACACCCATGCACTCTCATTCACACACATACACTACGGACAATTTAGCTTACCCAATTCACCTATAGCCGGAGCACCTGGAGGAAACCCACGCGAACACGGGGAGAACATGCAAACTCCACACAGAATTGCCAACTGACCCAGCTGAGGCTCGAACCAGCGACCTTCTTGCTGTGAGGCGACAGCGCTACCCACTGCGTCTCCGTGAGGGGAAATTATTTTTTACAAAATAAAGAAGTGCACAGAAACATAGTTTATAACAAGCACTATATACCTACATAAATATAATAATAAGAAGAGTGAATTTTTAACTCATGTCGAAAGGTTTAGTGAACAGAAAAATGTTAGGTCTGCATAAAAACAACACTAATTAGGTTAATCAAATAGTAAGAGATATGCGAGAAGATATGCAAGAAAAAACATGAATGATGTTGCATTCTTGGGGGAGCAAATGCAAAGGTGCTGAAATAAAATATGATTATTCTCACAACAAAACAATTTCTCACAAAAACAAACAAACAATAGATACCATTACAGAAGTTCTAATGGTTTTTGTAATAGTTTGAATAGTTCCAATAGAGCCTGTATTGGTCCTGTTGGTCTCTACCAGTAATTTTTGCCAAATGGATATGAGCCAAAATGGACTGGTTTTAAAATGTGATGGTTTTGTCCATTGGTTTAATGGTATTTGTAGTGGAAACTACTGGAATCTTCTTTTTTTAAGCAATGTTTTTTTTTCCCATTACCATTAGGGGCTCAGTCTTTCAGTATTCTCACAGCAAAGGAACTTTAATTAGTGGCTCAGAGTATTTTCTCCTAATCCTGACTCTTGAGAACGGGAATATATGAACAGCTCTACCCTCTCTCTGAGGTAAGAGACCAGAAACATGGCGAACAAATCATTCCCTCCCTCAGTCAACCACACGCACCTCTACCTGAACAACGCCATGATCTTCCTAATGGATTTAAAGGTGATTCTGCTGGATGTGCTGTACTTCATCCTGCGCTCCTGTCTGCAGCTCGTGTTCAGACCCCGCACGAAGCACATAGACGGCAAACTGGTGCTAATAACCGGCTCCGGGGGTGCTTTGGGACGCCTGTTCGCCCTGGAGTACACCAAACACGGCGCAGAAGTGGTGCTGTGGAACGTCAACGGGGAAGCTAATGAGGACACCGCCAAATTGGTGAGGGCGCAAGGGGGAGCAGGCGCACGCGTACACGGTGGATGTGGCAAAACGGGAAGACGTTTACCGCACAGCCGACCTGGTACGGAAGGAGGTGGGAAGAGATGTGACCTACCTGGTGAACAATGCCGGGGTGGTCGCCGGTGAGCGACTTCTGGACTGTCTCGATTACTTGTTGGAGAAGACCCTGAAAGTAAACCTCCACGCTCACTTCTGGGCAAGATTGCGAATTGTAATGCCAGAAATCACTTATATTGAATGGAATATGTAAGATAGTATTATGATCCGTGAAGATTATTAATAGGCCTACAGAAATGTGCCTTATCAACACCCAAACAACATCTCTTTGATTATGCGTTTTCTGGTGGGCGGGTCAACCTGTCACTCACATGAGCTCGACCAATAGCAAACCACAACGACCCCACGATTCAATAAATTCACAATGTCTTAAACAATGACCTATGACTCTAACAAAGGCCTATGTTGTTTTAAACTACCAAAAACGTCAATAAAAATCACTTATTTAAACTGTAGATGTATTTTTTTAACATCAAGTGTTATCTTAAGAGATAGTTGTCCCAAAATGCAATTCAAAAGCATAAATAAATGGAGGAAAACAAAATGGGTGAATGGGCTATATGCACAGCTAGTGTTTTTCAGCCAATGATAAACTTCAGGTGAAAGCTTTAACGTTATGTGACTATTTTGAATTTCATAAGGTTCCTTTTACAGCATCTATGTTGTAATGTAATTAAAATATAAACAGACTTAAGCATTCATTTGGCTGTTAAAGCGTAAAAAGAGACGAAAGACCATTTAAATGCAGGCGGCGTCATTAGCAGCAGGCTAGCGCAGAAACTCAATTGAAAATACTGGGGTAAAACTAATTTCCATATTTTAAAGACATGGCGTGGAAAAATATAATTTAATGCAGTGCTTCTTGTTTGGTTTGATACCCACTTTATATCGTATTTTAACCAGACAGTGAAGATCGCTGTTTTTAAAAGAAATCAGATCTTAAACACGGCGATTTTGAATGGGATGACAATTAACCGGAAGCCCTGCTGGCTGACTGAAATTAAAAGTCTGTGTGCATATACCACATTGGAAAAACAAAATTGGCCATAGTGTGTGGATGGGAGAGTGTGTGGGTATTTCCCAGCACTGATAATTGCAGCAGAAAGGGCATCTGCTGTGTAAAACAATTGCCAGAGTAATTGGTGGTTCATTCCAATGTGGTGACCCCTAATAAAGCAAGGAATAAGCCCTGTGTGAGTGAGTTATAAACGGTCCCAACTGATTTGATTGTCTCGATGTAATACCCTCACCCTTGAAAAAACAGCATATGTTGGTTACACAGGTTTTAAAACACAGCTGTTGGTTAAGCTGGTTTACACTGGTTCTTGCTGGTTCTGAGATGGTCCTGACCATCTCATGAAAAGCAAAAACCAGCTTATGACAAGCATAGAATCAGCTTAAACCAGCTCCAGCAGCAATGGATCAAAAACCTAACCAGCAAATGCAGTTTTTCTCAAGTTCATAATAATGTCATGAACATATGATCCATTAATGATCTGCCAAATGCATGTACACGTAGGCTAATAAGTGACATCTCAACTTGAATATCCTTAAAGATCCTAAAAGACCTATAATTGATGACTCTTCTTAGCAAAGACCATAAAAAGCACAGTGCCATTTGAATACCTATTGACATACTGTGCTTTCTGCATTCATGCCAAAGTTTGACATAAAAGATGACTTCTTGATAAATCCTTACATGACATGCATAGAACGCATGATGTGCAAATTAACAGATTTGAACCTTTAAGCCCTATTTACAGCCATTTACAGATGTAAACATATTATTGCTCAACGAAAGTCTGAATCTGATCCTCTTAATGCAAACAACCGTTACAACATAAGAAGTGGATTAATGCTCACATTCAGCAGCCATACATTTGAAGATTTGAGAATTGAAGAATAAAATACTATGGTACTATAGCACGTTTCTAAAAAAAAATCACAAGTTTAGGCTCTTTTTTTTAGTGTCTTAAAAATGGTGTTATTATTTCAAGTTTTGTCACTTTAAAATTTAGTTTTATTCATTCATTCATTCATTTTCATTTCGGCTTAGTCCCTTTATTAATCTGGGGTCGCCACAGCGGAATGAACCGCCAACTTATCCAGCATATGTTTTACGCAGCGGATGCCCTTCCAGCTGCAACCCATCTCTGGGAAACATCCATACACACCCATTCACACTCATACACTACGGACAATTTAGTCTACCCAATTCACCTGTACCGCATGTCTTTGGACTTGTGGGGGAAACCGGAGCACCCGGAGGAAACCCACGCCAACACAGGGAGAACATGCAAACTCCACACAGAAACGCCAACTGACCCAGCCGAGGCTCGAACCAGCGACCTTCTTGCTGTGAGGCGAACGTGCTACCCACTGCACCACTGTGAGGCCCAAATTTAGTTTTAGGTTTATTAAAAGAATACAAATCCGTATGTCTTCCAAGCCCAATGTTGTTATTTCTTCAGTGAGAAACAATCTGAGATTAATGTTATGCAATAAACCCCTCCAAAAAAATCATGAATCCAAATATCCAAAAAATGCACAAATACTCTGCCGAAGCTCTGAAATTTCGCTCACATTTGAATGCCTTTGGTTGTGATGCAACCAAACCTGTTAGAAATCTCATTCTTAACTGAAGCAAATGAGATTGGAGAACTTTGCTTGAGGGGAAGATTATGAGTGAATAACCATTCATTTTCAGTCTCTTCCTCACACAAAGCTATCGTATGTTTTGGGAAAACATGGAATTGAGCAAAAGGTTTAAGCTGTTATGCTGCTTCTTTTAATAACGTGTTTTGCATAAAGGTTTTTACATAATTTCACAAATAAACAAGCAGATTCTGAATAACATTTTGTTTTTCACTGAAAAGTGATTTTCAGACAATATATTATCAAACTGCACGATTTGTTTGTCTCCATACTGACTGTGAAGGCAGTCCTGCCCCAGATGAAGGATAAAAACCATGGGCACATCATCACTATAGCCAGCGTTCTTGGACTGTTCAGCACAGCCTGTGTAGAGGTGAGATGGACAGTAACGGAGTAAGACAGTGTTCAAAGTCCTGCTTTAACCTGCTTGTTTCCATATCATCAATGCACTCATGTGTGAATCAATCCAGCTTTGATCTGTCTTTTTTATTTTATTTTTTTCAGTCCGGTTAATCACTCATAAGCGAGCCTTTTAAACTACTGCTGAAATGATTATTTATATATAACATAATATTTTTTTGTGACTTTCTATTACATTGAATTGGATAAACTTACAAAAAGAATGAACTAATTAACGTATTCGGTTGTGATTTACATGTGCAGATTTTTTGAATACCTAGAATTTTATATATATATATATATATATATATATATATATATTTGATCCATTGTATAAAGCCCCTATGTATACTATGATTTTTTTTAACTTTTAAATCATAATTTTAAAGTGTCTCTATTATATCTATTATGAATATTTTATTAACAAAACAAATTATAATTTTGTCTCCTACAATAGGTTTACATTCATTAAAAAAACAAAAGCAGTGTCATATTTATTGCAGCATTATTCCTAAATTTGAGAATCTGGTCTCTCTGACCCCCAGTGGTCTGCTCATCTCTAATTGGTCAAGATGGCCCTGTCTGTTGGCATTGGTCTACCACTTATCGCACATTGCACAGACATATCTGATATCAGTATATCATTTTAATACCCTGAAATTTCTAGTTTTTCAAGATCTTAATTCTAAGCATTAAGTGCTTTGAGCTGCGCATTTTTATTCAATGTTTGACGTAATCGCAACCGAAACATAAAGAGAGGGTGGGATATTTGAGGGTTTGTTTTATCACCGCTCTGCCAGTGAGAGTGGTTGTGCCCAAATGCATCAAATGTGAAGCATCCTGAAGGGGGCGGGGCATGTCAGATACTAGAGAGCATTTGATTGGTCAGGATTTGATGAGAAACTGAAGTATGAGGTGTCCTGAATAAAACCATTGATTTATTTAGGCGGAAGAGACAAACTACAAGCTTTACATGTTTATATCTCCTAAATGTGAATTTAACCAAAACAAACAATACTGATAATAACAACTAAAAAAAAAAAAACTCAATTTAAATTTCATGGGACCTTTAACATAACTCAAATACACACACGCACACACTTTTATTTGTGCAAGATGCACAAAACTTTTACTCATTTTGAGGACAACAGAATCCAACTGGCAGAGAGTGGACAGGGTGGACACTGACAGGAGAATGCATCAGTTCAACTGACTGACATGACTGAACATTAGCGTGCTTGAACATACATTCACTCACTCACGCTCTCTCACACAACAAACAGAAAAACACAATCACACACTCTATACTGAAGTCACAAGAACACTTTTTCCCAGACCTACATGACTATGTAGATGAAATTTCGTTTTCCGTGTGTGTTATGGTCGTCGTTGTAACTCAAAAAAAAAGCACTGGAGAAAAATCACCGCAGCAGAGACATGTATGAGAGCTTCATCATATCCTTCAATGGGGTTTTATACTGCACTTCACAACAGTGCTAACACAACAACCCAACTCTCTGGGTTATAGTAACACAACGTTAAAAACAAGAGAAAAATAAAAGCGTGGAAATTAAAAATAAAACATGAACAACGAAGAATAGCCGATCTACTCGAGTCAAACTTCACGATAATCTTTTTACAATTTAACAACGAAAAAACAAAACCTCCACTTCAATGGATATGATGAGGCGACTATTCCAAAGCCTTGACGGTTAAAAATGTATCGCCGCTTGCGTACAATTAAACAACTACGATATCTCTCGACCTTATTTAAATGAGTTTCATACTTCATTTAATCTAAGTTAAATGCAGAATTGAAGACTTGTGTTTTTGAGCAGCCAACAGAAACTCTGCTTCTGAATTTTCTCTAGTGTTTCGCAAATAAAAGGACCATTCCGATAGACAATTCTAGGCTGTCCCGTCCAGAGTCTTTCCCATGGTGCTTGAGTTAGCCGGTTTTAGTAATGCGTCACCCTCTAGGTCCTGTTTGGTGCACCTTTTGGAGAGAGACGGGTAAGAAATGTAATGTAATGTAATGTAATGAAAAGAAAAGCCATTATTACACTCTTATACAAGTGCTCGATCATTAGCTAAGCTCTTTTAAGGGTTAGTTCACCACAAAATTAAAAATCCATCATCATTTGCTCAGCGTCATATGTTGTTTTCAATTCATAAAACATTTTTCATGTTCAGAACAACGTAGTATTCAGATTTTTTAGGTCTGGAGCAGGATGAAGAAGAGTAAATGACAGCCATTTTCATTTTTTGGTGTGAAATAACCCTTGATCAACACGTCAACATCTATACAACCAGCTCATATCGAAATAAATGAATAATACATAAAATATTCGTAAAGCTTGGGACTGACCCTGACATCGGTCCATTAGCTGTGCGCTCGTTGGACTGCTGGTCAAGTTCTGACAGGAGCTTCAGGATGTTTAAAGCAGCCTGTGAAGACAGGAAGAGGCATTTTGGTTAAAAACATAAATAGTTGAAAACATAAATGTTGAACAGTTCCACTGTATTGTACAATTCGGTACGCCACAGTTCAAGTTTTGAAACGCTAATATTGTAAAACATTTTTCTAAAAGAAATTACACTTATTCTTACCAAGTGTATTTAATTTAAGAAACTAAATATTAAAATAGTAAATATTATTGCTATCTAACAGAACTGCTTCTATTTTAATATATTTAACATCCAATTTATTTGTGATCGCGCAGAAAATGTTTATATTAAAGAATTATTTTGTATAATGCGTTCATAATCTGACAGAAGCCAAACTTTTTAAAATTAGTTTGAAAAGCAGAAACTTTTGAAAACTATGATGCTCGGTCATGTGACCAATTCAGCTAAAGCGTTGGACTGCAGCTGTTATGGCTGCTCTCTGCTTGAACAACATTTTAAAGAGTAATTTCAGTTTGTACATCCTCCAGATTGCTTTTTCTCAGAGATGTTGTTTTGGCACATCTCTCAGTCTAGATTCTCGCTTGCTTTGGCAACTTTATACTCTGTGTTACTCACAGCAACAACTCCAACTTACTGTCGGCCCATTTAAAAAATGACTAGTTGCTTTTCCTCAACACATTGCCACGATGTTTTAAAGGTCTCACGAAATGCTGTGAAATGTGCAGTTTTACTCTATGTTTGACATAATCTCAACCGAAACATGAAGAGAGGGTGGGACATATTGTAGCTCCTCCCCTTTTAAAAAAAGAGCCAATAGCATTTTATCACCGTTCTGCCAGTGAGAGTGGTTGAGCTCAAGTGCATCAAATCTGAAGCATCTTGAAGGAGGTGGGGAATGTCAGATACTAGAGAGCATTTGATTGGTCACGATTCGATGAGAAACTGAAGTATGAGGTGTTGTGAATAAAACCGTTGATCTATTTAGGCAGAAGTGACAAAATCTACACGCTTTACATGTTTATACCAGTTTTATTTCTTCTAAACTTGAATTTTGTCACTGTTATGGTGCGCACAAGCTTATAGATATCTTTAAAAAAATAATACTGATACTAACATCTAAAAAACTATATCTTAATTTCATAAGATGCTGTAAAGTAAACAAGAGACACTCTTTTTCTCTCCGTATGCACCAAACACTTTCTGATAAACATTCCACATTTGTGGAAAAGCTTGTATAGTTCTGGGTATACATCGCACG
>CAIGQW010054109.1:6833323-6844226 GCA_903798125.1 Danio choprae
CTTAGAACATGAAAAATGAACACACAACAATACACCAGAGTAAACAGAAATAGGGCTCTCCCCGTGTTCGTGTGGGTTTCCTCCGGGTGCTCGCCACAGTCCAAAGACATGCGGTACAGGTGAATTAAATAAACTAAATTAGCGGTGGTGTATGTGTGTGAATGCGAGAGTATATGTCTGTTCCCCAGTACTGGGTTGCAGCTGGAAGGGCATCCGCTGTGTAAAACATATGCTAGAATAGTTGGCGGTTCATTACGCTGTGGCAACCCTTAATGAATAAAAGGACTAAGCCGAAGGAAAATGAATGAATTAATGTCTTTGTCAGTTCATAATATTTTACCAGTTGTTTTTCAAGACACTAGCATTCAGCTTAAAGCGCCGTTTAAAGGCTTAACTAGGTTAATTGGGTTAAATAGGCAAGTCATTAGATAACAGTGGCTTCTTTTGTAGCCAGCCAAAAAAAGAGAGGGGTCAATTCTTTCTAACTGCTTATATTTCAGTCAAATTAAAAGGAATATGACTTTCTCCAGAAGAAAAAAACATGATAGGAAATACTGTTAAAATGTCCTTGGTCTGTTAAACATCTCTTGGGAAAAAATTGAAAAACAATGAAAATTTTCACAGGAGGGTTAATCATTTTGCCTTTGACTGTATAAAGCATAAGATAATGCTCACCATGTCATGGCAGGACTCCACGTCCTTGCCGATGCCGTGGCTGATGAGTGGAGGCTGAGAGGAGCAGTTGATCAGAGACACAAACTCGTTCTTGTTATTTTTGGGAAAGTCTTTATATTCAACCTGTGGCAAAACAAAGAAATGAATCAGAATAAATCAAAACATGCTGGAAGTGTATTTGCTGTCATATTCAGTACCTGTAAGCCTTGTACAGTGGCCAGGTAGCTAAGCTGTTCGGATGGTCTGGTCAGGGGCCCGTGGGGTCTGTGTGCCAGGCTGTTGTTGGTCTTCAGTATTCCCTCGGCGGTCGGGGAAGTGCCAGCGTACAGCAGCTCATTGGCAATCATGGCCGTCACTGTAACCTTGGCTGGGTTTGGGGCAGCTATGCGACCGTAGTCTTTGGCATGGGGACCCTGGATGGCACCCACCGCCTGTGCTACCTCAGGCACCATGGGTAAAATGCCAGCAGGAAGCTGTTGATGGCTGAGGAAGGGAAGTCGGAAATCCTCCTCCTTACTGACCACTTTAAGAAAGATGAGAGTTGGTCACAAGCAGGAAATCTTCACCTTAAACATTATGTAGATATGATGACGAATGACTATAACTAAGTATAAAAAATTACTACAAAACACATACCAAGACCAGCTTTCTCCATAGATCCCGGCTCAAAAAAGGTCACTTTTCGTCCATCTCCAAGTTTCTTAGCAGGCGGCTTTGCAAAGATAAAATGTATTGACTATTTATACTAACACTTAAAGGCACAGTTCACCCAAAAAAAATTTATTCATTTATCACATTTATTTACTCATCCTCTACTTGTTCCAAACCTGTTTGAGTATCTTTCTTTCTTCTGTTGAACACAAGGGGAAATATATTGAAGAATGTTGGAAAAAAAACAGCCATTTATTTTTGTAGTATTTTGGTTCCTACTATGGATGTCAGTGATTGTTTTGCTGTTTGGTACAACATGAGAATGAGTAAATAAGACTTATAATACAAATAATAATTTTTATAGTAAATTAATTGAGGGATTTTGGAACTTTTGTTAACAAATGTGCTAGAACACACAACTTGCTAAAATAATATATTACATAAAGATATAAGTTCTTTATTTAGTTTTGTACTTTTTTAACTTTCTATACATTTATTTAAAAAATATTTTGATAAAAGCTTTTTTTTAACATAAATATGTCTTAGATAAAAAGTAGATTTGTTTTGTTTGTGCATTGTTAAACACTCAGAAAAATAAAAGAATAAATAAATAAAATAGAATAGATTAAAAATAATGATTTCCAGTGTTGGGGAAAGTTACTTTTGAAAGTTTTAATGCATTACAATATTAAGTTTCTCCCCCCAAAAAGTAACTAATTGTGTTACTTAGTTACCTTTTATGGAAAGTAATGCGTTACATTACTTTTCAGTTACTTTTGGATTACTTTTCCTTACCTGGCTGAGGTTTGATCTCTTTTAGAACTTGCTTTTTAATAGAGGAGCTCTGCACTTAACAACCACCTATATAACCAACACCTTTATTTTCCTTTAAAAAATGTAGGGTGATACTATATTCTGAGAACTTTCTGACCCCAGAGCTATACATGCTATAACTCAAATATTATTATTTATTTTCAAATGTAATGCATTACTTTGCTCATTACTTTAGAAAAGTAATATTATTACGAAATGTGCATTACTTATAATGCGTTACCCCCAACACTAATGATTTCTGACCAGTATTGTGAAATGAAATAGCAACATTTTTAAATTTAGTAAATGTAAAATAACTAACTAAATAAATATCTAACATTTAAGTACATTAACCGTTAATGTTTAAAGCAGAAATGCTAAAAATATATTTAACATGTATTTCACAGGCACTCTAATGTGGCCCTGGATCCGAGATAAAAACTTCTCAAAGCAAAATAAACACTGTTAATAAGCAGACACTCACTTTTTCATCTGTTTTCAGTGCCGGTTTGGGAGGTTGTGGCTGAGGCACTTTAAAACCCAGAAGTTCCAGCATTTTCTCCGCTGCATTTCGCTTGGCCACTTTTTTACTAGGTCCCATTCCCTCCGCATTCTGACCCGCAACTGAAACCTGAGCGAGAGGAAAAACAGAGAGCCGCACAGGGACGCATAACTCTTCCAGACACATTTCTGACAATAAGCAATTTTGCAGCCTGTAGTAGAAAATGACAGCCAGAAGAAGAACATGGCCTTCATACACAAAATATGCAGTGAAATACTGTAAAAATGTGCTGAGTCAGAAAGTGATGGAGTACCTGCATGACAAACTCTCTGCGTCGAGGCAGTCCTCGCTCCGTTACTAAAGTGTACTCGGGCTCTTTTTCTTTCTTGGCCTGCTGGATCTGAGCCAATCTGCTGATGGGGTTCATGCCCTGACCGTACTCTGGACTGGTCTGCAGCTGAGAGAGAGTTTGCAAGAGTAATTAGTAAGTGTAAAAAATGCTATCACTTCATTCAGTGCATTTTGATATCAGAGAATAACAGGTTATATGCAAACTGACTTAATTTTCAGTGAGCTAGCCCAAGTGTTTCCTATGAACTGTCACGCCATTACGAAAATCACCATGTTTAAGATCTGATTTCTTTAAAAGTCAATCATCTTCACTGCCTGATTGATATACGATATAAAGTGGGTCTCAGACCGAACAAGAAGCACTGCATTAAATTCCATTTTTCTGCGCCATGTCTTTAAAATATGGAAGTTTGTTTTATTACAGTATTTTCAATGGAGTTTCTACGCTCGTCTGCTGCTACTGACAGTGCTTGCATTTACACTGTCTTTCATCTCATTTTACGTTTGAACAACTAAGTGAATGCTTAAGTCTATTCAACTGATTGTATTTTAATTACATTATGACATTGATGCTGTAAGAGGAACCTTATGAAATTGAAAATAGTTACATAAACCTTTCACCCGAAGTTTATCGTTGACTGAAAAACACTAGCTGTGCATATAGTCCATTAAAGAGGCAAATTGGTTAAATCAGCGTTTATCAATCCGGTCCTTGCACCCCCTACATTTAGTATGTTTCTCTTTCTACATTGGACTTTGTTCTAATTCAACAACAAATGCCCTGCAAAGAGGACTCTACAATATATTCTGCCATGATTTCAGATTGGAGGCATGTTTCATTTAAATGGCAATTTAGCATGTTATATGTGAATTTATATTGTATTTCATTATGGAGGTATATTATGTCATGCTTTAAATCTTCTCTAGTAATCCATGAATGAACATTCTGAAGTGAAATAAAGGCTTCTCATGCTCAAGTAGAGAGCCATGAAGGAGAAGGGGCTAGGGAAGAATGCGCACTGGTAGGGACATGTCAGTCAGAACAAAGTTCAAGCATGAACCTCTTTCTAACAAGCTGGTTATCTAAATCAGCTGTGTTAAATACGAGAGTGCAGGGGGTGTGAGGACCAGGATTGAAAAGCGCTGAATAGACTGAAAAATAGAAAAAACACACAAAATGGCAGCCAATGTCTGCCTAGTTAGCATCATTTCTTAATTTGAGGATATATGAAGATATGAATATCTCAGTTACACTGTCATACTTAAAGTATGAAAAATGGGGGGGGGAATTTTTTACATTTTTTTTTAAATACAATTTTTTTGAAGGTCAGTAACATCTTGTTTAAATGCTGTCATTTCTATTAATTAAAGAATACATTTACCAAAAAAAATAAAACAAAAATCAGCATTTCAACAAAATGATAAAGCAACTGTTAATAAACAGTAAATAAACTGCCGTAAAAAATGTATAATAATACAAGCGTTTCTTCTTCATATTGATTTTTTTTTAATCATGTGGCACTCAAGAATGGCAAACAAAAATCTGATAATAGAATATGGGAAAATGTAATTTTAGAAAATAAAGGACAAAAAAAAAGTAAAAATGGACCTAAAAAAACAACAAAACACTGCAATATATGTTAGGTCTACTGCATATGCGTACTGAACCTAAAAATCTATATTTTTTGGTACAAAAAAATGTGTAAACTATGTAAACGTAAAACGTGTACCGTTACATTTTACATAGGTTTAACAATAAAAATCTTTTTTTTTTTTTTTTGCAAAGATGTGAATGGTTTCAGAGTTTCAGACCCAGTCATCCTCAAACTAAATCATGTTTTTACCTTAATAATGGACTTGCTTTTCTTCTTAATGCGTAATGGTATCTTGTCAGTGGCAGGAAGTTGAGGCAGTCTGCGCAGCTCCTCCAGGACAGCGATGGCAGCTTGTTTCTTTGCAATCTTCTTGCTTTTGCCTTCCCCCTCCCCTGCAAACTCACCCACCGCTACCCTCACCACAAAACTCTTCATGTGAGGAGCCCCTGCCTCTTTAAGCACCTGTAAACAATGACAAGAGTCAAAAAAAGGAAGAAAAAAAAAAAAAGGTCAACATGTCGTACCGCCATTACAGAACACACTTTGCATGTTTTACATTTATCATTTAAACTTCTAATAGGGGGGGGGGTACATTTGTAATATGGCTATGTGTTGTGATATTGACAGAAAATGTTGGCTCAATATTTAAGATACGGCACTAAAACTGCTAGTACATGGCAAGTTCCTTTTTGAGCGATTAATTAATCGTTTTAAAAAGAGGATTCATTTAGAATCAGCTCTTTCTGAGTGGATCTGTGAATCACTGACTCAATTGATTGATTCAAAAAAGAGACTCATTCAAAAATTTAATAGCAGTGTTGCTCAGAGATGCACAAATGATCCGCTTTGCATTTGTGACAACTTTTGTGAACACAGGGAATAAACAATTCAGCAAAGTTGCTTTAGCAATGTAAATTGACCAATATACATCTTTTAAATTAGGTGAAACCAAAAAAGCACAATACAACGGTTTCAAATATTTAATTGGGCCAATAACATGATTGGGCAGACCACTTGATGGTTTTTCAATTGGCTTAACACATTATTCCTCATTGAGCCAATGCTAACAGGCTGTGGCTACAATTGAGAAAAAAACATTTGCTGAATTTCATTTGGGCCAATTGAAAAAATGTAGATGTGACCAGTCACTAAATAATTTAGAGTTTGGGCAGTAATTGTTTTTTGCAGTGTACACAAACACGTAAACTGAGAAAAATGCTGTGAAAAAAAAACACTTTTTTTTTTTTATTACGCCAACCATTTGGGTATGCATGATCAATTTAGTTCCTCTGAAATGGAACAAAACTGAACATGAAGACTTTGTCACAAGATAATTCAGATGTCACAAAGCCCATTTTAGGTCTGAACTAAATTTTGAGCCAACTTGCTGTACTTTTCCTTTGAACGAAAGTTTGAACTCTTGTATTAAATTACACACATGCACACACAGATATTGAGGAATATAGGACTCTTGCTTGTGTGATTTAGCTTAACTACATCATATTGTATAACTATAAAATAATAATAAATATATAGACAATGGTGGCGTCACAGTGGGTAGCATGATTGCCTCACAGCAAGAAGGTCGCTGGTTCGAGCCTCAGCTGAATCAGCTGGCATTTCTGTGTGGAGTTTGCATGTTCTCCCCGTGTTCGCGTGGGTTTCCTCCGGGTGCTCCGGTTTCCCCAACATGTCCAAAGACATGCGGTATAGGTGAATTGAATAAGCTAAATTGGCCGTAGTGTATGTGTGTGAATGAGAGTGTATGGGTGTTTCCCATTAATGGGTTGCGGCTGGAAGTGCATCCGCTGCGTAAAAAATAAGCTGTATAAGTTGGCGATTCATTCCGCTGTGGCGACCACTGATTAATAAGGGACTAAGCCGAAAAGAAAATGAATGAATGAATCAATAAAGATAGACAATAAATGTTGCACTCCTATTATTTGTAGCCTATGCATGATGGGATCATACCTCGAAATCCACAGGCATGTTGCGTTTTAATGCAATCTCAAACACTTGGCTAATCTCTGATTTGTTTAGATTTTCTTGTATTGGCTCATCCGTCATCTACAAGGTAAACACAACATGTATTTTAAATCACAATTTAACAAGATGGATAAGATACATGTATTTTCCTTGTATATACTTATGCATTTTCAAGAAATAATTGAACAAAAGTTGCACAGGGTCAGAATTGCAGAGAAAATATAGGCACATTTCATTAGTGTATAAGATGGACTTTATAATTCCATTCAAAAACAGTGTAAAGCAGGCAAATACAAATGTTAAAAATGTCACTCGACAACAACAAAAAATCAGTTTAACAGCAGACAACTGAATAAAAACTGCAAGTATACAACAAACATAAACTACTTTCTAAAAATTGCTGGGTTACACAAAATTCCTTCATGTTGTCCCAACACAAACAGATTAAGTTAAAACTGAATTGTTTTTACAAATTTAAGTGGACTGGACATAAAACATTTAAGTTGTCCCAAAAAAAAATCTCAAGAAATGTGTTGTTTCAGCTAATTGTTTTACCAAGTAGTTTGAACAAGCAGCAGAAATCATCTTTTTGAGTATACACTGGTATCTATTTAAAACAACAATAAAAAATTGATTCATTGTAAACTTATTAATTTAAAGTAAAACTGAAACAAGCAACACACATGACATGCTTATTACAAATACTCCCTTTTCCCTCATTTGGCACCAATCAAAATGTTTGTTTGATTTGGACATTCTTTTCTTGCTTGACTTTAAAGTTTATTATACTTCTAATTCATTTTGTAATGCATATCAGCATAAAAAATACATTACTTATATTCTGGAAAACACCTTTAGGTTTAAGCTCACAAAGCAGGGGTCTGATTTATAAAAATTGCATAGAAACTAGAAACCTTTCTAAAAGTGAACGTACAACAGAATAATTTTGTTTTATTAATGATTATGGCTCATACAATGATTAAAAGTGGTTCAATTTAGTCAATATTTAAGTTAAATATAAGTCTACTTAGGCGCCACAGTGGATAGCACTGTTGCCTCACACCAAAAAGGTTGCTGGCTTGAGTCCCGGCTGGACCAGTTGGCATTTCTGTGTGTAGTTTGCAAGTTCTCCCTGTGTTGGTGTGGGTTTCCTCCGGGTGCTCCTGTTTCCCCCACAGTCCAAAGACATGCGTATAGGTGAATTGGAAGAACTAAATTGGTCATAGTGTGTGTGTGTGTGTGTGTGTGTGTGTGTGTGTGTGTGTGTGTGTGAATGAAAGTGCATGGGTGTTTCCCAGCACTGAGTTGCAGCTGGAAGGGCATCCACTGTGTAAAACATATGCTGGAATAGTTGTCGGTTCATTCCGCTGTGGCGACCCGTTAAATAAGGGACTAAGCCGAAGAAAAATGAATGAATGAATGAATAAATGAATGTTTACTTAAAGCTATGCACATTCTCCTGTCAAGATTGTTTTTTTTATAGATTACAACTTTTGTGTACACACATTTTCACCCTATTTTTGATGTGTGTGCCTTGTTAATAAATAAGACCCCAGCTCTTTTTATAGAATAATCCATTAATAGCATGTAATGAATATGACCCGTCTCACCTCCGTTATTTGCTGCAATATTGGCTCTTTCTGCAGGTATTTGATAGCTTTGGCTGCAGCGTCATGTTTGGCGGCCTGACGTGTGCGGCCCTTGCCGTGAAACTGTTGACCACCGATTGAAAGCTCCATATGATACAGTACTGGCCCCACAGGAGGAAATGGGTAGTAATAACTGCTCAAAAAGAAGAAAAGTAGTAATGTACATCATGTAATCAATCATACCGCTTTTGTGCTAAGAGATTAATTACTGGATATAACACCAGGCTAAATGATGTTATGCAACGATAAACATAGATTGAAATAGAAAGTGCATACTGCTGCATGGAGCGTGCATACGGGCCCGGTGCTCTGATGTTGTAGTTAAACGCTGGTCTCATCCCCTGGTAGGCATCTACAGGTTTATAGATGGGCTTTTTGCCCAACTTCATACAAAGTGCATTAAGCTCCACAGTGTGGGTTACATTATCTGCATGAGAAAGAGAAGCATGTAAAAACAGCTGCTTGCAATACTAACATTCATAAGCTTCAAATTATTACAGTAATGTTAGAAAACATCATTCAAATTTGTATATAATCAAATTTATACAAATTAATTCAATTCATAAATCGTTCTAATGTGGTGACTTGGTGATCAAGAACCAGTATTATTGACTTAAAAAGTTATAAGGCTTAAAAGCATTTCTTTTGAACAGATAACTTTTATTAGCATTATAAATGTCTTTACTGCAATATTTGTTCAAATTTATTTAGGATTAGTTTAATCTTTTTTTTTAAATTTAACAATTATATTTTATTTTATTTTATTTGTTTTTTTATGATAGCAAAGCTGAATTTTCAGCATCAACCATTATGATCACTTCTAATATGCTGATCTGGTGCTCAAGAAAATAGGGAGAAAATGTTATTGCAAAAATTGGTTATATTATTAGGACCAATGTTAATTGTTGCTTACTATTTTTTTATCATTTAATCTTAGGGCGTACTCTCACTAGGTACAGTAGGTGAACCATGCCGAACCATTACGTCAAACCGAGTAAAAATGCACATGTCAAAGCACTTCACAGGACCTTTTTTTACCGTTTACCGTTTATACCGGGGTTTTTTTTCTTCCTTAGGATTTAACAATATAGGGATGAGAATAT
Source organism: Danio choprae (assembly GCA_903798125.1). Classification (NCBI taxonomy): domain Eukaryota; kingdom Metazoa; phylum Chordata; class Actinopteri; order Cypriniformes; family Danionidae; genus Danio; species Danio choprae. The sequence goes on from CAIGQW010054109.1 coordinate 6,842,649, forward strand.
TTTCACTTAATAAGATAAAATGTAATGATTAGACGTACACTCTGAGCCCTTGTAGATCCCACCTGGGCTCTTACCGGGGTGGCGGGGGCTTCTGTGACTGGGTTTGGGGAGAGTTGTTTGGGCGAGAGCACTTGATGCTGCCGAGTGCTGCGCTTTTTTAATACTGGTCCCCTCTGCGTCCCAATGCTGATCCCCCAGAGTCAAGCGCACTGAGAAAATCTGACCAACACACACCGTCAGAAAGTATTAACAGGTGGGAAGGGATGGTTTAGTGTGATTGTGTGTATAGTAAAGTGTCAGGTCTTACCTTGGAGTGTGCTGGTCCTTGTTCACTGAGCAGCTTGTATTCAGGTTGGAACTTGTTGTAACGGGCTAACTCATTCACTAAACACATTGGGGTCTTCTCTTTAGGGTTTGCCATGTTAGATACTGGAATACAACATTAAAGTACAAATGAAATCAAAACTACTTATATGATTTTGTTAGCTCACATTGCTAATTTTGTGGTGAACAATTAATCTGAGCATGTCATTAAGAAAAAAAAATGTTTGCCCTTGTAATCTAAAATGTAAATCTGAAAATGCACTTCCTGTTTTTTTTTTTTCAGTTAAATTGTCATATTACTTTTGTCTGAGGTATTGGGCGTGGCTAACATACTTAACCACGCCCCTCCAACTTTCAGTTTTGACAACAAACCGAAATGGTGAGCAGGAGGTGTCTGTTAGGTTGTAATAGCTCTTCCGACACCCTTTTCCGGATCTTTCTGAATTAAATGCCTGCTTTACTACATCCAATCACCTCGCAGTAGAAAACACATCCCACGCCTTCTCATTTAATATTCCATTTCTCTAGGAACTTCATCACAATGCGAAAAAAAAGGTCGCAGTTAAAAAAAAGATTAATTCAATAATGGAGCACAGTAAAATTTTACTGATCCAAGCATCTTTTTAGTGATGAGAGCATAAATGGGACCTAACGTTTTAGCTTCTGTATTAGCCCGAAAAAGGCAAAACCATTTAAAAGTTTGATGGCATTTTTGTTTAGTTTTTTATGCTCACCTTTACTGAATTACACGGTACAATAAAGCAGTATTATATGTAATAATATTAATACTATAATTAACTCATTTGCTTTTTATTTTTACGCAAAATGTTTAAACATGCTTTCAGTATTTTTAAAACATATGTATATTTTATACCATAACTGTAAGATTTTATTGCTCATAGGAAATATATGAGGATAAAAATGTTTTTAAAGACTTAATCTTACACTTTATTTTGGCTAGTTGCCTGAGGGAAAAGGTTACTACTATATCTGCTTGTTAAGTCGTGACGTATCGGTGACGTATGGAATACTGCTGCTGGGTCCAAGCCACTACTCATTTGAATTGAGAAAATATTCGCTTATGATCACTTTAGTCATATCACACATTAAAGTGAATTTTATATAAAATCAGGATCTACACAACAGTCTCTGGACTTGCTGCATCACAAATATCAAAATTTTTACGATTTATAAAAAAATTTATCACTTTCTGGCCATCGGATATTAGGCATGGATATATATATATATATATAT
>CAIGQW010054109.1:6844626-6864383 GCA_903798125.1 Danio choprae
ATCATAGTGTACACATCGGTCTCTGGACTTGCTGCATCACAAATACCCAACTTTTTACAATTTCTAAAATATTTATCACTTTCTGGCTATCGGGTATTAGGCATGGGTATACTGTATATATTGCTATCGTGATTTTCGAAAGTTTTACATCGCTTTGCAAACGTTTATTATTACCATTTGATGAGTCTCCCCATACTGTTTGATAGAGCGCTTGGACCTGGAAGCCACTTTGCGTGATGCCACACTTAACAAGCGGATAGACTAGGGCTGCACAATATATCGTTTGAGCAAACATATGCAATGTTGAGTAGGGATTATAAATGACCAGAAACCACAGGTCAAAACAGGAGATTTGTGGAGACACTGCAGAATTTAACCATAAGTATGAAATTTTATCATCTGCATGTGTTTTTAAAGCCTGTGACTGAATGAGCATTTGAAGAGAGGTTAAAGCATTTTAGTTGTGCATAAAAAAGTTTAAAAAGAATCAATTTTATTTAATTATTTATATGATGAAGACTATACAGTGGTATTTTACATTTGATTATTCAATTTCTGTACCTGAATAGTGCTGCTCTCTCCAGAAAACCATAAAGCACAGTTTATTTCACTTTAGTATTTGCTCAATTGTGTTTATTTATGGCTATAATTTGTATTATATATGTATACAATAAATTACATAAAGGGGCAGCACGGTGGCGCAGTGGGTAGCACAATCGCCTCACAACAAGAAGGTCGCTGATTCGAGCCCCGGCTGGGTTGGTTGGCGTTTCTGTGTGGAGTTTGCATGTTCTCCCAGTGTTGCCGTGGGTTTCCTCTGGGTGCTCCGATTTCCCCCACAAGTCCAAAGACATGCAGTATAGGTGAATTGGGTAAGCTAAATTGTCCGTAGTGTATGAGTGTGAATAGGTATGTATGGATGTTTCCCAGTGATGGGTTGAAGCTGGAAGGGCATCCGCTGCATAAAACATATGCTGGATGAGTTGGCGGTTCATTCTGCTGTGGCAACCCCAGATTAATAAAGGGACTAAGCCGAAAAGAAAATGAATGAATGAAATTACATAAAAATATATTGATATTTCACTCCCCTACAAAAGCATTCCAAGTAATGACAAATAGAGATGACTATTTAAGTCATCTGGTGAAATTACAGCATATATGAGCACAGCCCATTTTAAAAATAAATATTTTTATCCAGTTCTCAGTGAATATAGGCAATGTATTTTGGTGCATTAAAACAAAACAGATTTATTAAACAGATATATTTATTAACATAATACTTTAGTAATACATTACTTAATAATAAATAAATGAATGAATGAATGAATGAATGAATGAATGAATGAAAAAGATAATACAATTAAATCCAAGCAAAATATTACAAAAACAATGACAATCTACAAATTTTCTACAACATTTTTCATAATTTTTTTTGCTTCTCTTGCTTTTTCCTCTTTTTTAAATTTGTATTTAATATTTTTCTATAACATATAAATTTGGGTGTACTAGTTTTGAACCGTTATCGTAAGTTATTTTGCTAGATAAGCTCCAGATTTGGCTTCAGTACTGACTAATCTAATGTATATGCACAAATATAATATTGTATAGCTTCCTACTAAAATTATGAATTTTAAAGATAGATTTGTGAGGGGTGTATATGCTGAGCACTTTAAATCGCAATATATATCGTAGAGAAAAAAAACATAATAATCGCAATGTAAAATTTTTCCAATATCGTGCAGCCCTAATATAGACATAAAAAATCATTTTAAAAAAATTATGAAAGCAACACATACTATGACACTGCTAAAATAAAAGAGAAAGCTGAGTTTTGTGGATAATATACCTCAAAATTACTAAAACAAAAACTAAACTAAAAGTAATAACTATATAGATAATAATATAAAACTATTTTTTATATAAAAGGCATGAAACAAAAATGCTGAAATTAACTAATTAAAATTAAAAACAAATAAATAAAATTAACATATAAAAACATACTTCATTAATAAATTGCTTAATAATTGCTAAAATAGCACTGTCACTCACCTGTAGGGTTGCAGAAGGGCGTGGCTGAGGCAGAAGGCAGGGCGGAGTTTCGCAGTGGGTGACTGGCACTCTCTGAGGGTAAGGGGGCGGTCCCACAGGGAATGCTGAACCCGGGTTGGGGCGGGGCAAGCTGTAAAGGGGCGGTGCTGGGTGCAGGGTTGCCAGGCGCTTGGAACTGAAGCTGTGACATTCTGATTGACTTGTAGAGAGGTGGATTGATTGAATGACCAGATATAAACTTTGCAGTCGAGAAAGAAGAGAACTTTACAAAGAGGGTTGTGTGTGAAAGAGAGAAAATGAAGAGCGTGGGTTTGTAGAGTGAAAAACGACTGCAAAGCTCTACCTACAGAGAGTAATGAAAAATGATCAAGATTAGAATGAGGTTACGTTTAATCAGTTCACAAAAAGATTATTCTACATTTGCATTTCCAAAGCAAATTGATTGTATTATTAAAAGATTTGGTGAATGTAGATTGTAGGATTTGACAGAAAATAAAAAGCTTAATTTTGATTTCAATACTTAAACCTATATAAACCTAATTTATGTTAGTTGGGAAAAAAATGTGAAATGACATACTCAAATATATTTTAACATGATTTAAAAAAAAAAGGAAAATCAAGTATACATTGCTTCAATCCATTAAATGTTCATCTTTAAATATAGCTAGAATTATAGAATAGTTATTCTTATACTTACCAAAAATCCTTAAATTAATTGTAAATTTAGAATTGTAACACTGAACCACAAAACCAGTCTTATGTTGCACAGGTATATTTCTGACAATAGACAAAAATACATTGTATGTATATAAAAAAAATAAAATCTATGAAAGCTTATTTATTTCAACTTTCCTGTAATGTATAAATCTCATTTTCCAAAAACACTTGTGACTTATTTTTGTGGTCCAGGGTCACAACGTTGTGATCATATTGTTAGAAGCCTCAACAATTCATGCATCAAATGTGATACTGTACACGATCTAGGGTTACTGCAATGATGGCAAATATCAAGACAGAAAGATCAACATATTAAAGTAACATGGCAACCAGCTCTTAACGGCTGACAGCTTCTGGAAACCTGATCAACAGCACAAGAAAAAAATACATCGCTTTGCAAAAAAAAGTTGACAAAATACAAAACACGCATCAACACTGCACACTCAATCAGTGTCATTAAGTTAAACCGATTATTTCGTATATTAGCGTTAGCACAGGCTGAACATAACGGGTGTTTACAGAATAATATTACCTAGTGTATACTTTAGCAGGGAATATATACTGGTTTAGCTTTAAAAGGCCAACGCAGAAGCTTGTTAGTTGAAAAGAAAAATAAATATCAGCTGTCAGACTCCTCCTCCTACCCCTGCAGTGCAAAGTATAAAAGCCGGCTATTTAAACATACACATGCTATACATTAACAAGCATGATAAACCAAATCAGTCGCGACAAAATAATATTACATATGCATTTTAGTTAAAAAGCATCCATGGCAGTATGCGATAAAATCCTCTCAGATCCATATGAATGGCTCGAGCTAACGCACTAGCAGCTCGCGCATCTCAACAACACCGGATAAATAAAGCTCACCTCGGTTTTATTTCTCTCCGGCTGTGATTTACTCCATGAGTTAAGATGTTAAAGCGTAGTGTCTGTTCGCTTTCGTCCTTTTTATAGGGGTTCTAGACTGCTTTAGTATGAAAATACGGGGAAGAGGTAGAGAGGGTGAGTGTGGACAGGGCAAACACTAAAGAGAATAGCCCGATATTTTCCGCCCCTGCCAGGAAATGACATCATGCCGCCAGTTTGTGGGGTTAAAATTATGGAAACATTGTTTTTAATGATTAACTATAACATTTATCAGCAGTTCTGATATTTCACAACTCATATGTAAAAGAAAACTGTATTTGCTGAGGTAAATTTGTGGTGTGGTTAATAAGCGGGCCTTGTGTTACAGTGGTGGTGGGTGGAGGGGCTTGTAACCCAATCCTCGCACAAACATGTTTTGGACACACTTGAAGCGCACTTTATCCATCTGAAATGCCGTTTATTGGTGTAATTGACACAGTTTTGTCATTTTTAATGCAGCGGTGTTCAATAATTAACAGTTCTCACACTTTTTGTATGTACACAGTGTAAAAATAACAAATTGCATTATCATTAAAATAAGGAGGAGCTCAGCTAGTTTTACCTCCGTATAAAAAGAAAATGTCTTTATAAAATGCTACTGTGTTCTTTAACAACTCATTTGAAGCATTTTAGAGTGGTCATAGATGGAAAACTTTGTGAAGACTCATGATGTAGTACTCATAAACTCAACCTTAATTAAAGTAACAGTCCAAGTGACAAATATCAAATCCATGTAAGAAGTTATAAATAAAATAAAAAAATGTGTGACTACTTTCTAGTTCGCCATATATATATATTTAAAAAGGTGGGAAAAATTATTTTTCTCTTCACACACACATTTACACACACAACTGATAGATATAATTATTGCTGAAGCACTTTTCCAACAGTACATTAACACTTGATCACATCTTGAGTCATGATGGGAAAGATTTGGTTGGAGAAAAGTCTTGCATAAATTAGAGTCCTGAGAGTTTAGGGTAAAAGGTAAAGGTTTAAAGGTTGTACGCCTGTCGGATGTTGAGCGTGTCTTTCATCATCAGGTCTCTGAGTCTCCATAAAGCATCGGCCATTGTGGTGTGAGCGCCTTTGCTTTTCAGCCAGTGAGTAGGGAGATGACTCTCCTGTTCCCTACTAAGCCGGCAGTCTTTTCTCTGCGCTGAAGGAAAGATAATCATCAAAGTTGTGTTATAAAAGTATCAGTATAAAATAATGGCAAATAATGGCAATAAATGGCAAAAAAACCACAATTAAAGATGTTAAATGGCTGTAATGTCACATATGTCAATGGCAATCAAAGAACTAATGCCTGGTTTACAATGGGTAAGACGCATTTTTGTGGGACAATACTAAACACAGGTCTGTCCATTTTTGACCACTTCAAGTGATAGAAAAAAATGTAAAAAATTGAGTGGAATTCTTTTGTAATGTAAATGCTCATGTGGCCAGATGAATTCCAACAGCCACTAAAGACCACCTTGTGTCCATCAGCTGACCTAATTATTAAACATTACTTAACATGTTGGTGAAGTGTGCTAGCCAGATGAGATTTAAACGTTGCTGTTTGAAATCTTACCAGTCCTGATTCAGACACAAAGCAAAATAATTCTAGCGTACTTTTGCAGGTATCAGAGCATATATTGCTTTCCGTTGTCTCCTTTCATGTTCTTTTGTAAACTGCAAAACCTAATTTTAACTAATGCTAGATCGAAAGCTCAGAAATAGCCCATTTACGCATCCAAAAAAATTTCAATAAAACAATTGGTTGGTTAAAGTGGGCAAAAGAGATGCATTAAAACACCAGGCATAAATGGAAATTTAGAATCAATTTAATGCATCTTGGGTAAATAAAAATAATTAAATTAATAACTCTACATATGCAAACTCGTTTTACCCTTAAGGCTCTGGTCCCATTTGCTAATGGTGGAGGATTCAGCGCTGAGGCCCTCAATGTACTTCAGATATGCCTCTGAATGCAGGAGACGCTGGGGTTTTGGAGGCGGAGCAACAAAAATAGGTGGGGCTGGCTGTTGATAGCCTGGTTGACCTTGACCTGGATATGGTGGTGGAGCTTGCTGTCCTGGTCCATATCCAGCCATCTGAGAAGACAAAAAGTAGTAAAGAAAATGACTACAATTTGCATCTGCATTAGCATCACTACTGAAAGCTGAATGAATATGATCTTCACCTGCATGCCATAAGGGTTTCCGGGACCAGGGCTTCCAGTCATTCCATTCATTCCTGGGACCATCACACCTGAGAAGGAATGCAAAAATAGCTTTGTAAAATATGGAAATGCTGTATGATTAAACAAGAAACGAATAATGCACAATGACAAGATAAATAATGTTTTTATTAGTTAAAGGCACAATACGTAATATTTATTTTCAATAAAACATCCAAAAAAACAAGATTAGTGCTATATTGTTTGCTGATTTATGTACTTATACTGTATCCCAATTGTTTAGAAGAATGCTCAAATCCAAAGAAATAAGCTATTTTAACTAGTGACTCGAACGTGTAATTGTGCCGCCATGCTAATAACATCACACTCCCGATTTCCAGTTTGGTGTTATGGAAAACAGGGAAACACCAAAGATGCTTTAATATATTGTGCAGCTATTTAGACTGCCCAGAGCAGTATTATAACAAAACCTTAAAATGTATTTAGCATGATAAAACAATCACGACTGGAAGAACCAAAGTGGTCGACTGTGGCATAATAAAAGATCTGCTTCTTTTCGCTCACTCGTCTCTCATCAGAAATTGTTCAGGCTTTCGTTTCGCTTCAATGAATTTCGAAATGATTTTTACAGGAGAAATCAACTGCCATGACAACAACTCCCATGATTCCACACTCAGTCACAAAGTCATCAAACTACACCTTTGTTGTGAACTTTAAATTGAAAAATTATATACTGTGCCTTTAAATTATCCCCAAAGAAATAGCTTGTATAAAACAAAGACCCCATTTACAGTTGATTTTAAGATGCATTGTCATCAATTTTCATTCACTTGTTTTCGTACTCTCTTCTAAAATGCATAACAAGGCTTTGTTTCTTCAGCAGCCTCAATGAGAGCTCCTGTGACGGTGAATAGAAGAATATGGCAAAATAAAAGAGAAAGAATCTGAGGAGACCACTTGTGATCTGATCACCCCAAATGCACATTAATATCAGGTAGAAACATGGCCAGAGACTCAATGGAGTTAGTAAGTAGAAAAGTGGAGTTGACAAATCTTGTGTACTAATTAAACTAAGAAAATATGTGTTAGTTCTGTTGTGTGAATATTCTCACTCTATGAACTAGAGAACTCAAATTAGATCATGCAGAGATACAGATATTGTCTAGGGACAAGCATTTCTACGGTCTTCTGTTTCAAAACCAAAAAAAGGTTCCTTGCTGTCTAGGCACTAGTTCACTAGTATTTGGAACAAAGCTATAGCTATGACAAAAAAAATAATTAATTTCCCCCCCAATTTGGATTGGAGCTGCTCAGAAGTTCTTCAGGTGGAGTTCCTGACTAATCAGGGTGCTTCTTACCCGGATGGGGCATACCAGGATACCCGGCCATGCCTGGTAGAAGGTAGTGCTGGGAAGGCAGCTGGGGCACCCCCATGTGATGAGGTGGAGTGCCACCCATGCCCATCATGCCCTCAGGACCCTGCATAGGCATGTAGGGCGGGCCATAATTTCCCATCATGCCTTGGGTGAGGAGGAGATAGCACAAAAAGATCCATGCATTGATGACATGCAGCAGTCTAAACAAGTCATGCAACTACAAAATAACAGTCATGTCAATGTCTATGAAAGTGAGATTAACAAGTGAATATTTCAAACATGGTTAATTCGGGCATGTAAACAAGAACTCTACATATTTATGGGTTAATAAAAATGTTGTCATGCACAAAGAAAAATGCAACTGTGAAAAAAAAAGAAGAAAAAAGGTAGCAATATTCAAAAACAAACAAACAAAAATCATACAAACAAAAGATATTTAGTAAAATGAACTGAACTGACAATAATGGGGAAGATTTTTGGTTGGTATGGGCAGATAGGGACATGATTGAGGTTGATGGGTTGAGGATTGAGATGGTTTAAATGGATGAGAATTGTCGGAGGGTGCCCAGATGCTGCGCCTGTCTCTTTCAGCATGGGTCGGGGGATTTGGCGTTACCTGGGACAGGTGGCATGGCCTGGTTTAGCATCCCCATAGCGCTTGGGGGAGGTACCACCCCCATCATTGTGCCGACTGGGGTACCTGCTCTTGGGGAAGCCTGTTGTTGTTGCTGCTGTTGCTGCTGCTGCTGCTGAAGGACCCTCTCCCGCTCCTGCTGTTCTACCAGTTTAGCTGCCCGTTCTGCCAAAACATTGGCAAATTAATTATAATCTTCATAAACAATCTAAGAAAGAAAGAAAGAGCTGGCATACAGATAGATCCCTTCAGCAAAGCATCTTATACTGTGCATGGGATAATAAGAAAGAAAAAAAAAAACAGATCTGGGTAAAATAAATCTACAAATCATGACTACTTATTTATTTATTTACTTTATTTACAGTCAACATGAACCAGATGTTGCAGTAAAAGAAATAGAAAGGATGATGCGACAGTATTGGATTGCTGTATTTTGATACTGATGTAATCTCACGTGAGAGTGATATCTAATCAATAACTGTAACTGTTTATATAACATTGTGCAAACACTGTCTAAGATTGCAAATCTTAAATTGCAAAAAACAAACAAAAAAAAAACACATCTTGTGAGTTCTAAAGCATTCATTGTGTAATGATCACAAATTGGATTTTATACAGCAGTTCAACGAACAAGAAGTTAACAACAATTTAGTTAAGGCATGTTTCATAAAAAAAAAAGAACTAGGACAATGTTGTTGGAATCACATTGAGAACAATTTCTTTCTCCAGCTGATGACCAATGAAAAGACAGCATCAGTATCAATTTAGCTGTAAGCAGCTTAAACATTTAAAGCAGCATATGAGAAAAGTGCAGCATGTGCTAATGTAACCAGAACAATATGGTATGTGCATGCTAATTTGTTCTTTTTGTAGTTCTTTCTTTAAAATTACTGTTCTAGGTGTGAAAGTGTTGTTGTTTTTTGCTGTTTTCGAACAAATAATTTGGGTAAATATTTCAATAAACCACTCACAAAGAAAGATTGTTTCGTTTCTAAATAAATCAGCTGTTTTCAACAATCATTTGAATGCAGATTCAATTAATCTTACATTAAGATTTGTAGTCTTTCATCATTAAGATGGTTTAAGTGTCTAATTCATATACACTTGATAGGCCTAAACCAGCCAAAATTACAGCAAAATAATTGTTAATGTTAAATAATAATAAGTTAATTCAATCATTATTGGGGGAAAAAAATCCCTCCCAAAATAGATTCAGTATTACACACCCCATTTTTAACTAACAAATTGTCCCACCCTTGCGTCAGTAAACACTAGCAGTAGGGAAGTGATTTAAATAAAAAAAACAATTTTAAAAAATCATTTAATCCAAGGTCATTAAACCATTTTAATTTAAAGATTTTAAATAAGCAATGCTTATATCTCTTTTTAAAACTAAGCGGTGAACGTCACCATTTATCTCTGAGATTCTAGATACTGCCCTTATATATTCTGACTGAACTGCATGTATTCTTTGCAGTGCCTTGTAAAAACTATTTAGCTTTGACCATGACTGGCAATTTAATATATTAGTATCCATGGTAACCAGGACTAACACATGCTCTCAGTAAGGACTGATGACGTACCTTCATATTCCGCCTTCTTAGTAGCTTCCAGATTCCTCCATTCTGTGCCCACCAGACGACTCAGTTCTCCGAAAGAGAAATCAGGGTGGCGAGCCTTTATGAGAGCCCTTACTTCACTGCTAAACAGGATGTAGCCGCTCATATTGATCTTACGCTTGGCTCCTTCCTTTTTGGACATTCCCTTTATCTTTGGTGTGGACTGAGTAGAGGGGAAACAGAAAAGATGGCAATAACTATTAAATATGAACAAAGCTTAGCCAAATCATATTCAGATTAGAGACTTTCATATTCTAAATAAGAAATTACTTAAAGAGAACAGATGAATAGCACAATATAAATTATTCATGTTTGCAATAGATGGACAAACACCATCTGTCCCAGAATATTGGCGTTAACTTGCTTATGGCAATGAGGTAAACACATTTACAGCATGTGTACATACACATTTTGGATAGTGTGGGCAAAGGCTGATATCTTTGAAATATATATGGCACCTGTGGTGGTGTATAAGGCATATCCATGTCACTTGTTGTGGATGCCTGACTGGGTGGCATTGAGGGCGTTGCGGCTGCTTCTTCGTCATCTTCATCCAGGTCATCCATATCATCATCCAGATCGTCCATGTCTGCAAACTTAGCCTCTAGCTCCTCAATCTTTTTATCTAGCAAGGGAGATGGCACCTTCTGGGGTACAATGGGTTTTCTGAAAATTAAAATTAATTATACGCATCAGAGTTAGGTTAAACCCAACTAATGATTTCAAAGGTATAAATCCTAAAGTGTTTACACATACAGTTGAAGTCAGAATTATTAGCCCTCCTGAATTATTAACCCTCTGTATATTTTTCCCCAAGTTCTGTTTAACAGAAAGAAGATTTTTTTTCAACACATTTCTAAACAAAATTCATTCATTCATTTTCATTTCGGCTTAGTCCCTTTATTAATCTGGGGTCGCCACAGCGGAATGAACCGGCAACTTATCCAGCATATGTTTTACGCAGCGGATGCCCTTCCAGCTGCAACCCATCTCTGGGAAACATTCATACACACCCATTCACACTCATACACTACGGACAATTTAGCCCACCCAATTCACCTATACCGCATGTCTTTGGACTTGTGGGGGAAACCGGAGCACCCGGAGGAAACCCACGCCAACACAGGGAGAACATGCAAACTCCACACAGAAACGCCAACTGGCGAGGCTCGAACCAGCGACCTTCTTGCTGTGAGGCGAACGTGCTACCCACTGCGCCACTGTGAGGCCCCTCTAAACAAAATGGTTTTAATAATTAATTTCTTTAAAATCTTTGCCATGATAACAGTAAAATTATATTTTATAACATTTATAATATTTCTATACATAATATTTTATTACATATATTTCAAGACACTAGTATTCAGCTTAAAGTGCAATTTAAAGGCTTAATTCGGTTAATTAGGCAAGTTAGGGTAATTAGGCAAATCATTGTACTATGGTAAAATAATAAGACTTTTTCCAGAAGAAATTTTTTATAGGAAATACTGTGAAAAATTTCTTACTCTGTTAAACATAACTTAGTAAATATTTGAAAAAGAAAAAATTCACAGGAGGGCTAATAACTGTACATGATTGCAAATTTTGTCATACAAGTACTGAGTGTGAACCACATGATTTTTGTGAATACACAAGCTGTCAGAATTGTTTTTGCATTAAAGCTGCTTTTCCAGTATGAGGCTGAACGGTTCTCTTTGCTTAACCGTTCCATTCGATACAGTTTCATTTTCCATGGTGGTGCTGAAAACGGAGCTCTCTGGAATGTGATACAAATGCGTCAGTTGTTGCCTTGGCAATACAATTGTAATGTAAACAGCGATATGGATGAGAATCAGATATTTCTGTTTTTGGGACTCCTTTTTTACTGATGTTTACTTTGTTGAATAGCAAAAACATGAATGAATAAACAGCGCACTTCTGCTAAGCCAACTATGGAGAGTATCCAGGCAACAGAGTGGCTACATCAAACGCACATGAGTTCTACCAGTTCTGCATGGTTGTCTAATCTTGCCTACAATTTTGTGCCAAGAATGGTTTGTGCTCCGGTTTCCCCCACAAGTCCAAAAAACATGCGGTATAGGTGAATTGGGTAAGCTAAATTGTCCGTAGTGTATAAGTGTGAATAGGTGTGTATGGATGTTTCCCAGAGATGGGTTGCAGCTGGAAGGGCATCCGCTGCGTAAAACATATGCTGGATAAGTTGGCGGTTCATTCCGCTGTGGCGACCCCAGATTAATAAAGGGACTAAGCCGAAATGAAAATGAATGAATGAATGAATAAAACCTATTCTCAACTTTAATTTAAACAAGAAACAACAAACATTTTTGTTGCTTGTTTCATTTGGAAAGAAAATCAATATAATCACTAGACAAGGATGATTTTTTTTTTAATGTGGATGTTTTAAGTAGCTTATTCGGGCATATCATCAAACAAAGTATACTATGAAATGCTGTGTGACTGTGCAAGCATGTTTGCCAGAGTATACATTAAACTTCAGTTTAGCACAATAGCAGTTTTACAAGTGGATAAAGTGACAAGACATACTAAAGAACTTGCTCATGCTGGAAAAATACTTGAATAGTTCCCACTGCTAAAAATGTAGGAAATAAAAGACACCTGAAGTAGAAGATCTCATCATCAACCACTTTGGCTGAGAGGGAGAAACGTTTAAGGGCTTTAAACTTCTTCATCTGCTTTTCGCTCTCGATGTAGCGACTTTCAAACAGAAGCACATCTTCCTCTGGACACTCAGTTGGCCTGCAGGAAAGGAAGTCCTTAAAGGAAGACACCATACATTTCCCTGAGGAAAAAAAGAGAGAAGATTTAAAACTAGGTCTGTAGCAAGTTTTCAAATAGTCTTGAGGGTAGGAAACTAAAAACGGGAACAGCTGAACTAAAATGAAAAATGTTCAAAAACTTAATCGGCTGCATAAATCCCATTTGTGGTCAAGCACAGTTTAATACACAGGTGTCAAAGCCAGTTCCTGGAGGCCCGGAGCTCTGCACAGTTTAGTTCCAACCCTAATTAAACACATCTGATCAAACTATTTGAGTGCTTTAGGCTTGTTTGATACCTACAGATAGGTGTGTTGAAGCAGGGCTGGAACTAAACTCTGCAAGGCTCCGGCCCTTCAGGAATTGACTTTGACTCCCCTGTTTTAATACATTTTAACATGATATATTTACTACCGCATATGCTGTAATTTATTTCACTTGACTGCTTTTTTGTTCTCACAGAGCGATCCCAAACTGCTTCAATTATGCGTTCAGGATACTGAGGTGGATAGTCTTACACCATAAAAATCACTGGAGACTTTTACAAGAAGCAGGTCTTAATTGTATTTCCAGTGTCTTTGTGAAATGAGTCTCTCAGCATGCTAATGATCACAGAGGCACCAGAATGCGACAAGAATGGTTGGCACAATTTCATTATCACAGCTTGAACACCCACAGTTTGACGAGTTTTGAGTCATGGATGGACGGCAGAGTGATACAGAATGTCTTAAAATGAATAACGGCTTACTCAAAACACAGGTCATAGGACAGTTCTCTTCCAGGTTGCTGAGGAAAACTTCACGTTTGTAGAACATCTTAGTCGGCTCGTGTTCCGTTTCTTCAGGGTGGATGAAGATGGGTCCAAAGAAAAATGCAGCTCCATCCCGCAACCACATCTTCTCGATCCTGTCCATATTAACCATAACAGCTCAATATATTTATGTTGACATATTACTGGTCAGTTTTTACTTGTATGATGAGCTATTAGGATAATACATGTATAAAATTTGTTTACCTGCCAACTCGTGGTCGCACTAGCCCATGGGAGCGTATGTAGACACAGTCCCCCAGCTTAAGCCACATATCATTATAGTGGAGCTGTTCATAATACTGGCATCCCAGCTCCCCATTGGCAACTTCAACTGGAACGTCTTCTCGCTCCTGTGTTAAATATTTGCAAGGTTACTTGCTAAATTAAACTCAAGAAAACAACCAAAAATACTCAAAATAAATCTTTTTTTTGTACCTTCTCAATGAATCCACCACTCTCTCCATCAGGAAGGTCAGCTGCTTTGTCTTTTGCACTGACAAACATGGAGGCGACTCGAACTACAGGTAAAGGAACCTCCCGGGAGACTAGTTTGACAGAGTTAGGTGGCATAGACCATATCTTGATCTTCTTGAAGGCTTTGGTCCTGACAGTGTATCGGGATTCACAGACATACACATCTTCAGGTTTAAAGCCATCTGGTTGTAACTTAAAATAATCCTAAAACAAAACAGAAAAACATACTTTAAAGAAATAGTACACACAAAAATGAAAATTACCTCATTTATTCTGTCTCATGTGGTTTTAAAAATGTATGAGTTTCTTCTGTTGAACACAAAAGAAAATATTTTAAAGACTGTGGTTGCTGGGACCCATCGACTTCTATAGTAGGAATAAAATATTATGGAAGTCAATGGCTACCAGCATTTTTTAAAATATCTTCTTTTGTGTTTAACAGAAGAAACTCAAATACTTCTTGAAGAGAAGGATGAATAAATGATTTGAGTTATTAGAAATTCTGTGAATTTTTTATGTTTGGGTGAACTATCCATTTATAAATAAATATTTCATGAACCATAAAATTATTGAACTAATTAAAAACATTTAGACTTACCTTTACAAACAGCACAAAGCACTTGCCCAGGATCTTGCTGAAAGGCACGCGGTTGTTGTAGTCGCTCTTAAAAACCTCCTTCTCCAGGAACTTACGGGTTGCCAGGTGGAAAGTTTCTTCTGGACGATAAAACCAACATCCATACATCCACTGCTGACCTGCAGAAAACATATCATACAATTTTATTGCAAAACCAAAAAAGCATAACTGATGACCACAAATCAAACTCAAACAAGCAACTCCTAGAAGTGTGAATGTGCACACCAGTTTCATCTTTCCAGAGTTTCTCAATGCAGACAACGTGGGGTTGTAAATTTGCTTCTGCGGGCTGAACATATACGTAGTCTCCTATCCTGTAGGTGTTGTTTTCAAAACTGCAATCCTGACTATAAGAGCTTTGAGAACCTGACGGCCACTGGCCACCGTCTGCAGGGCCTTCTGCTTTGTCCTCTTCTGGAAGAGCTATTGATCATAAAAGCAAACGCATACACCTTAGTAAACTTCAATATTAAAAGAAAATCATTTTAGAAGCAAGATTTAAAAGAGTATCCTAGGGTTTATTTCCATAAATTTAAACATACTACAAGCAATAGTGAAGAAATTTCTTAAACATCAAAAGCATAAAACCTTTTTTATCTTCCTCCCGTTTCAGTCGGTCTTCCTCAATTTCCTGGGGCAGTTTCTCTCGCTTTTCTTGATCTATGTCTGAATGCAGATGTTTGGATGTGTAGCTCAGTGCTGGGGTCAGCAGAATTTCTCCATTTTTGCACAGCTCATCGCGGATCTTTACAAAGAAATGCTGGAGCTCCACAGAATCCTCAAAGATCTCGGAATCGGTCCTGAAAACACAAAAGAAGTTTAGAAAAGGAGTTAAACTACCATAAACTCTGAATAGAGAGGCTCTAACCCTACAGAACATCATTTTACAGAGAAATCCCAAGCAACTGTTTACCACATAATTAAATATAGAAAATAAATGAAAAATCTCATAAAAGGATCCAAATGAGTGACATGCCAAGATGAAGATATAAAGCCATGAATTAGGGCTGCAATGTTTTATTTTTCTCCAATAAATATTGCGATATGAATACAGTTTCACAAGATGGTTTGAATAGCACTATTTGACAGTTTTCTGAGGAGTCTACAGTATTCAGGTACATAAATTGAATAATCACAATGCAAAAAAATGCTTTGCTTTGTCTCGTTTCAAGTCTAAATATCAAATAATTCTTATATCAAGTAAAAATATTTTGTTTTCAACAACTTTGTTTTCATTAAAACAAGTAAAATTATCTGCAAGTTTCACTGTTTTTACTTTGAAATGTAGATATTTGGACTAGAAACAAGACTTTATAAATAAATAAATAAATTCTAAGTGAGATTTATTTTGCATAAACCGAATAAATTCCGGATAAATACAGTAATTAAATACAATTCTGTGGCTCCTGGTCGACTATAATTAAGTCTCAACATTGCATATCTTGCGATGCGCACATTGCGATATCGACACTGAAACTACATACTGTGCAGCCCTACCATGAATAATATAATTCTATTAAGTTAAAGGATAATTATAGTCAGGAATGAACCCTTTTCACATTTTTGGATATCTCAGCAGCAGAAGTCATCATAGTTGGGTAAACTTAGAAAGCAGTGAATGGGAGAGTACAACAAATATTTTTTTTGTATTCCTATTTGCTCAAATAATAAAAGAAAAACTCCACTATAGTGTTTTCACAACTATCAAAAAAGGACAATTGTGTGAGAAATGGCACACAGATGAGAACCACATCAAATATTCTGCCCCACCCATAGACGCTGCATTAAAAACGCAATGAAAAAAAAAATAACTCTGCATTTTGTGATGCGGGTGTCTGTGGTCCTCCATTGACTCGGTAGGTGCAGAGAATAGTGTCAAACAGCCGTGCATGTATGGAATATCCTGTCACAAAACGCAGCGACAAGTCTTACATGACAGTAATAGTTTGATTAAGGTGTTTACATGTTTGTGCTGCACTTCAAAAATGCGACTAAAATAGGCATACGTCTTAAATAGGCTCCACGTCTTAATTCGATTTCTGTTTAGTTCGATTATGAACTAAACATTATTGCCGTTTACATGGTAGACTCTTAATCAGAGTATTGTTTTAATCTTATTAAAATCGGATTATTGGTGTCCTTGTAAACGTACTCAACGATGACTGTTAAACACATCTTTACATTCTTGTGAAAAGGGTCCATTGCATGGCTTTATAATCTTGGCATGCTACTCATATGGATTCTTTTATTCTTTCTTTTGAATTACACATAAGAAAAAATAAGAAAATATACAACGGGGGAGCTCAAACTGATGAATAAATCAGAAAAGAATGGTGTCTGTATAATGATGACAAGAATAGCTAATTTTCACACTCTTCTCTGCTTACCTGTTGAGACGTCTTGCTTTCTCCAGCACCTCAAACACATGCTCCTGGAAGACATCCAGTCTTCGGTAGCGCCCACGATCCACATTACTACGAATAATCTCTAAAGTAAGGGGTGGATCCTCTGGGTTAGCTGGGTCGATTGCGGGCACCTCCGCCAAAGAGTCACTATAGCATCGGCCTTCGTCATCCTGGTGCCCCATCATTGAAACAAAGAGGTTTCGGATGAGCTCACGCACAAGAGAGGCAACCGACAAACCCCCCAGACCACCTTCATCTCCATTCTCCTCTTCCTCAATCCGTCGACGAGCGTCCAGAAATGCTCGGTGGAGCAATAGAGCGTCACGGTATATTAAAGACTCTGGCTCATTGTAAGTACAAGCGTTGTTGAACATAAGGATGAAGTCTTCTGCCAATGAGTCAACATCTTGGTAGCGTCCTTGCACCATGTAGCTGCGTATTCGCTCCATGTCGATTGGACGCTTAATAGCAGCGTAATAGTCAGGCAATTCAGAACGGGATGGCAGCCGCAGGAAAACGGTGCTGAGACGACGGCCACGATTGTCTGTGAAGTTGCGCACGGCTTCATAAAGATCGGTGAGCTTCTGTTGGAGTGGTGTGGTCTGGATGCGAGCCTTTTTAGGGGAGACTGCAACTCCACTACGGCCTAAAATAAGAGAGACATTTAGTATTTACTTAATACAGGGTATATACAGGAATCAGAGAGTGAAAGTTAATAACTTTTTAATGACTCTTTCTATACAATTTAAGACCTCATAACTATTTTTCTTTTCAATCGGTAACATTGGTGACAATTTACCTTGCAGTGTATTTACTAAAAACTGATTGTAAGAAACTAATCCAAAACTAAAACGTTATTCATATACTGAATAAAAATGCTAATCCAGCAGGTGGCGCCTATAGAACTGAAGAAATAACGCTGGTGCCTTGGTTACTGCAGTAAACAAAGCAGCATGATGTCAAATTTAGCAGGATTTTATTGATTTCATAAACTACACAGCATCCTGATATTCAGATTAAATTTAGGCAAACTTTGCATACAACTATACATTGTATAATAAAAAAAGATACAAAATGTAATACCTTGTAAAATAGCATTTAAGAAATTTAAATACTTTTTTAGGGCCTTAAATTTCTCTACTTTGATTTATCAACTTTTAATACTTTGTTAGACTCCGCGGACACCCTGTTATAATACTTAAAAAAGTTACATTTAAAATAAGCATCTCAATTAGTATGTCTGAATTCAAGTATGCAGATGTGATAAATACTTACGAAGCTTGAGTTTGGGAGAGCCAACTTCATCTTCCTCTGGAGCAGGGCCAAGTTCTTTCTGTTTATCCTTAACCATCTTCTCCAAGACATTTGCATCATTATAAACCTAAGGGTTAACCAAAAAATGAATAAAAACATGAATTTGGGTGCTTAAGCACCTGCCCTATTTTCACTTCGAGCACCTGCCCCTCGAAGGGTCTTTGCACAACCCTGCTACTCTGAAATAGACTGCTACATCCATGCAAGCAAAGACCCACATGAACCTCTTAACCAATGTTCTCAGTTCAAATTGATTATGCTGTGACACATTTTATATTCAAATTCTCAAATGTGTAAGAACAAAGTATAAGAGTGAGCCCTATGCTGTAATAAAAGTCTGTAGTAGGTAAGATTTTGTTAACGTTCTCAAAAAAGGTATCTTATGCTGATAAAAGCTCTATTTTAGTAAAACACTTACACTGTGAACCGCTATTGCAGCATAATTAAACAGTTTTCTATGTTTTCATATATTTTAAAATTTAATCCATAGCAAAGCTAAACTGTCCGCAGCCTTTACTGCAACATTGTGTATCAATCAATCAGAAATCATAATATGCAGATTTGGTGTTCAAAAAGCATTAATTGTTGAAAACAGTTGTGCTGTTAAATATTTTTGTAGAAATTATTTTTATTTTTTCTAGAATTCTATGATGAAAGGTTGAAGGACAACATTTATTTGAAATGTGTGTTTAACGTTTCTTTTTAAACAAGATAATTGGTCCTTATCATACATCGGTCCTTAAAAAAAAAAAATACAATAAAATAAAAACAAAAAAAATTATTTTGAACTGTAGTTTATTCCTACTCAATGACGCTCACCTGAGATCCCTCCTCATTATAATGGCGGGCATTGCGAAACATAAGCTTCATGTCCTCCATAAGTGCATCCTCGTTGTTATAACGCTCAGTGCGGATGTTGTTCTCAATGGTACGCATGTCCATTGGATCTTGAATAATCTTGTAGTAATCTGGGTAGTCCTTCTTTAAAGGTTTCACCATGAAGAGGTCACAAAGTCGCCGTCCAGAGCCTGGCTCGCGTGCATCAGTCAACACGGCATACAGCATCTTCATTCGGTTTTTCTTGGTGCTCTTCTTGTGGCTGTAACAAACAGATTATGAAACCAATGCAAGATAGTCAGAGATGATTCAAATATTTATAATGTAACTTTCGTTTTTAGTTCGTAGATAGTTCACCTTTTCTTTTTACTACTTCCTACATCAGAATTTGCAGTAGAGACATCTCCTTCATCGTCATCTCGAAACTCTCTTTTCTTTTGCTGAAAAAACAAAATAAATAATCCAAAGATATAACCTATCATTTTATCATTGATTTGTTAGCTCTTCAAAAACTTTAGTTAACAAAACAAACTGACCTGCATTATGAGTTGTAGCCTCTGCGCACGTTTGTATATGGTGGAGTTGGGCATGTTGTAGCGTTTGGCATTCTCAAACATGACCGAGAGATCAGCCTCAATCTGCTCGACTCCTTCATAATCGCCATTCTTCATTTTATCCCTATAAAGAACATATGGACAGAATTAAATATTGACTTTAACATTAAAGACTCTAATCAAAGGCTTCTTAATTTGTTTCACATGCAAACCTGATTTGCTGAAGAGAGATGGGGTTTTTGATCTGATGGTAGTAATCAGGGTATTCCCTTCTCAAGGGCAGCTGGAGAAAGGGCTCAGAGAGGAGCAGGCCTTGAACACTTCTTGCTCCTCGCACTGACTGGTATAAAAGAAGGATGGGATCACCTGCACTGAGACCACAATCGGCCTCGGTTTCTCCAGTGTCATAACGCACAGTCCCTGAGAGAGAGAACAAGAGTCAAAGGTATTGAATTGTCTAT